>JACEFZ010019101.1:1037500-1582543 GCA_014155875.1 Cepaea nemoralis
GAAAACTACGTTAACATTATTATCGCACATTGAGCATATCGCTAAAATTATCAAAGCATACTGAACATATCGCTAAAATTATGAATGCACAATGAACAAACAAATTCCTACAGTTATAAAGACGGACATAATCAGTTGCAACCCTTGCTGTGCTTCTCATCAATCGATAGTCTTTAAGCAATTGAGTTCAAATCAACCCCGTTTGTTCTCTGTAAAAGTTGCACAGTTTCCTGTTAATTCACTAGCATTTATTTATGCTGTGATGTCGGTTCCTAAATCCATCAATCAATCAATCAAATATTAGCATTTATATTCATGTGTGTTATTATTATCCAGGCTATCTTAATGAGACATTAATGAAATGAATAAGTGTGTTTCACCAAGCCTTCTAAATGTTTGTTTTAGTTATAGAGCCAATAATCGCATATGTAAGCTATCCCAACTGCTTTTTGTGAAGCCTAGCTGCTGTTTGAATCTGTCCGGAACTATTCATAAGGGTATTGTTAAAGATAACATGAAAAACATTTTGTGCAATAAGTCCTTGTATTCGAAAGTTAAAGCAATACAAACTACTGAGCGTAATCTTGCCAAGAAATCAACAATCAGCTGAAAGATGCTGATGTTGGCAGCGATGTCCTGTAAAGGATATACGAAAAAAGAAAAAAACTCGAAATTTAGAAAACTAGTTTATTCATGTTACATAGAACCATTCTTAGCATACGGCTGCGAATCTTGGACAATCAGAAGACAGGTGAACAAATCCCCAGAAGCTTTGGAGATGTGGTTTTATAGAAGAATGCTGACAATTAATTGGACATCCAAAATGAGGACATTTTTAGGGAAGCTAAGACGCAAAGACAACTTATCACTAACATCAAAAAGAAGCAGTCATCACTATCTGACGCCATTATTAGAAGACAAACACTGGAACACGTTGAGACAAACGGAAAAATTTGTAGAAAGAGAGAAAGAGGAAGACAGAGTGAAAAAATTCTTGCAATGTTGGATTATGGCACGGAAGGTAGTTAAGACATGAACTGATCCATGCCGTCGAAGATTGCAATTTGTAGATGGGCATGGTCGCCCACGCCAGTAGGCAAAGAACTGGAGGGGAAAAAAACAGTGTGGTCTGACCACGGGGCGCCGGGAAAACACTTGGTCTTTGGCCAGTGTGTCTTTAATGGCTTGTGTCCACAATATGTTGTGTTAGCCTGTGTTTCTTCTTTCGGGAACCATGCCTTACAACTCTGTTCTTTCGATGAGGGGCGTTCAGAAACTAATGCACCACATCGTTTTTCTCCGGATCTGTCGATTCAACGAGCATTAAATGTATACACAATGTATATGCATATGTCATGTAAAAATCGGTATTATTCAACAGTTTCTCCATCAGTGTGTACGACTTTATGTCTGCGCAAAACATGTTCATGTATTCCTTGCCCGTATCAGATGTTGTCTTGATTATGAAGCCATTTCTTCGCTGCATGAATCACTCCTTCATCTTCTTCAAACCTTGTCCCATGGAGTGCGTCTTTACGTGGACCAAATGGATGAAAATCAGGGGGTGCCTAATCGGGACTATAGGGTGGATGGGGTAGTACAGTCCAACCCAATTTAGTGATTGCTTCCCATTTTGCCAGCCTTGTGTGAGAGAACAATAATGGAGTGGAATATGCCTGGGAGGAGAGGAAGAGGAAGGCCAAAGAGAATATGGGTGCACGATGTGGCGGATGATCTCCAGATGGGTGTATCAGACGCGGGACATCTTGCTTATGATCGAGAAATTTTTCGGAAGGTTGTTATGGGAGCAAGGTTCTGCAAAGGACATGCTAATGAATGAATTGTAAACATAGGTTATACGGCGATGTACGTCGCCATATGTAGGCTCAAGACGTCTCTCGCCATAGCTCTGTCCCTTGACTTCTACTTCACGCCTATCCGGCGTCAATGAAAGACTGACCAGTGACTCACGCCTGCGGAATGAATCGTGCTTGACCTGGGCACTCTCCGGACCGTGCCTGCTTTCCTCTGGTATATTGGATATACTGTGTTGGCTCAATGGCGAAGGGTTTACGAATGCATTTCATAATCCCGCATACCGCGTTCGAAACACATCCCTCGGGAATTTAGAAGCAGATCACATTGCGTTGGTTTTCATACAATGGTATACTCTGTCATAACCATCTAATGAAAGTTAGTTGCATGTCCTGTACATGACGTTATAATCAACCCCAGATTTTATTGGCTGTATGCGATTTACCTGGCATAATCTGTTAAGTAGTCTTCCACTGCTTTTTAAACGGCTGAACCTCATATTATTGGCATCAACTCAAATCTGTAAGTCAGCATGGCCGAATGGATAAGAACGCGTGTTCTTAAACATCTGGTTTGCTAATGCCGAGGTAAGGGGTTCAATCACTACACCGGACATTTGGACTAAAATGTTGACATGTCGTCCTTGACTTGGGGAAGTAAATTACAAGTACCTCTGAAGTCGGAGTGGGTTCGCCTGATGGCGAGCGATACTGTTAATAGGGAAAGCTAATCCAAACGCAAAATTCAGTCCAGCATTTCTAGAATTAGTGTGTATGGACTACGCTTGAGTTCAAAGCTAGCGAGTGCAAAAAAAAACATTAACAAAATTTTTAAAAAAAGAAAATTCAAATCCGCCTGCTTCCACGTAACCCGCAGCTTATTTCGAACCTTCGAACGACTGAGAAAACTGCGTTTCATTAACCCCTAAAGAACAGACGACGGCGTTTTCACTAAGACATGACCGGGCATTCCTATTTTTGAGGCAAAAGAAAGAACACGAATACAAGTTACGTAAGAAAAAAAAGTTACAACTGATACAAACTAATGAAATCGTTATGAGAATTTAAAGGGCTTTAACAGCTTGATCCGGCCTGATGAAAACGTGAAAGAGAAAATTAGAGGCGCTGAGAACAGGACACAACTGTCCTTGTTAGATCAATATTTACGACAATCCGGACTACTGTAACTTGGACTGGGAGTCAAGTAGGGGAAGTAACTACAAACGCATGCATAATTAAGCAGCGACTGTGACTTCAAGGACAAACCATAAATTAAACCACGTGGTTTCTAAGGTCCAATTTCATTTCAAGAAGAAAATAGCACGATTATATCTCAGGCAGTTCCTATATTAAACCTTAATATACATTTGTTTCAGCTCAACAGGTTATGACAGAGCTTATTTGTCTTAAGTCTTTATGTATTTAGTAGTACATACTTTAGAATCCGGCTCTGTGGCGAGGGGTTTACGGATGCAATTCGTAATCCCGCGTATAACATTAGAAACAGAACTGCTGGCGATTTGGGAGCGGAAACCTTGCATTTGTTTTCATAGAATGTAATGAGTGCCGGTCGTTCAGAAATAAATGGCAAACTACTGAACCTAAACATGCCAAATAATCACAAACAGCCAAAATATGCTGGGGTTGACTGCGACGTCCTGTACATGATTTGCAACTAACTCTGTAGGAGTTGAGCTGAGTTAAGAACTGACATGACAGAAATCTGTACATTCTCATACTCCGTTTTGATCTTCAAGAGACAGCAAAGAGTCCCAATACTAAAGGGAGCTATAGCAGTCTGATTGTGTGTCCGTCTGGTCTTTCCTCAGAGTCCTGAGTGCCGGCCAGAACCTCTGGTCACTCCCTGCAGCATCATTCTCTCCAAATTGTGATGATCCGTCTGTTCATATGCACTATACTGATTGGCATCCTGCCGTCTTGACAGACGAGAGTTTGTAAATTGGAGTTATACCTCTCCATAACACAAAGCCTGAGCTCAGTTTAGAGACCATGTGTGGTCCGCCTCTCGGCCCCTCTCTCGGCCTGCCTTATTTACTCCAGAGGAAAGGTAACACCAATACGTTTGGAACAAGACAAGCTGGAGAAGCTGCCGGATCAGCACAGCAATACTCTAGCTGTCCGCCTATCGGTTGCACTATAAACAGAAGCAGATAGAAAGTCGAATATAGGCCACGGTGGTGCTGATATACAGAATAATATGTCGCATGTCACAGAAACGAAAACAATCAAATACAGAGGCTCTAAAAAAAAACACCTGGGAATGAAAAGAGTTGATGAAATAAATAAACAAGAGGTATGTGAAATATTTCGGCCCCGTTAGTAAGGGAGTAAGTAGTAGGGGAGGAGTTCTCATTATCATCATCAAGTGCCGTGCCGGCTGGCGTAGGCGTTCATGGCTCTCCATAGATCTCGGTCTTTGGTTTTCTGGATCAACTCTGGTGCTGATATTCCTCCATGCCACCGTCTCAATCCATCCAGCATCACTTCTCTTGGTCTACCTCTGCCTCTCTTCCCCTCGATCTTTCCAGTTGTTACGATGTTCTCCAATGCCTCTCTTCTCATCACGTGACCGAAGATAGCTGTTTGTCTCTGTCTTATTGTTGTATATAATGTTCTAGTTTCATTAGCCTGTTTCAGGCAGTCGTCGTTTGTTACTCTGGCAGTTCAAGGAATTCGCAACATTCGTCTCAGGAACCACATCTCTGTTGCTTCTAATTTCTTCTTAATTTGTTCATTTACGTTCCAAGATTCACTGCCATACAGCAAAACTGGTTCTACATAGCATTTCAGCACTCTCTTTCTTACATTCAGTGATAGTGACTTATTGCATAACTCTTCATTTTCTCCATAAGGAGGAGTTCTACGAGTCAAAAATCGGTGGTGGGATGTGGTAGCCACCACGTGGTGGTTGTGGTGGACAGCACGTGTTGGTGTGTGGGGTAGGACGTGGTGGGGAGCAGAAGTTGGTGTGGTGGGCTGTGGTGAGCGCGGTGTGTGTAGTGGCGTGAAGGGGACCTCGTAGTTGTATATTTGGCTTGTTAAGATCGATGATTTTAGGGGGGGATGTTTAAAAACTACTCAGGAGGCGGGAGGAGCAGGTGTGTGTGTGTGTGTGTGTGTGTGTGTGTGTGTGTGTGTGTGTGTGTGTGTGTGTGTGTGTGTGTGTGTGTGTGTGTGTGTGTGTTTGGCATGTCAAGAGGGGGCTGTTTTGTCGGGGAAAAGTCTGTTTTACTAGGAGATGAATGGGGGTATGATTAATGTACAGTCGATTGTGTCTCGTGTTTCGTATCTTTGTTAAGGTCGGTGTTGGGCATGCAACACCTGTGACAAAACATTCAATATTACCGGGGGTTAACTTTACCGTTATGAATGAGTCGCTTTATTAATATTACACTTCATAAGGCGGGTGCGGTGGTTGCGGGCAGCGAGAACGGGGCGGGTGCGGGGCGGCCGGCCGGGTATGGCGGGCGGTTTCGAACCTAATGAAATACGTGACATGGGTAAGTAGGTGGTCATTTGTAGCCATGGATCCTAGATGGAAACATCCGTTTACCTCGTTGATTGCGGGACCAACAGGTTGTGGTAAATCCGTCTTTGTACAGCATGTTCCTGGTCCATCTCCCAGACATGGTCTTCTCGATTCCTGAGGAGGTTATATGGTGCTACGAAGAATGGCAAACCATGTACGAGACTATGAAGTGTGTTCAATTTAATGAAGGACTGCCCGAGGTGGAACAATTGTCAGGGGATAGGCGGCTAGTAGTCATAGATTACCTAATGTCCGAGACAGATGATAGGGTAGCCAAACTAGTCACTAAGGGTAGTCGTCATCGTAACCTCAGTGTCATGTATTTAGTCCAGAACCTCTATGGTAAGAACAAAGAACTAGCAAAGCTAAACTACAAGAGAACTGAATTATCATTACCTAGTAGTGTTTAAAAATCCTCGAGAAGGGGCACAGATTACTAATCTGGCCAAACAGATGTACCCAGGGCTCGTGTCATATGTCCAAGAGAGTTTTAAAGATGCGACATCTACGCCACATAGGTATTTATTATTCGACCTTCGACAGGAAACACCGGATCAACTCCGCTTACACAGTCTTATATTTCTTGACCAGCACCAAGTTGTCTACGTTCCTAAGTAATATGTCCAACCGAGTGAAGCGTCACGGGGCCATGTTGCGCTTTCTAGGTTTGACGAAGCTATCTGCCTTAAAAGCCGTAAGTTAAACGGCAACCCCGGATCTCGCCCAATCAATATGTGAATGCTGTCACAATGTCTTAAAAGGGAATGTTCCCCTGACACCGAGTCAGAAGCGCCGGCTGCAGAGACACAAAAACAGTCTGAGAGTGCTCACGGTAAGAAACTGTCGCTCAAGAAAAGGAATCAGATACTGCAACAAGATGGTTTCATTGGCGCCTTACTCGGCCCCCATTTAAATGCCTTTGAAAGCGTTGTGGGTTTGTAATGGCCAAGAAAATGCTCCTGATTGACACTCGGCTGTTAGACAAAATAGATTGACCTGCGTTATCCTCTAAACCATGAGTGTCGTCCAAACCCCCTGCTCAGTCCTCTCGGAATCACTCTCTAAATGTGTGGGTCCTTTGTTTTATCTTAAATTTTCACTCGATCTCAGAGAGTCGCCAGAGCTGCAGAATGAGTCATGTGTGTTCGATGTTGTCGTGTGTATAGTCAATCAGTCAATTATTTGCTGTTTTCGCAATGAAGGTTGACTGCAATTGATCTCCATCTGTACCTCTCGTCCTGACTACATTATGTCAATCTCGTGATGTTATCTTCCCACTTGTATCGTTGTCTACCTCTTTCTCTCTTGAGTTTATCCTACAGTATGGTTTTTATAAGAGTGTCTTTTAACGGGGAATCACTGGTACTGTCAAAAAACTGTTATCTACTGCCTTTACTACCTTGCGGTGAAGAACATGGAGGTCTTGAGCCTGCGAAATTAAGGCTGTATGGATAGTCCAGTCACCACGAACTGTGCAGGTTAGGGTTTTCTATTGGCCCCGACAGAAAAAAGAAGCAATGCACACCTTAACAAGAATTCGAACCAGGGTTTCTTGAAGGAGAATGGGCGTTTTAGCCACTCGGCCAGTCGCTTCTCACACTGGTACTATCATCATGAAAACAAGGCTCTTTAGCTTTTGTAGAAGGGAGCGAACAGCAATCTGAGGGAATGTACGGTCAGGACGAGAGACAGACAGTGGTGGAGATCCATTGAGGCCAACCTTCACTGTAGAGACGGCACCCGATTGGTTGAGAAAGGAGCGGAAAGAGGGCAATGATGTTGATTGCTGACTGCGTACTCATGTCGCTCCATACTCATTCATCTAAACAAACACATGATCTGACTCCGGTGACGGAAGAAGCGGGGGGGGGGGGGGGATGGTAGGGGCTGGGTCCTCACATATTTTTTTTTAGCTGGAGTCACATGGGCCCATAATTAACTGTAAGACTGGCGATGAAATTTTATTAGAAATAAATAACATTTTTAAAACGATATATAAATTGGGAACGGATAAAATTAAACTAAAGCGAAATAAATGTGTGTGTGTGTTTTTGTTTTCGTGTTTTTGATTTTTGTTTTTTTTTAGGGGGGGGGGGGGGGGGTGTCCGGGAGCGGAGATGATTATAGTGCACAAAAATGACACACAATACTGACAGCATTTAGACCTATGCTTGAAATAGTAAATTATATTCTATTTAGAGTTAAATAAATCATGGATATGTTAGTAATAGATTGCTTGTACTGAACATTCTAAACATTAACAGGCAGTTGGAATTTCGGATGGCTTCAAATAAAAATGTTAAACCTCACAATTTGTTTTTCGCATATCCTATTTACAGGACACGCTGTCAACATCAGCATTTTACCACTTTTGTTGATTTCTTGGCAAGATTACGCTCAGAAGTTTGCAATTGCTTTATGAGTGACCGGCTCAATACGCCCTTAAGTAACCAACGCGAAGCAATCCGCTACGGAATCTCGCGCGGCTGCGTTACCCTACGTTGATATACGGGATTACGGATAAATTAGTTAATCCCTTAGAAAGGGAGACCAGCATACCTCATAATGCCTCTTTGAATTGTCTAAATGGGCGGAATTTACATTAGGCTAGGTATGGCGAGTACGGGAGATGTGGTACCCACGGACAGTGGCAGTCTTCAGTGGTTTCAACAGTTGCACGGGAAGTATGGGGTCGAGTATTGTCATGTTGCAAAGGGACATAAATTGGAGAAACTTGTGATGACACTAAGACAGTTCACAAATAAACATACATAACATTGTTTTGGCGCTCATAGAAGGAGAAGAAGGTAGTAGAGATTAGAGGACGCACTAGACAACATACAATTTGAAAGTTATAGTTACCGACCGGGATCCTCGATGCAGGATCAAGTGTACTTCGACGCATGACCAACTAGACACTCCGAAAAAATGTGTCTTCATTAACCAGGTCTATCATACATATGAACATACAACTATGGAATACAGACATAATTCGTATCAAGCCATTGAGATATCACCATAGGTCTCATAATTTTATATTAAACCAGCATAGGTTAAATAAAAAGCACACAAACACGTCGGACCGTAATACGTTGTCCAGTATATTCACAAACATTTAAAGAAAAGATATTTCCTCCAAGTCGGAGAGTATCTGCCTGCACGGCGAGGAACCACCAGTCTGCTCACCAATAAGCCAGACTTGGGACAACGGATACTCACGCAAACCTCAGGTCCTGTATGACATCGTACTGATGTTGGACAATAGGATGCCTTCATCCCACATACAGGACTTCACGCTGGAGTTCACAGCCAGCGAACGCAAGCAAGGAAGAAAAGAAATGATTGGTCGGTTCAATTTAGTACACTTTCACAGGAAATCAGTTGGGGAAACCTTTGAGGCCACTAAGAATTTTCACAAAAAAAACACACATGGTATTGTTTTGGCGCTCGTAGAAGGAGAAGAAGGAAATGGAGATTAGAGGACGCACTAGACAACATAAAATTTGAAAGCTATAGTTACCGACCGGAATTCGAACCTGTCACCTCCAAATGAGGACGGCGCCTCCCTGCAGGAACAAGTGTACTTCGACGCATGACCAAATAGACACTCCGAAAAGTGTCTTCATTAGCCAGGTCATCTTTAATCAGAAGTTTTCGTTGTTTGGATTTGATAGCGGGGGTATACTTTCTACTCCACTCATACACCTGCTGGACTGACAAGCATGCCTCATCATAATGGACCTTCATTCGCCGATGAATCTTCATAGGTTTCATCCTTTCACTGATTATTGGAAAAAAAGGGATAAGAGAACTCTGCTCCTCTTTAGTTAGTTAGTTAGTTAGTTAGTTAGTTAGTTAGTTAGTTAGTTAGTCGATAGATCATCCTCATTGCACATCGAACCATTCAGTCCAAAAGTGCATGGATCCCCTCCTTAGTAAATCCCGCAGCGTGTAGTGGCTCACGACACCAGTTATGTGTTGGTTTATTACTCTTCTTTGGCTCCCTGCTTAGTGTTCTTGTTTGGCCACACCTCTTTTAACTTGCTGTTCTTGCAGCCTGACCATGGTTGTAGATTCCCAGTCATCGAGATACTTCTCGTAGAGCATTAAGAATGTCTGCCTGGTCCATGGCTCGTCACCTTCCACAGTAGCCCTACCTGCTAGCCTCTCAGCTTGCTCATTCCCATGTACACACGCATGTTCTGGCACGAAGATGAAACTAATCTTTGCCAGCCGAGATTGCTCCAGAGACATCAGCCACTCTCTTCTGATCCACCCCATCTCTATCATCCTGAGCATACTCATTGAGTAACTAAGGACACATGTCCGATTGGATGTCTGTGTCTGTCGAGCCATGTTATTGCTTTACTTAGTGCCATGACTTCCATAGCCAGACTGCTTGTGGTCAAATCAAAAGCGCCAGACTCTTCCTTCACACTTTTCCCTCCGGCCTGAGCCGTAAAGGCCCATGAACTTCTCACTAATAGGACGACCGACCCATCCGTGTAAATGACAACATCATCCTCTAACGAATTCTCGAATATCAAAGCCTGTAGTTCCGCCTCCACAGCAGCTGGACTTTCTTGTCTGCATTTCCTGTCTAGTTGGATGCACACTGAAAAGGATGTACAGAACTATGTTGGCACTTGTATCCACTCCTCGCCAGGTTCTAAGTCCTCAAGTGAACACACCTGTTGAAGAATGTCTTAGGCTTGACCCATCCACGACTTTCCTCTTTTTAACCTGCTGCCCTATACCTTCTTAAACTCGTTATGCAGTGGATGCTGTGTGTTTGCGTTGACTCTGAGATAGGCACGTGCTTTTCAAAATTGTGTTCTGTCCCTTATGGTTGGAAAATCAAGAAGATGGCGCATCACCCTGCATGCTGTATCTCTTCTACATCCAAGAATAATGCGCATAGATTCGTTCTGTATCCTTTCCATCCTTTCTATCTGCTTATGGCTAAGCGTGAGGATCGCCATCGCATACTCCAAACCAGAAAGGACCAGACCCTCGTAAAGAAGACATAGATGGCGCAGCTCACAGTTTGCCACCGCCATCACCCGCATCGCAGCCAAACCCCGTTATCACCTCGTCTACATGCTCAGTATAAGCTAGGCTTCGATCAAATCGTATCCCCAGGTAATTCATTGCCTATGTTCTTTCCCCGGTCTCTGAACCCAGATGTACAGTTCTGCTCCTCTTTGGCAGCTATCTTTACACCTTTTTATGACGTCACTGTGTTCATCTGTATAGTGATGTCATGTGCTGAACACTTTTGACATACTTACCTTCAATATTGACAGGTTAGAATACACTGACATGGCTATTGTAATCTCTTTCACACTTTTAAAGTTTAAATTTGAAGTCCACTTGCAGCCCACTATATTAAGAGCACTCGTTTGAATTCACTAGATGATTGTGTGAATCTGTCAATAATTGCAACAACATTCATTTAATCTATTTATTTGTTTTTAATCTATTGCAACGTGTATGATTCCAAATTCTCCGCATACAGTGGATTTATTAGAATTGTCTTTAAGATCATTAGCGCTGAAGGAGTTCAGCATGGCAGAATGGAAAAGGACTATCGCACTTAACTTACGATGTGCCGATGATGAGGTAACTCTTGACATCCATATCATTAATATTGACAGGTTATAATACACAGGCATGTTTATTGAACTTTATATCACGCTTTCAAGATTTTCATTTGAACCCGCCACATATAATTGCTTCTGGCGTTCTTGTAATGTTTTATATTGTGGCTGTTCTGTTCTAGACAATTATAATAGTAAATTATTAAGACATTGTTAATACTGTAACTTTTCATTCAGTGACTGTGATTATAGTAAATTACTAAACCGTTGTTAGTTAATACTGTAACGTTTTGCCAAACAGTGGTGATTATAGTAAACGACTAAATAAAAGTTAGTTCCTGTGATATAATTCTCACAACCGTCAATAGCACGTTTAATATTTCTTCCACTACAACCCCATTTTACGACAATACCACCCGACAGCGACATTGGGCCGAAGAGAGGATGAACGAAAACTTTGGATTGGCTGTGACGTCACAATATAAGCTGTACAAAACGATGATAAATGTGGCAGGCAAGGAAGAAAACGGTATGATTTTACAACGACCCAAGCACGGGACAGGAGAAGATCCGATGAATTTGAAGGAGTGAAAGCATCTTCCAAATCAGCTAAAACAAGATAACTTATTCGTGAGATGAGGAAAGCATTAGCCAAGAAGCAGATATCGCATTTGGAAGACCGAATCCAAGTCAGATCCTGAAACCTGTCACCGGAGTGTTTGAAGCCATTCAATTAATATGAAGGTAAGAACAATGCTATATTTTATATGTAGTAAGTTATCCTTTCCCAAGAAGAAGTTGGTAAGTGGATGTCTTGTTACCAGGTGGTTAAGCTGTAAGATATTAATTAGGAGAGACAAAGTACTTTATTGAAATGTCGTAGTTCATGAATAAATGATACACGAGGTTAAACCTTGAGGAAGGTTTCTTCTAGTTAAACAACTTATTTAACGTGTAAGCATTAGACCTAGGTTGTAGAATTTATTTCTTAAGGAGTTAAACTTAATTAGCAGTGATTAGAAGTTGTGATTAACTTAAGATTTAGGAAGCTAAGAATACTTAGTTCAATAAGAAGAAACTATTTTACATGTGCCAACACTGGTAAGAGAAATTAGAGTAATGTATAACAGAGAAGTACATGAGCACATGAGATGTAAATAGACTTCTGTATGGATCATAATTTTGTGTGTTCGGAAAAAAAGCAACCATGTGATGAGTCATATGTATTTTCATTGTTGTTAAACATGTGGATTTGTCATTTGTGAGGCACATAATAATGCATGACCATCACCCCTGTAAAAGTGGTTATGATTCATGATGAATGAATGTGGATTGGGTGTATCACATAATTCTATGTATTTGATGAGAGCAGGCATGTGGTATTGATTCATATGTAAATTAATTATTGTTAAACATGAGGAATCATCATTTGTGAATCTCATAGTTATGCCTAATTATCATCTATACAATTATTATGTCTAATGAATGATGGTGGATTCCATTGTAATTTCATTGATATAAAATCTATGACATTAATGAACAATAGCACCATTTATGTGTAATAAATTATGAAAGATAAGGGTTATTTTCTCTTTTGATGGGTTTCTTGTCGTAGTAAAATTGTTTTAATTAACAACCCTAGATTAATAATTATTTAGTTGAGATAGGAGAGGCGAGGGACCACCAAAAAGGATATTTTGGGTATTCAGAGAAAACTTTTCATTTGTTTTCTGGAGGTATTCCTTTGTTCTCTGAAACTCTGTATATGGTCTTAAGCCGCTGGGCCAGTAACAGGTAACTTAATAATAACGGGCAGGGCCTCATTGAGAAAGAGGAACTTAGTATCCTTTATCTCTTTGGAGTTGACTTAACAACCATACATCTGACAGTTGCATAACCTTTACAGGACGTCATAGACAACCCCAGCCTTGTTTTTGACTGGTTGTGATTACTTTCCAAGTTTACGTTCAGTAGTGTGCCATTGATTTCTGAACCAGAGAGAGAGAGAGAGAGAGAGAGAGAGAGAGAGAGAGAGAGAGAGAGAGAGAGAGAGAGAGAGAGAGAGAGAGAGATTATAGTAAATTACTAAAGAATCTTTAATTTTTCTGTCAGAGACATTAATTATAGTACATTACTAAACCATCTGTAATTTTTCTGTCAGAGACGGTGATTATAGTAACTTACTAAACCATCTGTAACTTTTCTGTCAGAGACAATGATTGCAGTAAATTAGTAAACAATTTGCAATTGTTCTATCAGAGACAGTGATTATAGTAAATTACTCAACCATTATTAGTATACACTGTAACTTTTCTATAAGATAGTGATTATAGTAAATTACAAAGCATTCTGTAACTGTTCTGTCAGAGAGAGAGAGAGAGAGAGAGAGAGAGAGAGAGAGAGAGAGCGAGAGAGAGAGAGAGAGAGAGAGAGAGAGAGAGAGAGAGAGAGAGAGAGAGAGAGAGAGAGATTATCGTAAGTAACTAAACAATCTTTAATTTTTCTGTGAGAGACAGTGATTGTAGTAAATTACTAAATCATTGTTAGTTAATACAGTAACAAATCTGTGTGAGACAGTCATTATAGTAAATTACTAAATCATTGTTATTTAATACTGTAACCTTTCTATCAGAGATAGTCATTATAGTAAATCACTAAAACATTGTTAATACTCTTACTATTCTGTCAGAAACACTGAATATAGTAAAGTATAAAACATCTCATTCTGCAGGCTGAGAACAAGGGGGAATAGGTGACCAGTCTCTCCCTCACTTTCACAAGCGACGAGCCCATGTCCACCCGTGTTCATATCATTCACAGCGTAGTTCTCTATCCACTTCGCTAATTCCCTCCCCTTCCCTACCTAGAGCTGCTAAAGCTGGCAAAAATAGATTGTTCAGAGTTTTTTTCTTCTTCTTCTATGCCTCAAATGGGGATAAAAGGACAGTA
This sequence comes from Cepaea nemoralis, assembly GCA_014155875.1. NCBI lineage: Eukaryota > Metazoa > Mollusca > Gastropoda > Stylommatophora > Helicidae > Cepaea > Cepaea nemoralis. The sequence continues at coordinate 1,051,414 of JACEFZ010019101.1, forward strand.
GAGGAAGACCTAATTGGTAATACCGTAGCACCTTCTGTCCCAAAAAGTTAGTCGCACATCCTTTACAGGACGTCGCAGTCAATCCTATAATTTTTTTTTACTGTTTTTGATCTCTTGACAAGCTTACGTTCAGTAGCTTGCCATTGCTTTCTGAACGACCAGTACCCATACCATTTCACAAAAACCAATGCAATGCGGTCTTCTGCCAAATCGCCCGCAGCCGTGTTTCGAACGCGGTATGCGGGATTACGAACTACATCAGTAACTGTTTCGCCGCGAAGCCGGATTCTGTCACAAAAAGTTACTATATTAACTAATTAAATCAAATGTCATTACCTCCTCTGGGCAACATTCCCTTTCAAAGTGATATCCTAAATGTGGCCGATTCAATCATAATGATCATGTGCCATGCTGATACGCGTGGGCGGTCTTGTGTCGCCATCTTACACGATCACCAGAGTCATGGATCAGTCCTTTGATCTTGTCTCAACAATACCACGTGACCAAGCCATCCAGGTATTTACTTCTCTGCCTTTCCCTTGTTCTTTTCCCCTCAATCTTGCCAGTTGTCACCAAGTTCTTCAATTTATTTCTTCTCATATGATGTCTAAATGATTGTGATGTATACGTCTAATTTTCCTAATCAGTTTATTGTTTTCATTTGTTTATGGTAGACTTGGTCATTGGGTTTTATGTCTGTCCGTGGTATTCTTTGCATTTTTCTCAGAAACCAAATTTCCACAGCCATCAGATGTTTTTCAGCTTATCTGCTCAGTGTCCACGCGTCACATCCATACAAAAGCACAGGTTCTTTTGTAGAACTTCAACATTCTTATTCGCGTTGCAATTAACATGTTTTTATTAACCAGGATGGATATTTTCCTCCTGCAAAAGGCTACCTTCGCCATGGTGATTCTTCAAGGTACCTGCCATCAGATGTTATGACTGTTCAGAGATAGTAGTACCGATTCACTTGTTTAAGAATATTCCCATTTACTTGCATATTACGCCACCCCCCTGGCCGAGAGGTTAGCAGCTTTCTCCGTTAACTTCGAATACTCTCGTGGTTGACGTGAGCGCGACGAGAATTAGAAGTGGTTCGAATCGCGCCACTGACTTATGAGAGTATGGAGCCGGTCGCTCAGAAAGTCGTGGCGTGCTCATGAGCGTAATCTAGCCTAGGAATCAACATGCAGCTGAAAGATGCTGGTGTTGACCGCAATATCCTGAAACAGGATGGAAAAGCGACTTGCATATTACATTGTGGTTCCTAGTAACGACCATAATCTGTCTTCTTACAATTTAAATCTAATCCTAATTTTCAATGTGTGCCACAGCCGTATCTACTAAATGTTGCAGATACAGCAAATGTTTCTGATTCAGTAGCTTGATTATTAATCTGTGGTCTATTTGGACCCTAATAATAACTTCTCTTCTGAGGTTGAACCGGATAGAGGTAATGGAAAAACGACACGACTTATACGAGAATACAATATTAACATCCAGTCTATGGCCCATAGGCACCCTTTCCTTTCAACTTACTACAGGAATCGGCGACAAGGGAATTACGTCAGTCGGCAATACATTTCTGATCACGGGTGAAGTATATCATTATCAGCGTATCTACCGACCCGACTTTGAAGGTAAAGTTATTCAGCGACCACTGACCACTTGTCCACCATTTCCGTCCATCACTCCGACAGCAAGGCGAGGTTTAACAGACGGCGAGTGGTGTCTCGCGCGTGCTTCATCAGTACTCATCTACTCCCGTCTGCACCGAGTCCGCGCCAAAAACCTGTATTCAGCTGTGAACGTCCGGAGAAAGGTCGTGTTCGTAGATAGGCACCTGTGGTTTAAGACATGAGGCGAATATAAATCGTTTGGTAAGTTATTAGAGAAGTTGTTTTGATGTTCTAAGGGTTTTATTCGTAAAATAACATTAAGATAACACAAAACTTGAACTTATTTTTAAATGTATAAATTTTCATAAAATTTCAATTCACATTCAACATTCACATTAAAATGTATAAATAGTCATATTTATATTTATTTTGAAACATTAAATCGTACCCGGTTCAGTTGCATTGGGTTGAAATTAGCATATTAGACGCATGTCACTATTTTTAAGAGACGAATCCTGGTGTTTGAGTGTGTTTATATATCTACTCCAAATATGCCGAGAGGATTTGGCACATCATGATAATGATGATAACAGCTTATGAGATGTTTTGTTTCCGTAGACCTGTTTTTATTTTTTCGTATTCCTCTATTACATAAATATGGCATCATCATTGTTTTGTTACGCCAATAATGGCTTTTTAAATGTTAATAGTGTGAGAAACCTCCGAGACAGACAGACAGACAGACAGACAGACAGACAGACAGACAGACAGACAGACAGACAGACAGACAGACAGACAGACAGACAGACAGACAGACAGACAGACAGACAGACAGACAGACAGACAGACAGACAGACAGACAGACAGACAGACAGACAGACAGACAGACAGACAGACAGACAGACAGACAGACAGACAGACAGACAGACAGACAGACAGACCGACAGACAGACAGACAGACAGACAGACAGACAGACAGACAGACAGACAGACAGACAGACAGACAGACAGACAGACAGACAGACAGACAGACAGACAGACAGACAGACAGACAGACAGACAGACAGACAGACAGACAGACAGACAGACAGACAGACAGACAGACAGACAGACAGACAGACAGACAGACAGACAGACAGACAGACAGACAGACAGACAGACAGACAGACAGACAGACAGACAGACAGACAGACAGACAGGCAGGCAGGCAGGCAGGCAGGCAGACAGGCAGGCAGGCAGGCAGGCAGGCAGGCAGTGAGTGAGACATGAGTGAGAGTGTGTGAGGGACAGAGAGAAGAAAAGAGACAAGGATAAAGAAAGAGAAAGCGATGGGTTTTGGAAAGACAGTGAGAGAGAGAGAAAGAGAGAGAGAGAGAGAGAGAGAGAGAGAGAGAGAGGAGAGAGAGAGAGAGAGAGAGAGACTTATAAACAGAAAGAGAGATATAAACAATGAGAGAACTTGAGAGAAAGAGAGAAACAGAGAGACAGAGACACAAACAGACTGAGTGAGAGAATGAGAGAGAAGCAGAAAGAAAGAAGTTGGGGAGAGAGGGATAACTGGAGACAGAGGGCGAGGAAGCGTGCTTGAGGCAGAGAAGAGGTGAGAGAGAAATAGAGAGAGAGAAAGTGTGTGTGTGTGTGTGTGTGTGTGTGTGTGTGAGAGAGAGAGAGAGAGAGAGAGAGAGAGAGAGAGCGATGAGATAGACAAGAAGTGAGGGAAGGTGAAAGAGAGAAGGAGAAAGAAACATGAAGAGAAACGTCGATAGAAAGAACACTCCAAAATCACAGATGAGAAAGCAAATCTACGCGTATATTTTATTTTCCTATATCTTCTCTCACTCATGATTGCATTGCTGTGTTTTCATCTTGTCTCTGTATAACATCGTTTCAAATAATTCTTATTTGTTCATCTCTGTCACATAACATCATTTAAAATAGTACTCTCGCATACATTTTATTTCGCCCATTAGCACTTAACATGTCATTGACAACTTTCTTGATGAACCTGTTTATTTTTTCTCAGCTTTCCAATGATGCTGCGCTCTTAGCTGGAGGCATGGTCTTCTCTCTCTCTCTCTCTCTCTCTCTCTCTCTCTCTCTCTCTCTCTCTCTCTCTCTCTCTCTCTCTCTCTCTCTCTCTCTCTCTCTCTCTCTCTCTCTCTCTCTCTCTCTCTCTCTCTCTCTCTCTCTCTCTCTCTCTATTACTCAATTGCTTTTCTTTTATAATACAATATTTAATTCCAGCGCAGTTCTGTATTGCAGTTTAATTTACAGCTTGGGGATTTTATTCTTCTTGAGTTTCTTATTTTCTAAATGTATACATACATATGTCTATCATAACTATGATGTAAAGGTTAGCATGGCCGAATGGATAAGATAGCTGGCTCGTAAACTTTCGGTGTGCTCATGCCGAGGTAGCGGGTTCAACCCTTACACTAGTCGGTTGGACTAAACAATTGACTTCTCGTCATGATAGTGGCGTTTTGTTTATGTTTGCTTGCTTTGGACTTGCACATTCATGGTAGTAGCTATTTTCCGGTTACATCGTTAGAATAAGCAGTACTCATATCCCACTAGATCTGTTTTTCTGCCTTTGGGAGCTGTCAAACTGGTTTACAATGAATGCCGTCTGTGTTCTTTCAGCAATGAATACTGTATGTGTTCTTTCAACAATTAATACTGTCGGTGTTCTTTCAACAATGAATACTGTCTGTGTTCTTTCAACAATTAATACTGACGGTGTTCTTTCAACAGTGAATACTGTCTGTGTTCTTTCAACAGTGAATACTGTCTGTGTTCTTTCATCGATGAATACTGTCTGTGTTCTTTCAACAGTTAATACTGTATGTGTTCTTTCAACAATGAATACATACTGTGTTCCTTCAACAATGAATACTGTATGTGTTCTTTCAACAGTTAATACTGTCTGTGTTCTTTCAACAGTTAATACGGTCTGTGCTCTTTCAAAAATTAATACAGTTTGTGTTCTTTCAACAATGAATACTGACGGTGTTCTTTCAACAATGAATACTGTCTGTGTTCTTTCAACAGTTAATACTGTCTGTGTTCTTTCATCGATGAATACTGTCTGTGTTCTTTCAACAGTGAATACTGTCTGTGTTCTTTCATCGATGAATACTGTCTGTGTTCTTTCAACAGTTAATACTGTATGTGTTCTTTCAACAATGAATGCATACTGTGTTCCTTCAACAGTGAATACTGTATGTGTTCTTTCAACAGTTAATACTGTCTGTGTTCTTTCAACAGTTAATACGGTCTGTGCTCTTTCAACAATTAATACAGTTTGTGTTCTTTCAACAATTAATACTGTCTGTGTTCTTTCAACAATTAATACTGTTTGTGTTCTTTCAATAATTAATAATGTCTGTGTTCTTTCAACAATTAATACTGTCTGTGTTCTTTCAGCAATTAATAATGTCTGTGTTCTTTCAACAATTAATACAGTCTGTGTTCTTTCATAATTAATAATGTCTGTGTTCTTTCAACAATGAATACTGACGGTGTTCTTTCAACAATGAATACTGTCTGTGTTCTTTCAACAGTTAATACTGTCTGTGTTCTTTCATCGATGAATACTGTCTGTGTTCTTTCAACAGTTAATACTGTATGTGTTCTTTTAACAATGAATACATACTGTGTTCCTTCAACAATGAATACTGTATGTGTTCTTTCAACAGTTACTACTGTCTGTGTTCTTTCAACAATTAATACTGTCTGTGTTCTTTCAACATTTAATACGGTCTGTGCTCTTTCAACAATTAATACAGTTTGTGTTCTTTCAACAATTAATACTGTTTGTGTTCTTTCAATAATTAATAATGTCTGTGTTCTTTCAACAATTAATACAGTTTGTGTTCTTTCACCAATTAATACTGTTTGTGTTCTTTCAATAATTAATAATGTTTGTGTTCTTTCAACAATTAATACTGTCTGTGTTCTTTCAACAATTAATACTGTCTGTGTTCTTTCAACAATTAATACTGTCTGTGTTCTTTCAACAATTAATACTGTCTGTGTTCTTTCAACAATGAATACATACTGTGTTCCTTCAACAATGAATACTGTATGTGTTCCTTCAACAATGAATACTGTATGTGTTCTTTCAACAGTTAATACTGTCTGTGTTCTTTCAACAATTAATACGGTCTGTGCTCTTTCAACAATTAATACAGTTTGTGTTCTTTCAACAATTAATACTGTCTGTGTTCTTTCAACAATTAATACAGTCTGTGTTCTTTCAGCAATTAATACTGTTTGTGTTCTTTCAATAATTAATAATGTCTGTGTTCTTTCAACAATTAATACTGTCTGTGTTCTTTCAACAGTTAATACTGTCTGTGTTCTTTCAACAATGAATACATACTGTGTTCTTTCAACAATGAATACTGTTCGTGTTCTTTCAACAAGTAATACTGTCTGTGTTCTTTCAACAATTAATACTGTCTGTGTTCTTTCAACAATGAATACTGTCTGTGTTCTTTCAACAATGAATGCCGTCTGTGTTCCTTCAACAATGAATACTGTATGTGTTCTTTCAACAATGAATACTGTCTGTGTTCTTTCAACAATTAATACTGTCTGTGTTCTTTCAACAATGAATACTGTCTGTGTTCTTTCAACAATTAATACGGTCTGTGCTCTTTCAACAATTAATACTGTCTGTGTTCTTTCAACAATGAATACTGTCTGTGTTCTTTCAACAATGAATGCCGTCTGTGTTCCTTCAACAATGAATACTGTATGTGTTCTTTCAACAGTTAATACTGTCTGTGTTCTTTCAACAATTAATACTGTCTGTGTTCTTTCAACAGTTAATACGGTCTGTGCTCTTTCAACAATTAATACTGTCTGTGTTCTTTCAACAATGAATACTGTCTGTGTTCTTTCAACAATGAATGCCGTCTGTGTTTCTTCAACAATGAATACTGTATGTGTTCTTTCAACAGTTAATACTGTCTGTGTTCTTTCAACAATTAATACTGTCTGTGTTCTTTCAACAATTAATACTGTCTGTGTTCTTTCAACAATTAATGATGTCTGTGTTCTTTCAACAGTTAATACTGTCTGTGTTCTTTCAACAATTAATGATGTCTGTGTTCTTTCAACAGTTAATACTGTCTGTGTTCTTTCAACAATTAATACTGTCTGTGTTCTTTCAACAATTAATACTGTCTGTGTTCTTTCAACAGTTAATACTGTCTGTGTTCTTTCAACAATGAATACATACTGTGTTCTTTCAACAATGAATACTGTCTGTGTTCTTTCAACAATGAATGCCGTCTGTGTTCCTTCAACAATGAATACTGTATGTGTTCTTTCAACAGTTAATACTGTCTGTGTTCTTTCAACAATTAATACTGTCTGTGTTCTTTCAACAATGAATACTGTTCGTGTTCTTTCAACAAGTAATACTGTCTGTGTTCTTTCAACAATGAATACTGTCTGTGTTCTTTCAACAATTAATACTGTCTGTGTTCTTTCAACAATTAATACTGTCTGTGTTCTTTCAACAATGAATACTGTTCGTGTTCTTTCAACAAGTAATACTGTCTGTGTTCTTTCATTAAGTAATACTGTCTGTGTTCTTTCAACAAGTAATACTGTCTGTGTTCTTTCAACAGTTAATAATGTCTGTGTTCTTTCAACAATGAATACTATCTTGCGTTCTTTCAACAATGATTACCGCCTGTGTGTTTCAACAAGTAATACCGTCTGTGCTCTTTCAACAATGAATACTGTTCGTGTTCTTTCAACAGTTAATACTGCCTGTGTTCTTTCAACAATGAATAATATCTTTGTTCTGTCCGCAAGTAATACCGTCTGTGCTCTTTCAATAATTAAAACTATCTGTGTTCTTTCAACAATTAACACTGTCTATATTCTTTCAACAGTTAATACAATCTTTTATTTCAACAGTTAAAAGTATCTGTGTTCTTTCAACACTTAATACTATCTTATTTCTTTACAAAATTAAATGTATGTGTGTTCTTTCAACAGTTAATATTGTCTGTTTTCTTTCACGTAGCATTTAAAAGACTCCATCTCACATCCCAATGAGGACAACCGTTCATTCAATGAAAGAAATTGTACGAGGTATAACACGATTAATAAACATTGGGACGACTGTACTGTCTCTCTTTAACCTTTGTTAGAACTTGATAACGTCCTGTCTTCACAGTCAGGATACTCTGCAAAGGATCTCAAGTATTTTCTGTCTATTAAAGGCAGACAGGGAGGCTCGGTAGCGTTGCGTTTAGTACAGGCTGATGGAGAGCCGTAGTAGCGTCGTGTCTAGACCAGTGGTTCTCAACCGGTGGGGAGGCGGAATTTAATGGTTTCCGGGGGTGGGGGGGGGGGGGTGGGGGGGGCAGGGTGAATTAAGATTATTTCAAGATTGCGTTAATTTAAGAACCGATTACTTGACATTGTTTTTTCCCTCCATACTTTACAGTTCTGTACTTCAGTTCTGTATTCATCGTGAGTTGATGTTCCTGTTGAATCTGTCAATGAATCTAAGACATCGAGCCAGCAACAGATCATTGGCACACAAGTGTACAGTCGACGAAATCCGAAACCGACGAAAACCGAGGCAATATTTCCATATGAATCATTGTAAATCAAATTAATTCGTTCTAGACACTCTAAAATAAATAACAAAAACACATTTTACAGGGAATAAATATGGTGTTTTATACAATTTTTCGATCCCAGACTTGTCCGAACTCGCACCTTCGACGTGCCTAGTAACACTGTGTATGCCAGTGCGACCAATTCAGTAATTTTTTTTCAAACTGACATAGACCAGATGAAGGCTTCAATACCTAATTCTCCTTGCAACTTATCTTTATTGTCATTGTTTTGCGAGAATAGATGCTCCCGCGATATTCTTTCCGACATACCGCTAATGACAATCACTGAAGTATTCGCTTACCTCAGTAACCTAAAAAACACAACCTCATCTGGGTTAGATGGAATCAGCAACCGGATTCTCCGTTGTGCTGCGCCAGTGATCTGTACATCACTAACCTATGCATATAATCAGTGTCTAACCAAAGGCCACTTTCCATCAGCTCTCAAAATCGCTAAAGTGTACCCTCTTCTTAAATCTGGTTCATTGGACAATGGTCTCCCGAACAATTACAGACCCATTTCCTTACTATCATCACTATCTAAGCCACTAGAAAAACACATCCATAAAGTAACATTACAGTATTTAGTTCGCAACAAGCTTATTGTTGACAGCCAATCAGAATTTCGACCAAAATATTTTTGCCATACGGCCCTAACAAACATGATAGAAAATTGGCACCAGAATATAAACAACAACAGTCTATGTGGAACTGTGTTTATTGATTTCAAGAAAGCATTTGATATGATAGACCATGTTATTTTAATTAAAAAACTCGAGACAATGAAAATTGGCCTTAATGTAGTCACTCTATTATCATCTTTTCTATCAAACAGAAAGCAAGTAGTATCACATAATAAATCTCTGTCTCAAACCACTACCTTCAATATTGGAGTACCGCAAGGCTCTATTCTTGGCCCTCTATTATTTGCCATATATATTAACGATCTACCTTTGCATCTTTCGTCGTCCTGCGATCTATTTGCAGATGACTGTACGGTGTACACAAACGCTGAAGACTGTATTTTATTGGAGTCGTCTTTACAACAAGAATTAAATAATGTAGTTAAGTGGAGCTATTCAAACCGTATGCAAATTAACATCACTAAAACAAAAGCAATGTTATTAACAACTAGACAAAGACTTCAAACTCTAAGCTCACACACATCACTTCAACTTGACATCGATAACATGCCAGTAGAAAGTGTAATTGAGCACAAAACATTAGGCCTAATCATTGATAGAAACCTAACCTTTAATTCCCATGTTCAAGCGCTCATTAAACAAACAGCGAAAAAAGTCTACCAACTCGCCAAGATTAAAAACTTCCTTGATGAGGACACAAGGAAGCTATTCTATACTTCTCATATACAGACACACTTTGACTACTGCTCTACAATCTGGGACGGTTGTTCTAATTCAAACACCAAGCGACTTTATTCACTCCAGAAACGGGCCATGAGTCTAATTTATAGCAAACATTTATCTGACAATCCTAGCCTGTATAAACGCCTTCAGTTACTACCATTCCGCAATCGCCTGCTTTTCAATAAAGCTAAACTAATTCACAAAATCCTGCATCGGAATGCCCCAAATTACCTTTGGCCATTGTATAAATATAATGCTAGACACAGTAAACGTTTAAATATACTACACATTCCGAAGCCTAGGATTGACTTATACAAAACAAGCTTAACGTACTCTGCAGCTCAGCTGTGGAACAATCTTCCGCAAGAAATCAAAGACATCACCAATCCCTATTCATATAATCGCAAATTATTCGAACACTATCTCAATACGGATTACCTTCCCCCTTAATAATTGAGATAATAATAATAATAACAAAACCCTAGTATAACAGCCAATCCCCTTTTTGTAGGCCAGTATATTCCACATGGCTAATAACAAGTGTCAGACCATTATCTAATATTACTGTGTCATGTAGTTTTGATGTTTGCATTTTGCCCATGCCTTTATAATGCATATCTTTTATATTGTTGCTGTTCTTTGTTAGCCTTGAATGATGTGTGAATGAAATAATGTATGAAAGAGAGTGATAGAAGGGCAGAATGTTAGACGGGCCTGCGTGCCCAATTCTTAACCCTTTGAAAATAAAGATTGTTCGTTCGTTCGTTCGTTCGTTCTCTCTCTCTCTCAAGCATACACATAGATAAACAAGTGTTCTAAAACTACTGCCATCATATAAATATACACATCTGCCACTTCTGTCCAGAGTGGTATGTTACTTAACGAGTTCAGTCGGACAAGAAGTCTTTATCTTCTCTCAAATGTCACACAATTTCCCGACTCCCTCCCTGGTACGCTGTGTAGATGAAAAGCATGCTTTCAGTCCGCGTATCTGGCATTGATGACAACCCTCATTTGCTGCGACGTCTGTACATGAACAGACAATTCAGGCTTTCAGTTAGAAACTAGGTTACGCAAGTTACTGTACGTCCAACAGAACCGACTCTGTGGCGATGGTTTATAGACGTTCTTCGTCATACCGCATACCGCGTTCGAAACACAGCTGTGGGCGATTTGGCAGCAGACCGCCTCTTGTTGGATTTCATACACTGGTATGAGTGTCGGCAGTTCATAAAGCAATGACAAACTACTGAAAGTAAACTTACCAACAATTCATCATCATCACCCATACATCACAGCGCATACAGAACGAAGTTATGCGGGTCATTCTGGGATGCACTAGGGACACCCCAGTAGTGTGTATGCGTTACATCCTTGGTCTGCCGAGTGTTGCTGGTAGGCTCAAGGTGATGAAGGCGAAGGCATACCTCAGAGTAGCTGCAGACACAGACCATCCACTGCATGAGGCGCTGGACGCAGTTAAGGGTCAGCGACTGATAAGAGGGAAATCATGGATGGCTCAGGCGGAGGATACGATCAGACAGGTGTGCCTCTTGGAGAACATTAGGCGTGGAGAGGAGTGGGTCAGAGTGCCAGCGGAGCAGTCAGAATTCTGCAGAGTTATAATAACATTAAGCCGGGAGTGCAGGGAGTGGCCAGCAGGGGCCACAGAAGTGGAAATCCAGCAACTAATTCAGGACAATGCTCACAATGGTTCGGTGTCAAGAGGTGAGAGAAGTGGCTGGGGGTTCATAGCCAAAGCCAATGGTCGACGTTTGGGGCAGGAGAGCTGGGCTTATGATACCACAACATCCAGCTTAAGAATGGAGGTGGAGGCGGTCTCTGCGGCTCTCCGCTGGATGGAGAATACGACACACACACACATCGTGATTGTAACTGACTCAGAAAGCATGCTGACGAGAGTGAGGACGGGCAGGCTTCGTGCGGAGTGGCTTGCTTCGCTTCGGAGGTCATGGGTGACAAGCATCGCCTGGATCTTTTCTCCGGGGCATGCCGGTGTGCTGGGAAATGAACAGGCGGGCAGATTGGCTGGCTCTGCAGAACTTGGTGGAGTATTGATACATTACAAGGCAGACGTGGTTGCGGCCTTGTGGGAGCACGTGCACACCTCGGAGGAGCAAATGGATTACCATGGTCTGGCAAGAATGAGACAGCGAGGAGTGACGAGGGGATCTGGCCGACGCTCAACGCTGAGAGGAAAGGCGAGACGGACATATAATCAGATTGCTACTGGTACTATTGGTGTTGGAACTCTTCGCTGGCTGCTGAGGATGGGGACGGAGCGCTTATGGGAATGCCCCGAATGCTGTGATGTAGATTCCTAAATCAATCAATCAATCAATCATCAGCATCACCATCATGTACCATGCCGATATGCGTGGACTGTCATGTTTTGTCAATTCATGCTATCAACGCAATAGTGGATTAGCTCAGAGTTCTTGTCTCGACCATACCAGGTGGCCAAGCCATCCTGGGTATTTACTTCTCTATCTTCCCCTTGTTCTTCTCCCCCCCCCCCCCACCCCCAATCTTGCCATTTATCACCAAGTTCTTAAATGTATTTCTTCTCATAACGTGACCAAAAAAGTGTGACTGTCTTCGTCTCATTTCTCTAATCAGTTTACTGTTTTCAGTTGTGTTTGTGAGACTTTGTTCATGTACATGGCAAAGTGATTTGTATTCATAGAAAATAGTCGATCACACAATATATGCTGTTTGAGACTGACCACTTGTTCTGCAAGTCGCATCGCTGTATAAAATCAAGAGCTGTGATTTCACAGCTTCCGATAGATATGTATGTGTGCCATACAGAAGGTAACAAACCTACTTATCTAAATATCAAGGATCGGTATGCTAAAGACACCACCACAAGCTGAACATTTTCACATATTTAAATAACTCAGGAACAGATATGGCTTTCATGTCTGGATGTTTTAATAACTTGGTACAGAGGTTCCCAAACAGAATGCTGTATGAGGCCAGAGATCACTTCTTTCAATTGACATTTATTTATGACTAAGTTACATTGAAGGAGTGTGTCAGTTTTATTACTTTATATATTATTTCAATTAGTGTCAGGTCTTAGTGAGATATGACTGAGCTACAGTAATGGCAGTAGACGGTACTACCCGCTTTCTGTCAGCGCCGAACGTTGGGCGGCGCTTACCAAACCCAGCACCCCACAATGTACCAACAGCTTCGGACGGAAGAGCGCAATTGGGAGAGTACACGCCTTATCCTGGTGCAAGGAAATGCAAGCTAAAGACAAAGTGTCATGGCAGGGCAGACCAGGTCCTAAGCCTTGGTTGGCGGCTGGTCTAGGATCGAAGCTCCGACAGGCGGACAGTTAGAGCATTGCTTTGCTAATCCGGCAGCTTCTGCAGCTTGTCTTGTTCCAGATGTATTGCTGTAACCTTTCTTCTGGAATGAACTAGACAGGCTGAGAGAGGGATCATGCTGCATGGGAGGAAGGAAAGAAGGAAGGAAAGAAGGAAGGAAAGAAGGAAGGAAGGAAGGAAGGAAGGAAGGAAGGAAGGAAGGAAGGAAGGAAGGAAGGAAGGAAGGAAGGAAGGAAGGAAGGAAGGAAGGAAGGAAGGAAGGAAGGAAGGAAAGATTAGTGCATATATAACCTAACCCCGATTCCAATGCAGTGTGAGAGCCACCGTGTCACGTGTACTACATTTGTATGGCATTCTTCTGTCTGTAGACTTTGGAATACATACTTGTTAATTTAATATCCAGGCCTACGGACTTGGAATTACCAACATTTGTCTGCCTTTAATATCTTTATCAAAGTGACGTCTCGTTAGATGTAGTCTTTTATATATGTACTTCTGAGATTTCCAACTTCTTTCTGATTTAATCCTTAAAGAAGCTTTACTTCCTACATAATTTCTACTTTTTGATTTTAAAAGTAATAACGCTGATTATTATTATTATTATTATTATTATTATTATTATTATTATTATTATTATTAAAAGGGAAAGCTAGTTGAACATCCTTTACAGGACGTAGCAGTCAAACCAAGCACTTTATGACTGTTTGTGCTCTCTTGGCAAGTTTACATTCAATAGTTTGCCTTTGCTTTCTGATTCATTTATGTGTGTCTTTATATCTTGATTCTTTGTATTTTGGGTCTGTTCTTTCTGAATTATTATTAATGCTATTTTAAATTATTCGGCGGCAAACAAAAATTAAGTTTGAACCAAACATGGTAAATAATCAAATGAACAAGTATTTTAATGTACATTTCTATTAATTGAGTATTGAAATGGGGGGGGGGGGGGGGGGGGGAGGGGGGAGCAACACAACTAACACCATGACACTGGTATGGCGATATATCGTCCTTCTATCCAAATGGGAAGTCACATTAGGCGATATAGTATCCTTCGGCACTAAATCAGTTAAGAAATTATGTCCCGGAGCATTTTCCTGCTATGTGTCTCTGAGGCGATAGCGCTATTACATTTTGTAGACCTGAGAGCAGGGAGGTTAGGTGGTCAGTCTTTTCCTCACTATGACACACGGGGGTCGAACCTGTCCCCGACAGTGCTCATCACACTACCAGAGCAGTTCGCTATCAACTTCGCTAGCTCGACCGCCGTTAGTGCATTTATTGCTATTGGCGATTATAATTCAATCATCATGTGCCATACCGATAAGCGTGGGCGGTCATTTTCACCATCTCTCCAGAGTCGTGGATCAGCTCTGTGTTCTTATCTCCACCATACCCCGTAGCCAAGCCATCAACGTATTTACTTCTCTGTCTTCCCCCTGTTCTCTTCCCCTCGATATTGCCCGTTGTCACGAAATTATCCAATTTATTTCTTCTCATAACGTGACCAAAGAATTTGAACTGTATGTCTACGTTCTCTAATCAGTATACGATTTTCATTTTTTTTTCCTTGGTAAGACTTGGTCATTGAATTTTCTGTCTTTCCATGGCATTCTTTGCATTTTTCTCAGAAACCATATTTCCACAGCCATCTGATGTTTCTCAGCTTGTCTACTTCTTCTTCTTCTTCTTTGTTCATCCGGAGTTTTTTTTCGGACGTGATTGCGTTGTGCCTGTTTACAGCAGAGCTGCGTTCTTGCGCCGTTAGGCCGACACATCCGACTTCTGCGGGCATTTGTTGACCGGGTTAACCTTCCCGGGGAGCTTGTCTACTCATTGTCCGCGCTTCACATCCATTCAAAAGTACAGGTTCTACGTAGCACCTCAATAATCTTTTTCTCGTTGTTCTCAGCATGTTCTTCATCTTGCAAAGGCTACTTTCGCCATGGCGATTCTTGTTCTAATCGCGTTAAGGCAGTGGTTCTCAACCTTTTTTGGCCCATGCCCCCCCCCCCCTCTTTACCATATGTTCAGAACGTCATTCCCCCTCCCCCTTTCCGAATTTCCTCCCGATAAATCCCCCCCCCCCCCACCCTCTAACAGTATACATAAAAATGGAAGCTAAATTTAATAACACATACTAGAACAAGTCTAGACGTCTACATAAAACGTGATTTGCGGGTCTACTTACGTTATAAAATGAATTTCATTAGGGCGAGAAGTACAGAACCATAAAATTTAGAGGGAAAAACAATATCAAGTAACTGATTCTTGTATTAATGCGATCTTGAAATAATCTTAATTCCCCCACTGGAAACCCTAAAATTCCCCTCTAGGGTTGCGAATCACTGCGTTAAGGCATCTCCCATCAGATGTTATAACTGTTCCGAGATAATTACACCGATTTACTTATTTATGAATATTCCTATTTATTTGTATATTACATTGTGTTATTTGCCTCTTTCTAGTGACGACCATAATCTGTATCCGCTTAGAATTTAATTCTAACCGTAGTTATTCACTGTGTCCATCAACCGCATCTACTAAATGTTGTAGATCCTGTTCTTTTGTCTGCAATCAAGACTGCATAATCCGCATATCTAATGTTATTGATGTTACGTCTCTAAATGATGATACCTTTCATATCTTCTACATTTCTGAAAATATTTTCAATGCACAGGTGGAAAAAAAAGAAGATCCAGCGACATTACACATCCCTGTCTTACACCTCTCGTAATAGGCTGAAGTTGATCTATTTTATTTTCAATACTTATGGCCGCTTGAATATAATAGTAATAATAATTATAACTATTATTATTATTACTATTATTATGTTTATTATTGTTATTAATATTATCGACTTTATATACTATTAATTTTGCTATTTACCTTACTTCCGCTGAAATTACTACAACTACTACTGCTACTAAATCACACTTGTCCGTGTTCTAAGCACTTCCCAATCAACTTACTATCAAACCGCTTATCGTTTCGAGATTGACATTCCAGAACTGCATGCCCAGCCTCTGACGTGTTTTCTTTAAAAGCTCGGTCAATTGAAGCTTTCGTTACAAAATGTTGTGGAAATACCATGGAGGTAGCATTGTAGCGTTTGTTAGGTCGGTGGAAATACGACTGATTTAAATGAAGTGCACTTAGGTTTGAAGCAGTTGTCGTGGTAGCGAAATGGTCCCTTTGAATGTGTGTACAGATCTGCTGCTGCTGCTACTGCTGCTGCTGCTACTGCTTCTTCTTCTTCTTCTTCTTCTTCTTCTTCTTCTTCTTCTTCTTCTTCTTCTTCTTCTTCTTCTTCTTCTTCTTCTTCTTCTTCTTCTTCTTCTTCTTCTTCTTCTTCTTCTTCTTCTTCTTCTTCTTCTTCTTTGTCTATATTTTTTTCTCTCCTGTGGGCAATCATAATCATTTAAGATTCAATTAATTTTCATTCTTATGGTACACTTTCTAGTCTATGTTGAGATGCTATACAAATTCATTATTATTGCACATTTTCATGCCTATGTTGAGATTCTTCTTCTTCATTTGTGTTCATCCGGAGAGTTGTTTCGGACGCGATTGAGTTGTGACTGTTTACAACAGAGCTGCGTTCTTGCGCCGTTAGGCCGACACATCCAACTTCTAAGGGCATTTGTTGATCGGGTTAATCTTCCCGGGTATGTTAAGATTCTATACATGTTCATTCTTCTTTAACATGTTTATTCTATGTTAAGATTATATAAATATATTCATTATTATTGAACATGTTCATGCCTATTTTGAGATTCAACACTTTCTACATTTTTAAAGAACCTGGGGATTGGGGACCAGTGAAATACCGTTCCACAATTCCCCGTCATACTGAGTCGAGGGTTTGAAATCAGTCGGCGGCGATTTAGATGAAGGCTACTTTGTGTTGATATCAATGGTAAGAGGTGTCGGCCTTTCAGAAAGCAATCGCAACCTACTGAACTAACATTGCCTAATAAATCATACACAAAATCAGTACATGATGCAGTTGCATGCGATATCCTGTAAAGGATATGAAACTAACGTAATAATTAAAGACATGCATCATTATCTTGTAGCTTGCCGTGTGCAGAAACACACGTAGCAGTCTCTGTCATTAGCATAGTTTTGGAAACGTTATGAGAAGACATAAATTAGAGAACTTGGTTTGCTACAGGCAATTTTGAGGGGAAAAGAACAAGGGGAAGGCATATGGATGGCTTGGACACGTGGCCTGGTTGAGACAAGAACACGGAGCTGATCCACGACTCTGGTGATCGTGTGAGATGGCGAAACATGACCGCCCACGCTTATCGGCATGGCACATGATGATTATGATCCTTAGCTTGATGCCCTCCCTGTCTTGATTTTTTTTTTAAAGTTGCATATCCCTTACAGGACGTTGCAGTCAACACCAGCATTTTTCAGCTGTTGTTGATTTCTTGGCAAGATTACGCTCAGTAGTTTGCCATTGCTTTCTGAGCGACCAGCTCACATACCCTGTAAATAAGCAACGCGAGGCGATCCGCTGCCGAATCTCGCGCAGCTGTGCTACTCACGTGGATACACAGGTTTAAATTACCTACCTCATCTGGAATTCGCTTCCACGATACACTTCTCTCCATTGTTGTCTCTGTTGTACAAGGCCAGACGGACACATGCTCAAATGCTACAAGTACCATTAATATTGGGACTCTTAGCTGGCTGTTGCAGATGATGAAGGGGCATTTATGGGAATGCTCCGAATGCTGCCGTGTCTGTTCTTGACTCAACTCAACTCAACTCAACTCATTTCACCCCAACTCAACTCAATTCACCTCAATTCACCTCAACTCACTCTTTTAGATATTCATGAATTTCCTTTCTTCTTCTACATGCCCAACGTAATTTATTGACCCAAACTTTATTTCTCTTAATATGCTTGTAATTCCTAAGTTGTGAATTCTGCGTGGAAAGATTTCTTTAATATCTTTTTCTTCCAATGAAATGTTCACACTCTTAATGTCTACATAGGGGTCTTCATGACGAAATGGTTTAGCCGCGTGCCTCTGGCTCGAGGTTCGTGGATTCGTTGCCGAACTCTGTCATTAGGTTCACATGTGCAATTTTCTCGGAGACTCCTGGGGGTCGTCGTTGGAGCTATGGAGTTCGTTCTTTCTGCGACGCATTCGGCTAGCCACTCAGGGGGAAAAGGCCAAGTGATATGGGAAATAATCCTGTGCAATGACACTCGATTCTCTTGTCTTCAAATACGTTTAACCTCCTAAAGAAATAAAGAACGCAAAAAAATTATCCCTTAGAGCATCCAAAAAATGAAATAGAAGTTCACAAAGCGAATTTACTTTCGCTTCATTTACTGTCGGAAGCCGTGCGACAAAGGCTATCACGGCGAGTTCATAAGATGCATTTGTTGACATTGGCATTAATGGAAAAGGTATCGCATCGCTCGGTAGCATATGACAGCGTATTGCTACAGGATGATCAACGTAGATGTTCCTGAACACACACAAACACACACAACACACACACACACATACACACACACTCACTCACACACACATACACACACACACATATATATATATATATATATATATATATATATATATATATATATATATATATATATATCACATACAAAAAGAGATGTAGAGCAAGGGTTTTTTTTAACACCTTTTTTCTACACTGGTAATAGAGTAAGATAATCACACCCAACAATCAGTCTAGTGTTCTAAAAATTGTAGCAAACGTGTGGATTTAGCTTGAGTTCTAAGGGACCGAACTAAAAATATATATTATATTAATATCTTGTTATTTATACATTTATCACTGTGTGTATTTGTGCATTTATTTCCCTAATGAGATAACATCTTTGATAGAATATTTTACACGAGCCATCTTCTCTTATGTCGTCTCACCCACCCACGTACACATATGCAATACATGATTCTCAACTCCCTTACCTACGTAGACTATGCTCTGATAACTCGGCAAAGCCCAGGAGTTCATGGAAGTCTTCCGTTTCCGTCAGTAATAGATACAAAATAACACAAAGTAATGCAGCTTTGCAGATCATATTTACCGAAAGCACACAATATAAACACGGGGAAGACTGTGGTGGCTCATTAAGGCATAATAAAGGAATGAGAAGAATGAAGAGATGAAACAAAATAAGTACAATGAAAAGAAAATGAAAACAATGTAATGTTCTACTTCTCTCAGAATCCCAGGTTGTGATACTCTGAAGCCCTTCACAGAAAATCACAGAAACTCTAAGGAAAGTACTGTGTCTATTACCTAGTTTGGAGCCATCAGAAAAGTACTGTTTATTACAAAGTATGGAGCCATCACAAAAGTACCGTCTGTTACCAAGTTTGGAGCTATCAGAAAAGCAATACCTATTACCCAGTTTAGGGATATAATTAAAGTACTAATACGCAGATAGGATCTCTCAGAGAAGTACTATCTATTACCCAGATACGAGCTCTATGAAAAGTACTATCTATTACGCAGATAGGATCTATCAGAAAAGTACTATCTATTACCCAGATAGGATCCCACTGAAAAGTACTATCAATTAACCAGATATGAGCTCTCTGAAAGTTACTATCTATTACCTAGTTGGATCTCTCAGAAAATCACTATATGTTACCTAGAAAGGATCTCACGTAAAGGTACTATCTAGTTGGATCTCTCAGAAAATCACTATATGTTACCTAGAAAGGATCTCACGTAAAGGTACTATCTATTATAAGAATAGGAGCTGTCAGAAGAGTGCTATCTATAACCAGATAGTCTCTTGTAAACGTAATATATATTAACCAGATATTATCTCTCGTAAAACGTACTATATATTACCCAGTTAGGAGCTCTCATGAAAGTAATATCAATTATCCAAATATGATATCTCTGGGGAAAAAATACTATCTATCGCTCAGATACGATTTCTCGTAAAAGTATTATCTATTACCCAGATATTATATCTCGTAAAAGTATTAAGAATAATCTGGACCATTTATCATTTCGATCTTCCGATGTTTATTCGTGTCTTAAGATATTATCAAGCTATAAAGTCTTTTCTTTTTGATGACCATACGGGGTCTTCTTTGTTGTGTTATTTTAATATATTCTTATGGTTGAACGAAAGAATGAAAGACACAACTTTATTTTCAAAGGGTCACACATTGGGTGCGCAGGCCCGTCATACCTTCTGCCCTTCCAACCACTCACCTTTCGTACACCAATTATCAATTGTTAATGTTATATGCATATAGAAAACAAATATTGTCAAATTAATGCTGTGAACCATAAATACATATTACCTTGCTATGAGATAGGCAAGCACATACATACATTCACACACATACATTCACCGAGCATAAACACATACATACACATAGTTATGCATACATACATCATTTCCACAAATTTGCAGTTATACACCAACTCAATATCTCATACAAATACGCGTTCCCTGTAATGCACGTATACCCACTTAAAATCACCAACACACTAAATAACGTTTACACATACATAAATATATACTCTATATCTCTCTCCATCTCTCTATTTATCTCTCTCCCTCCTTTCTCTCTCTCTGTCAATCTTTCTCTTCCTCTCTCTCTTTCTCTTTTCCCCCATATATCCTCATTCATACATATTTTACCTCCCTCCATCACTCCATCTCTCTCTCACGCCCATATATCCCCATTCATACTTTCATACATACTATCTGTCTCCCTCCCTTCCTTTCTCTATGTTTCTCTTATACCCATATATCCTCATTCATACATTAACACATACTCTCTCTCTCTCTCTCTCTCTCTCTCTCTCTGTCTCTCTCTCTCTCGCTCATTTATCCTCATACATAAATAGCCTATCTCTACCCATCTCTCCCTCCCTCCCTCCCCCCCCCTCTCTCTCTCTCTCTCTCTCTCTCTCTCTCTCTCTCTCTCTCTCTCTCTCTCTCTCTCTTACGTTCATATATCCTCATCCTTACGCAAAGCAAAGATGCATTTATGAAGGTGTTTATTTGAGTATTTTGCGCATTTTTTCTCCTATCGTCTTATGTAATGCAGCCTGAGGTTGCAGATAACCTACGGTCAAATGGACACAATTAGGGTAGCGATAATGACACCGGTAAATCTGTTAAAAGTTGACAAGGAAATCAATAGGTCAAACATGGCAACTCTTAACTCCTTCGGTTGACAGAGGCTGTGGCTTCAACAATTATTTAATCACAGACTATGCGTCGTAAGTATTTCAGCCGAAAAATGATTCATCCCATAACTCCATATGATATATATATAATTATGTAGCACGCACGTTGCAAGGTACAGAGAAATATGCCATTCAAAGTTGTTACTCATGATGTGAAATATGACAGGCAAAATTGTTACTTATGATGTGAAATAATGAGAATCACATCAAATAACACATCTATGACATGGTGATAGTTCAGTTAAGTTAACTGTATATCATTTACAGGACCTCGCAATGAACTCCAGCAATTTTTTTTTGGCTGCTTGTAATCTCTTGGCAGGTTAACGTTAAGTAGTTTGCCATTTATTTTTGATCAACTGCCACTCACCCTATTGCATGAAAATCAGCTAAGGCGGTCTGCTTCCAAAACGGACGCAGCTGTGTCTCGATCGCGGTATGCGGGATTATGAATTGCATTCGTAACCATTTCC
This sequence comes from Cepaea nemoralis, assembly GCA_014155875.1. Taxonomy (NCBI): domain Eukaryota; kingdom Metazoa; phylum Mollusca; class Gastropoda; order Stylommatophora; family Helicidae; genus Cepaea; species Cepaea nemoralis. Next base: position 1,073,102 of record JACEFZ010019101.1, read on the forward strand.
TCACACAGCTGGTAGAGAAAAGTATATCTTTTCAACTTAGTTTACTTATTATGAAGGATCCCTTTAAATACAAACAGATATCTGTATAAGTGCTCCGTTTTCCTCTCATTGATTACACAAGGAGAATCTCAGCACAGTTCACAAACTCTGTTATACCTGCGAATCACATATTTGTGTGACAGAATCATAACGGCAAATATTCATTACGGAGCCAGGATCGTTATGTAACTTTTACAATAGCATGGGTGTTCAGATCTATCCACTTATCTTAGTCCATGGTGTTCTAGATCAATTCTGTTGATGCTATTTCTCAATGCCACACCCTGAAAGTCTCCTTGGCGAAGTGAGTACGTCGTCTGCGTATCGTTCCGAAGGGTGTGGGTTCGATTCCGGCCTACGTCGTTCTGTTCACGAGTGCAATTTTCTCGGAGACTCCTGGGGGTCGTCGCTGGAGCTACGGAGGTCGTGCATTGTGCGACGCCTTCAGCAAGTCGCCCTGTGGAAAGAGACCAAGCCATATGGGATAGACACGGTGTAATGAAGTCAAACCCAGAAAATCATCCAAAAAAGTAATGGAAAAAAAAAAAAAGACAGCCACGCTCACAGAGATAAATATACAGAGCACATAAAACAAGAAATATAGAGTGAAACACACATACAGAGAGAGAGAGAGAGGAGGGGGGGGGGGGGCATGATACATAAAAGAGAGTGGAGAAATCGATGCTTAAAGACATACAAATTTAAATAAATATACACGGTACAAGATGAAACAAAAAAGAAGCAATAAAGTCAATTAAAAGCAATGAGACATCAAAACATGGCCACGGGAAAAACAGCACAAACATATAAGGACGATAATGAAATTGTGTTTGTGGGGGGGGGGGGGATGGGAGTGTGCGTGAGACAGGGAAAGAGAGTGGGACAGATAGATAGAGAGAAGAAGTGTCACCTGTATTTAATACACGACAGCACAATGGGGAAAAAATAGAGAGAGTCGGACAGAGATAGGGCGAGACAGAGATAGTGGGACAGACAGACAGACAGACAGACAGAGAGAGAGGGAGGGAGAGAGAGAGAGAGAGAGGGATAGAGTGATAGTTGGACAGAGAGAGAGAGAGAGAGAGAGAGAGAGAGGGGGGGGGGGAGAGTGATAGTTGGACAGAGAGAGAGTGTGTGTGAAACAGAGAGAGAGACTGTGTGTGTGACAGATAGAGGGCGAAACGGAGAGGTAGTGGAGCAGAGTCTGGACAGAGATATGTTGGGACAGAGAGATTGGGACAGAGATAAAGTGGAAGAGAGGAAGAATGGGAGAGAGAGAGAGAGAGAGAGAGAGAGAGAGAGAGAGAGAGAGAGAGAGAGAACAAAAACTTTATTTTCAAAGGGTTAAGAATTGGGCACGCAGGCCCGTCTAACATTCTGCCCTTCTATCACTCTCTTTCATACATTATTTCATTCACACATCATTCAAGGCTAACAGAGAACAACCACAATATAAAGGATATGCATTATAAAGGCATGGGCAAAATGCGAACATCAAAACTACACGACACAGTAATATTAGATAATGGTCTGACACTTGTTGTTAGCCATGTGGAATATACTGGACTACCAAAAGGGGACTGGCTGTTATACTAGGGTTTTGTTATTATTATTATTATCTCTATTATTAAGGGGGAAGGTAATCCATATTGAGATAGTTTTCGAATAATTTGCGATTATATGAAAAAGGATTGGTGATGTCTTTGATTTCTTGTGGAAGATTGTTCCACAGCTGAGCTGCAGAGTACGTTAAGCTTGTTTTGTATAAGTCAATCCTAGGCTTCGGAATGTGTAATATATTTAAACGTTTACTGTGTCTAGCATTATATTTAAACAATGGCCAAAGGTAATTTGGGGCATTCCGATGCAGGATTTTGTGAATTAGTTTAGCTTTATTGAAAAGCAGGCGTTTACGGAGTGGTAGTAACTGAAGGCGTTTATACAGGCTAGGATTGTCAGTTAAATGTTTGCTATAAATTAGACTCATGTCCCGTTTCTGGAGTGAGTAAAGTCGCTTGGTGTTTGAATTAGAACAACCGTCCCAGATCGTAGAGCAGTAGTCAAAGTGTGTCTGTATATAAGAAGTATAGAATAGTTTCCTTGTGTCCTCATCAAGGAAGTTTTTAATTTTGGCTAGTTGGTAGACTTTTTTCGCTGGTTGTTTAATGAGCACTTGAACGTGGGAATTAAAGGTTAGGTTTCTATTAATGATTAGGCCTAATGTTTTGTGCTCAATTACACTTTATACTGGCATGTTATCGATGTGAAGTTGAAGTGTTGTGCGTGAGCTTAGAGTCTGAAGTCTTTGTCTGGTTGTTAATGTCGTGAAATGCTGCATGTTAGTGATTCCCAGATCGACGACTGTATACAGCGAACACCCAGGGAGCAGAAGGGTTAATGAAACAGAAGGATATAAACAACGGATTGACCAGCGCATGTGTATGTAGGTCAAGGCGGGAGAGTCGACTACAACACAGGTGACCTGGCGAGTGGAAAAATTAGTTTGCTACAAAGACAGACAGTATCATGGACCAGCCTATTGCGTTCTGGAGGTAGGTTTGCGACTAAGACTGGACAGCAGAATGTGGTTTGGTTGTATTAAACAACGGAAAAGTTCGAGATCAGAAATTTTCCACTGACAAGGGATAATGAAGTCTGAATTTGCTTTGTCCAGCAATGTCAAGGATTATGCGACATAGACTGACCTATAAAGAGTAGCCACTTTCTTTGTCAGTTTAGTGTGTGTATTCCAAACTGGACGAGAAGATAGAATTATGTGTCCTGTAATGAAAAGAAATATCCTCCCTTATAATGGGATAAAGTGCTTGGATGCGGATAAATTTCGATTCGTGGATTTACATTAATTCTATATAGGAACATAGATGTGTATAAGGTATATTAAAATATAGTTTTAGAATAGGAATATAGATGAGCGTGTATTACCTTTATCATTACATATTATTAGTGGGTGTTTTAGACTGAGGTGAATTCTTATGTCTTATGCGGATGGTGACTTCGAAAGCCTTGTCATTATGGCTGGAGAAGGACACTTGCATAAGTTAGGAGTAAGGGGCGGACGTTTACCACTCGACTTGTTATATTCATCCACAGGTTCCCAGTTTCTAGGGACATTAGAGAAGAAAAAAAAAATACTCTACTTGAACCAATAAAGTACATACTTAGATCCAGAAAGAACCTAAACAGTTTGTTCAGATGAACAAATACTAACATCAAGTAAAATACAGAAGACTGTATGCTAACACGCATATACCACTGGGGCTCCTAAACAGAAAGAGAGGTTAAGGTGGGGCAAGCAGAGACTTCAACCTACATACGACTTGCATACATAGGGTAGAAGGAATAGACAAAGACAATAGTGATAATCATAATAGACAATAGGAAGAACATTGACAATGTGGTGTTTTTTCTCGATGATGGATACTTAATATCATGAAACCGATTTGGGCACAGTCATAAACTTACGGGACTGTTATAGCAATACGGTGACTCAGTGGTGAACAGTTTGTTTTCCTTTCACTAACGGATTTATCATCAGACTCAAGCCTACGGATCATCCCGGGTGAGCTCTGTCCTGTTTGATGTGATGTCCTGTAATCGTGAAGAATGACTGGCGAGAAGATACAGCTGATAGACATTCTGAGTTCATTCTGTCCACAACAATAGAATACAATAGCAACTACACAGACAATATCCATACACACCCCGGACATAGTTTTCTTTATTAATAAATCTTTTATTATATGTTGAAAGGAACTGTTGTCGGAGTATGTGTTGAGGGAATGATAGAGAGAGTAAAAGAAAGGGATATATGGATGATAAGACGGAAGAGAGGAGTGTAGACAAAAAGTCAGTAACTAATCCCAACAGATAATCAGGTTAAAGATGTGCATGTTGATTCCAATCTCCTCTCGAGGAAATAACAGCACATAAAATGGTGGGAGCAGCGGGATACGTACATACATAATACTCATATGACCTAAGGCATAACAAGGCATATGCAGAGAGAGGTACCGGCATATTGGCACAGGCATAGCGGAGTACCTACATGTTGGGACATACTGATTGGAAGGAATATAAGTATATATTGATGACTTTTAATGGAAGGAAGTCCATTGGATATATGGTGCCATTACATATATGGTAGAAACATTTCATTAATGCTGGTGACTTTGCAGTGAGAAAGTTCCAGACAGAGTGAATGTGGATAGGTGGTAAGACATTACATACTTAGTCACACGGTCACACGTCTACATAAGTCTTTATCCTATATCTCCTCTTGTGGATGAGAGAGTGGTTGTGATGTACTGTGTGGTGGTGTAGATTTATAATATTAGATAGACATAGATAAATGGTATAGGTTCTAGGTGGAATATAATTGTATAGTGAGTATTTCTTTTCTGCCTTGAGGTGTCTTTACTCAACGTGCTGACTTATCTGCTGTAACTATGGCAACTCCTAAAGTAACTACAGCCGAACTGAGAGCCAACGGGGAGGCAATAGGGTTGGCTGGTTCAGACTTAACTGATTACATACAAGAAAGAGAGCGAGAGATTCGTCAAGCGGAACGAGAAGAGCGAAAGACCGAGTTGGAAGTGAGAAGAATAGAGGTGGAGACCAAGAAACTGGAAATGGAACAAGAGGCCAAGAAAATGGACCAGGAGACCAAGAAACTGGAAATGGAACAAGAGGCCAAGAAAATGGACCAGGAGACCAAGCGACTAGAAATGGAACAAGAGGCCAAGAAAATGGACCAGGAGACCAAGAAACTGGAAATGGAACATGAATACCGCTTGAAAGAGTTAGAACTCAAGACACAAACTAAGGGTGAATTAGATGCAGCAGAAGGAAGTTCATCTTCACCTGGGGCAACCTACATGAGTGGACAGGGTTACCATGCCATGAAGTTTCCCTTGGCGGTCTATGATGAAAGTAAAGAGAAGATATTCCAGTTTTTGGATCGGTTCGAGGCTATGGCAGTCGCTATGGGACTAGATAGAACCAGATGGGCTCTGAAAGTATCCCAGTCTTTACGTGGTTCGGGCTACGAGGTCTACACACGCCTACCACCAGGACAGGAAAATCAGTACGAGGAATTGAAAGCAGCTTTGATGAAACATTATGAAGTCACAGCACAAACGTATCGGAAGAAGTTTAGATCGTCTAGACGAGAGCCGGGAGAACTATTCGCCGCCTACAGTCTGAGGCTGAAATCCTATCTCCAGAAATGGATGGACTTGGCAGAATTCCAGAGGGATTATGAGAGTCTCGAAGAGATGATGGTGGTAGACCAAATGCGAAAGCAAATGTCGAAACCTCTCAGAACCTTCTTGGGAGAACAAGGGGCGGAACGGATTGATGTTGTGAATAAGCTGGCGGAACGATTCGTGGAAGTACATGGTGAAACTGAGGAACTAAGTACACAAACCAAAGGTCAGGAGAAACCAGAGAAAAAGAAACATAAAAACTGGGAAGGAGAAAAAGGGGAACCTTATATAAAGCACACAGAGGAGAGTTCAGAGAAGGTGAAGGTAGGAAACCAGAGCACCTCGAATTCTCAAGCGAAACGACAATGGTCGGAGAAATGGTGTTCATTTTGTAGGGCGGCCTCCCACAACACAAAAGACTGCAGATCGAAACCTAAAAGTTCTTACTTCGCAGCATGCAAAGTGATTCATACATCGGTGATCACAGACAAGGCTGAGGTCGGCGAAGGAGAAAGGAACAAAAAGGACACACGGAAACCTAGGAAGGGAACAGAGTGCACTCACTGCCAGTCGACAACACATAATACTGTGGACTGCAGATGCAAGGCAAAACACGCCAATTGCATAACCAACCTCGAGGAATCAAAAGAGGAAGGCAAGGAAACGGTCAAGGAGATGAAAGACACTCAGGACCAAGAGAGACCACCTGTGGTTGAACTTATTGAAGTCAATGGCCAGCAGGTTGCTTGTCTCTACGATACCGGTTTGGATGGGGAAGCGGTGGTGGACGCCCGCTTAGTAAGCCAAGACCAATTTACAGGGGAGACCATAGAGATACAGCCGGTAATGAGGAGTGCTGTTTCCATGACGCTGCCAATCGCCAAGGTGGAGATTAAATCCAGGTACGTCACGGGCATTATTCCAGCTGCTGTATTATCTGACTCCTTATTTCCTATGATCATTGGCACGAAATATGTCTTTTTGGGGATGCCCAAACAGCCAGCCCAACAGGGAACAGTAGTCAGTGGATCTCAAGGGAAGGAAAAAGAGGCAGAGACAATATGCGACAACTCAGGGATAGGAGAATTGCATACTGCCCAGAGGAAGGATACTACGTTGCATCCTTGCTACAGGAAGCTGCAAAGAAGTGCTGAGCCACCAGAACGGGGACAGTACTTTCTGAAGAATCAACTACTCTATCGGAGAGCGGGGAGGGGAGATAACCTGCATGAGCAGTGGGTGGTTCCAGAGACCCACCGTCCTCACATTCTTCAGAGTGGACACATCATAAGCGAGAATCGACATATGGGTGTCACAGAGACCTTGCAGAAAATATCCGGCCATTATTGCTGGCCAGGAATGACCGGAGATGTACGCCGGTGGGTGAAGTCTTGTTCGGAGTGCCAGAGAGCACCACCCAACAAGCGAATTAAGAGGAAACTAGCTCTTAAAGTGGAAGACAAAGTGGAAGTGTGGAGTCCAGCAGAGACCAATATACTCCAAGTAGGATGGAAAGGACCTTATCCTGTGGAAAAGGTGGTGTCCAAGAACATCTACAAAATACGGATCGGGGAAGAGAAGAAAAATCTCCCTAGACATCTCATTAGGAAATATGAGGAGAGATCCGGGAGCAAAGCTTCACACTTTATGGTGATGGCAGCCATTAGGACAACGGTTACCAGTCCAGACGAAGACCAGAGATCGCCAGTACAACATAGGAGGGCCTATGGGACAGTACGGGATAGGTCAGATTTACCCAACGACAGGAGGAGGGAAATCACAAGTCAGGGAAAGGACAAGAGTGAAAGTTTCACCGGTAACCAAGTTCAGAAGGGGTGGGTAACGTCGGGAAAAGCGAGAATTACCCAGGACTCCAACCAAAGATTGGCTGACCAGATACAACATCGCCCAAGATGGTCCTGGAAGCAAAAGCCCAGGAGGTTTGGGAAAGACGACTCGGTCCGACGAGGACGAGGCGGAACATCCCCAGAGGAAAAACCGGGGGAAACCAAGAGGACATGGAAGCAGTGTTACAATCAGGATGGGACAATCCGTCTGTATTGTGAGCCGTCGCTGACGCAAGTCGAAAGTAGGTCGACTGAACGTACAGGATCGAGGAGCCAACACTAGTTTCAGTCGTTAGTAGTATAGTAGGGTGTCAATTAGAGCGCCTACTGGATAATGAAGTGAGCATGTGAGGATCCAATCATATCATCAACACGTGGTGTTAATAGCTACTTCGCAGAAGCTCAACGCACGGTAGATGTGATCTAGGTTGTTACTGCAACTGGACTTCACAATGGAATACATCCTTGGTAAGGAGAATGTAGGAGCAGATTTCTTGTCCAGACATCCAGATCCGGAGGAAGAAGCCTAGGGTTGTGGATCATGGGAATCAAACCTACAGTGAGAAAGATTCGACGCGGTCTAATCTCTTAAGAGGGGGCCTATGTCGTGAAATGCTGCATGTTAGTGATTCCCAGATCGACGACTGTATACAGCGAACACCCAGGGAGCAGAAGGGTTAATGAAACAGAAGGATATAAACAACGGATTGACCAGCGCATGTGTATGTAGGTCAAGGCGGGAGAGTCGACTACAACACAGGTGACCTGGCGAGTGGAAAAATTAGTTTGCTACAAAGACAGACAGTATCATGGACCAGCCTATTGCGTTCTGGAGGTAGGTTTGCGACTAAGACTGGACAGCAGAATGTGGTTTGGTTGTATTAAACAACGGAAAAGTTCGAGATCAGAAATTTTCCACTGACAAGGGATAATGAAGTCTGAATTTGCTTTGTCCAGCAATGTCAAGGATTATGCGACATAGACTGACCTATAAAGAGTAGCCACTTTCTTTGTCAGTTTAGTGTGTGTATTCCAAACTGGACGAGAAGATAGAATTATGTGTCCTGTAATGAAAAGAAATATCCTCCCTTATAATGGGATAAAGTGCTTGGATGCGGATAAATTTCGATTCGTGGATTTACATTAATTCTATATAGGAACATAGATGTGTATAAGGTATATTAAAATATAGTTTTAGAATAGGAATATAGATGAGCGTGTATTACCTTTATCATTACATATTATTAGTGGGTGTTTTAGACTGAGGTGAATTCTTATGTCTTATGCGGATGGTGACTTCGAAAGCCTTGTCATTATGGCTGGAGAAGGACACTTGCATAAGTTAGGAGTAAGGGGCGGACGTTTACCACTCGACTTGTTATATTCATCCACAGGTTCCCAGTTTCTAGGGACATTAGAGAAGAAAGAAAAAAATACTCTACTTGAACCAATAAAGTACATACTTAGATCCAGAAAGAACCTAAACAGTTTGTTCAGATGAACAAATACTAACATCAAGTAAAATACAGAAGACTGTATGCTAACACGCATATACCACTGGGGCTCCTAAACAGAAAGAGAGGTTAAGGTGGGGCAAGCAGAGACTTCAACCTACATACGACTTGCATACATAGGGTAGAAGGAATAGACAAAGACAATAGTGATAATCATAATAGACAATAGGAAGAACATTGACAATGTGGTGTTTTTTCTCGATGATGGATACTTAATATCATGAAACCGATTTGGGCACAGTCATAAACTTACGGGACTGTTATAGCAATACGGTGACTCAGTGGTGAACAGTTTGTTTTCCTTTCACTAACGGATTTACCATCAGACTCAAGCCTACGGATCATCCCGGGTGAGCTCTGTCCTGTTTGATGTGATGTCCTGTAATCGTGAAGAATGACTGGCGAGAAGATACAGCTGATAGACATTCTGAGTTCATTCTGTCCACAACAATAGAATACAATAGCAACTACACAGACAATATCCATACACACCCCGGACATAGTTTTCTTTATTAATAAATCTTTTATTATATGTTGAAAGGAACTGTTGTCGGAGTATGTGTTGAGGGAATGATAGAGAGAGTAAAAGAAAGGGATATATGGATGATAAGACGGAAGAGAGGAGTGTAGACAAAAAGTCAGTAACTAATCCCAACAGATAATCAGGTTAAAGATGTGCATGTTGATTCCAATCTCCTCTCGAGGAAATAACAGCACAGTTAATAACATTGATTTTGTTTTAGTGTTGTTAATTTGCATACGGTTTGAATAGCTCCACCTAACTACATTATTTAATTCTTGTTGTAAAGAGGCTAGCCTCTCCCAGGAGGGGTGAAGAGCGAAAATTAGTAGCCTGCCGATGACCCGCAGACTACACAAGTCAACCCCCACCTCCAAGTGGTGCAGACCGGGCAACCATGACCGCGAGGTCATGGGCTAACGGGGCTATGGCTCGCCATAGGGGATGGACTCCCTGTGGTCAGATTAGTGTCCTAAACCTGCGACTGGCCTAGCAAGCCGGCAGGGGATCTTCATACTGCTCGTAGAAAAACCAAGAAGTATAAACGGATCTGGAGTACGACAAGGTTGTGTCCTGTCCCCTCTCTTGTTCATAACATATATAGACAACATATGTAAAGAAACCAGCCAAGCAGAGACAGCAAGAATACCGCATGACGAGAACACAGAAGAAGAACCATCTGCAAATCTAACCATTAGAGAACTCCTGTTTGCGGACGACCAAGCACTAATAGCAAAATCAGAAGCTGAATTACAAGACCACATGAATAGTCTAAACGAAATGTGTAGGGAACATAACATGAAAATTAGCACAAGCAAAACAGAGGTAATGACTATAACTAAAGAAGAACAAACAGCAACAATTCACCTAAACGAACATCCCTTGAAACAAGTAAAGAGCTTCAAGTACCTAGGAAGTATAATATCATCAAATGGCAGATCAGAAGACGAGATCGAAAATAGGTGCAATAAGGCAAATCAACTCATTGGACAAATGGCACCAATACTAAAGAACAAACATGTATCAATAACTACTAAGAAAGCACTTTACAACACAATCTTCCTACCAACTCTGTGCTACCAATGCCAAACCTAGACAATGACAGAAAAAGAGAAAAGAAAAATCACAACAACAGAAATGAGGTTTCTGAGAAGAATACTCAACGTATCAAGAAGAGATAAGATCAGAAATGAAGAAATCAGGACTAAAGTAGGGGTTAAACCTGCTCTAGATTTTATTAGAAAGCAGCAAGTCAAATGGTTTGGCCATGCAAGTAGGCTACCAGTCAACAGCATGCCACAACAAGCAATGATGTACAGACCAGATGGAAACAGAGGAAGAGGCCGACCACGTAAACGTTGGACTGAGGGAATAACAGAATCCATGGGAATGTCGAAATACGAAGCCCATAACCGGGCACTCTCACGAAGTTTATACTTCACCTCGACACCGCAAGGTACAAGAGGAACATGATGAGATGAGATGAGATGTAAAGACGACTCAAGTAAAATACAGTTTTCAGCGTACACTGTACAGTCGTCTGCAAATAGATCGCAGGACGACGAAAGATGCAAAGGTAGATCGTTAAAGAGATTGGGACAGAGACAGTGGACAGAGAGTGAAGGAATCGATGCCTAAAGAAAAAAAAAAAAAGAAAAAACATAAACGGTACAAGATGAAACAAGAAAGAAACAATAAAGCCACTTAAAAGCAATAAAAATCAAAACATAGTCATGAGGAAAACAACAAAAACGAACATACAAGCATGAGAAAGAAAAGCTTTGCATGTGTGTGTCTGAGATAGAGAGAGAGAGAGAGAGAGAGAGAGAGAGAGAGAGAGAGAGAGAGAGAGGGAGAGAGAAAGAGAAGGAGAGAGAGAGAAGGAGAGCGAGAGAGAGAAGGAGAGAGAGAGAAAGAGAGAGAGAGAGAGAGAGAGAGAGAGAGAGAGAGAGAGAGAGAGAGGGAGAGAGAGAGAGAGAGAGCGAGAGAAAGAACATCACAAAGTACTAACATAGATGAAAAGCAAATCATTAATTTTGAAGACCACGCTAAAGGAAACAAAAGTAAAAGGTTGCAGAAAGACAGAAAATGCAAAACTCCAGAAAGAGATATGACTAAACATATATAATCACATCCACTTGAAGAATGTAGATGTCGGCATTCACTAAACTTTAACTCAACGGTATAAACAAAGCAGTAATTGATAATATTCTTAATTACAGATGAAAGTAATCGAGCGAAGTTATGGCATTACTGAAGAAGATGCACTTTTAACGACAAGAAATGCTGTGGTTGCTTTATAAAACGTATAGCCTGTTGTGTGTGTGTGCATATGACTACAAAAGAATAGATAACCGCGATGCAATCAAGAAAGATTGCTCTAGAAGCAACACGCCATGAACTTCTTTACCATGGTTTTCTTTAATGCCGGCTTTCTACGGAGCTCTTTGTTTCCTGGAGATAACACTTGGGTGGTTCCATGTACATTAGGTCTCTGCGATATGTTATAATGGGATACATTAGAAGTTATAGGCTCTGGTGATGTGATGTTTGGATCTGAGAGATGTGAGAAAAGTTTCGTGTAAACGTATTGTTTTACAGTTAATCAAGATGTAGCCAGGGTTTCAAGCAAGCATCGTCTTCACAATGAAGGTTAGCTGCAAAGGATCTCTAACACTCCCTGTATCTAGTCTTTTTTATAGAGGGTCTATTTTTAATGACTTTGCAGTGTTTGAAAATAGTGTCGGTCCAAGTTTTGTATTCACCCTCTGCAAAGTTCATGCGACATAATAGGTAAATACAAAAACTTGGACCGGAAATGTTTTCAAACACTGCACAGTCATTAAAATTGCACCATATACAAGCATACATAATGCCGTTCCTCTATTGCTTGATGTTATCTTGCCACTTGTATCGCCGCCTAATTGTTGCTCGTCTGCCTTCAACTCTTCCATACAGTGTTACTTTTTACAGGAATATAATGACATATTTCTAATCTACTGATTATGTGGAGGCGTTATTGAAGAGCTCTATTTACATTACTGTTTCTCATAAGTATCGTTAAACCTCAATAAGCTAAACAAAAGACCCATGTACAAGCCATAAAGTACATTGAGCAAATGACGTTAGACCATTATTTGTAAAGATCAATCAGTTCTTTGTGGGCATTACGGTCTGAATAAAGCCGGCTGCTTTTATTTCCCTAATCATTTTCTGATACCCACCGTTGGCTGGGTCGACCTGTGAACCCAGACAATTTTAAATATCCGCCTAGGTGCTAATTCGAACCCATTACTACCAGCCCTGCATTGGTGAGTCTAGCCAGCACGCCTATGTGGATACCACTAGAGGTACAGCATGAGAGCTGTTTGCGAGACGGCATGGAACATTTTACTGAACATTAGTATTCCAGCTTCCTGGAATTCTAACATTTTGTGAAATTATACAAGTGTGCCGTGATAATTGTTTTCATATGTCAAGATGAAGAACCACAGAAATACACTATATTAATAACTGTGATGAATCTATCACGACCAAGAGACAAAGGGTTTATAACGAAACATGTGGTCCCACATGAAATACATCCAACTAAGACTGTCAAACAATAATGTTCTCACGCTACAACAATATCTTCTTCACAATCACACAGCCTCTCCCACAACAGCAATATCTTCTTCACAATCACACACGCATCTGGCACAACTAAAATATCTCATTCGTGATTACATAGCTCTCACACAACTACAATATTTTCTTCACAGTCACACAGCCTCTCCCACAACTACACCCTCAGTCATCACCTTCAAATTCACACATATCTCACAACCTTGTCCTATGCGCCATCACCTTCAAATTCACACATTTCTCACACTCACTCTATGCGCCATCACCTTCAAATTCACACATCGCTCACACTCACTCTATGCGCCATCACCTTCAAATTCACACATCTCTCACACTCACTCTATGCGCCATCACCTTCAAATTCACACATCGCTCACACTCACTCTATGCGCCATCACCTTCAAATTCACACATCGCTCACACTCACTCTATGCGCCATCACCTTCAAATTCACACACATCTCTCACACTCACTCTATGCGCCATCACCTTCAAATTCACACACATCTCTCACACTCACTCTATGCGCCTCTCATCTCATCATGTTCCTCTTGTACCTTGCGGTGTCGAGGTGAAGTATAAACTTCGTGAGAGTGCCTGGTTATGGGCTTCGTATATCGACATTCTCATGGATTCTGTTATTCCCTCCGTCCAGCGTTTACGTGGTCGGCCTCTTCCTCTGTTTCCATCTGGTCTGTACGTCATTGCTTGTTGTGGCATGCTGTTGACTGGTAGCCTACTTGCATGGCCAAACCATTTGACTTGCTGCTTTCTAATAAAATCTAGAGCAGCTTTAACCCCCACTTTAGTCCTGATTTCTTCATTTCTGATCTTATCTCTTCTTGATACGTTGAGTATTCTTCTCAGGAACCTCATTTCTGTTGTTGTGATTTTTCTTTTCTCTTTTTCTGTCATTGTCCAGGTTTGGCATTGGTAGCACAGAGTTGGTAGGAAGATTGTGTTGTAAAGTGCTTTCTTAGTAGTTATTGATACATGTTTGTTCTTTAGTATTGGTGCCATTTGTCCAATGAGTTGATTTGCCTTATTGCACCTATTTTCGATCTCGTCTTCTGATCTGCCATTTGATGATATTATACTTCCTAGGTACTTGAAGCTCTTTACTTGTTTCAAGGGATGTTCGTTTAGGTGAATTGTTGCTGTTTGTTCTTCTTTAGTTATAGTCATTACCTCTGTTTTGCTTGTGCTAATTTTCATGTTATGTTCCCTACACATTTCGTTTAGACTATTCATGTGGTCTTGTAATTCAGCTTCTGATTTTGCTATTAGTGCTTGGTCGTCCGCAAACAGGAGTTCTCTAATGGTTAGATTTGCAGATGGTTCTTCTTCTGTGTTCTCGTCATGCGGTATTCTTGCTGTCTCTGCTTGGCTGGTTTCTTTACATATGTTGTCTATATATGTTATGAACAAGAGAGGGGACAGGACACAACCTTGTCGTACTCCAGATCTTATGGTGAAGGGTTCTGAGTGTCCTCCAGTTGCTCTCACTATGCATTCACTGTTGTCGTATAAACTTCTACATAGGTTTGTTAGATGTGTACTCACTCCATATTGTTTAAGGATTTCCCACAGCTTGTTTCTATCTACCCTATCAAATGCCTTTTCTTGGTCAACAAAGGCTAAGTAGAGTGTTTCATTGAATTCAATTGATTTTTCTATAAGTTGTCTAAGAGCAAAAATGGCGTCTGTGCATCCTTTGTTTTTCCTAAATCCAAGCTGCGTTTCGCTTAGCTGGGGTTCTAAAGTAGTTCGTAATCTTTTTTCAAGAATTTTGCAAAATATTTTCCCAGTATGACTCAACAGTGAAATGCCTCTGTATTGTCAGTCCGTTTATACTTCTTAGTTTTTCTACGAGCAGTATGAAGATCCCCTGCCGGCTTGCTAGGCCAGTCGCAGGTTTAGGACACTAATCTGACCACAGGGAGTCCATCCCCTATGGCGAGCCATAGCCCCGTTAGCCCATGACCTCGCGGTCATGGTTGCCCGGTCTGCACCACGTGGAGGTGGGGGTTGACTTGTGTAGTCTGCGGGTCATCGGCAGGCTACTAATTTTCGCTCTTCACCCCTCCTGGGAGAGGCTAGCCGATCCTAACCCTGCTGGCTGCAGGGCCAGGCGCATTCCACACCTTACAGACTCTATGCGCCATCACCTTCAAATTCACACACATCTCTCACACTCACTCTATGCGCCATCACCTTCAAATTCACACATCTCTCACACACTTAACCTACGCGCCATCACTTTAAAATTCACACATCTCTCCCACACTTACCCTATGCGACATCACCTTCACTTTCACACATCTCTTCCACTATTACCCTATGCGCCATCACCTTCAGTTCACAATTCTCTCCCACAATTACACCCTTCACCATTACCTTCTATGTGAGAAATCCCCCTCTCCCCTCCTAGATATCACCCCCCCCTCTCCCATAAACCCAAACCCCATCACCACGACCCAGTTACCCCAAGGGTCATCTCCTGCATGCCCACACATCTCTCCTACAACTAACAAACTTCTGGAGATGTCGTTGTTTGTATACATCACTGCATGCACCAGAAACCCCCATGTTAATTCCCTGTCTATTCGCACGGTGAACCAGCCGTGCCATCTCCTTGACCCGGAAAGCATACCAAATTCAAAGACACATCTTGTCCTGTTTTATTACGAGGCAATCTCCACCGGGAAATAACACGGACATGGCGTTCTAAATAAAATCAACAAGGCCTGTTACCATTTTAACTTAGCACCAAGTTTAGTAAACTCCTCGCAAAAGTTTAAATTTTATATTGTTGTTAGATATTTAAAGAAGAAAAACTTGACTAAATTAAATGTCATCATCATCATCATCAAGTGCCGTGCCGGCTGGCGTAGGCGTTCATGGCTCTCCATAGATCTCGGTCTTTGGTTTTCTGGATCAACTCTGCTGCTGATATTCCTCCATGCCACCGTCTCAATCCATCCAGCATCAATTCTCTTGGTCTACCTCTGCCTCTCTTCCCCTCGATCTTTCCAGTTGTTACGATGTTCTCCAATGCCTCTCTTCTCATCACGTGACCGAAGAAAGATGTTTGTCTCTGTCTTATTGTTGTATATAATGTTCTAGTTTCATTAGCCTGTTTCAGGCAGTCGTCGTTAGTTACTCTGGCAGTCCAAGGAATTCGCAACATTCGTCTCAGGAACCACATCTCTGTTGCTTCTAATTTCTTCTTAATTTGTTCATTTACGTTCCAAGATTCACTGCCATACAGCAAAACTGGTTCTACATAGCATTTCAGCACTCTCTTTCTTACATTCAGTGATAGTGACTTATTGCATAAGATACTCTTCATTTTCTGAAAAGCAGCTTTTGCCTGCCCTATTCTACTCCTAATCTCTGTTGTACATCTTCCATCTGATGTTATAAATGCCCCTAGGTATCTAAAATTATCAACTTGGTTAAGGATTTTCCCTTCTATTTCTATGTCACATTTTGGTGTCACCATTTTCTTTGATATTACCATTGTTACTGTTTTCTTGGTATTCAAGGAGAGTCCTTTCCTTGCACTCTCTGTTACTACAACGTCTAATAATTGTTGTAGGTCTGTTGAATTATCCGCCACCAATACTGTGTCATCTGCATAGCGTATATTATTTATATTATAACCTCCAACTAGTATTCCTGGCATCTCTTTGATCTCTCTCATTATTACTTCGCTATATAGGGAGAAAAGATCTGGTGACAAGACACACCCTTGTCGTACTCCTAGCTTTATCTGTTCGTAACTACCCTCTTTATTTCCCATTTTAATTGCTGCTACTTGGTTCCAGTAAACATTCTTTATTATTCTTAAATCTTTTCCATCAATGTTGATATCTTCCAACATTTTAATCAGTTCATCATGTTTTACTTTATCAAATGCCTTAGTATAATCTATGAAGCACAATTAAATGTAAATTATGTAAACTAGTGGTTGGCAACTTTGAAGTGTTGTGCTGGTATTATGGTGGAAAGTCGCTCAGTGTGCGAACCTATGTCCCGCATGGTTTAATACATATTTGTTTGCCCGACACTCTTGAAAGATGCTTAGTGGCCTAGCAGCGTGTCATAAACAGACATTTTCTGTTTGCGTTTGAATGTTTTTAATTTTCTAATGCAATGTTTTTCTATAGATCTGTTTGTATTGTTCTTGGGGAAGATGATTTTAATCGAAACGTCGATTGGTTGTGTCGTAGTATACGCATTTTTATTTTATTATGATTTGGGTATCATCAATGATTTTCAGAAAGCAATGTGAAACTACTGAGCGTAATCTTGCCTAGTACATCAATAGCAGCTGAAAGATGCTGGTGTTGACTGCAACGTCCTGTAAGGGATAAGCAACATTTTAAAAAAATGATTTTCGACCCTGTGATTTCGTTTGCGGCAGTGGAGTTCCTTGTAGGGTATGTACACTGTGTCTGAGTTTAGCATCTCTCAGTTTTTCACAGACGTTACGCGTGCCTGTTTTAATTTCCAATATTCTTGGAATGACAGTATATATCAAATTGTTGCCCTGTGTGCTATTGCCACCGAACGAACTGTACTGGCATATGCATGCAGTAGCTGAGAAAACTATACAGTTGGTTCAATTTCGAGTTAAAAATCTACCCAAAGTATTTCAGGATCCTCGCCGATGCAACGGAGTTCGTGCATTAAGCTGAGTTTTTCCAGACTCAGGTTTGAGTTAGGAGGAAAACGGAGCACTTATGGGTTAAACCGTGTGCCGTGATGTTGATCCAACGACTAAACTAAACTAACACTAAACTTTACAGGCTATAAGGGACCCTTTTACTGGTTATAAGGGACCATTTTAAGGCTGTAAGAGACCCTTTTAAGGCTGTAAGGGACTCTTACAGGCTGTAGAGGACCCTGTTACAGGCTATAAGGGACCCCATTACAGGCTATATGGAAACCTTTTAAGGCTATAAAGGACTATTTTACAGACTATAAAAGATCCTTTTGGGCACATGGTGGTAGACCTATGTTTTTATAGACAATTCAGCGCCAAAAGGCTGCTGTGGGCAATATTAAACCGGGTGCCTTCTCTTCCATACACATTTCCTGATACCTATTTAAGGCTGGGTCGATGGGCAGCTGTGGTCGATTTTCAAATCTATCTCGATGCGATTCGACCCAACGGCCACCGGGCTGGCATGCGAGTGTCTAGCCACTCCGCCACCTCGATTCCCGTGGAAGTGCATTTTATAACGGGTTTTTAAAGACGAGAAGGTCGACTTCATTGCACCAGGCTTTATCCAATTTGGCTCGATCTCTTTCCGCAGTGCGGCCTGCCGAAATTGTTGCATAAAGCACGAACTCCGTAGCACTAGCGACGACCTCCATGAGTCTTCGAGAAAATCACACCTTGAAGCGAATGGCGGAATCCAGAATCGATCTCACAACATTCGGAGCTCGAGGCAGGCGGCTTAACAGCTTGGCCACGGAGACCCACGGAGGTGCAGTTGCTAGCATGAATGCTGGCCCCGTGATCATGTGTTCGTACCCCTTTCGATACAAGGATTATTTTGTCAATAGTTTGAACTATCTAGTCCAAACAGCCTAAACATGGGTATCATGAAATTGTTTGGGGAATAAACGCGAAAACAGTGATATTGATCACAATACCATTAGAGTGCCATTTGTCTCAAACTAAGGGACTCCACATGCTGAATACACTTCATAGAGTGGAAAGGCCTCATCTAACTGTATATTCACTAGGGGCCATTCTCGGGAGAGTGAGTATTTGTTATACACACATTGCTAGTTATCTGGACTGCTGTACCTTTGTGTATGTCTTAGTTTAGAATGTGTTGATAGTTAACTTGATACCTCCCTTATACGCGGGAACATGTGCTCGCGCATGTGCGGGCATGTGTGTGTAATGTCAGGTGTCAAATCAGGATTATGGCGATTTTCCTGACCTACTTGTAACGTTGCAGTTAAGTACTGGACAGTTAAGTGCTGGACAGTTAAGTGCTGGACAGTTAAGTGCTGGACAGTTAGTGATGGGCAGTTAAGTGCTGGGCAGTTAAGTGCTGGACATTTAAGTGCTGGACAGTTAAGTGCTGGACAGTTAAGTGCTGGACAGTGACGTGCTGGGCAGTTAAGTGCTGGACAGTTACTGCTGGACAGTTAAGTGCTGGACAGTTAGTGCTGGACAGTTAGTGCTGGACAGTTAAGTGCTGGACAGTTAAGTGGTGGGCAGTTAAGTGGTGGGCAGTTAAGTGCTGGACAGTTAGTGCTGGACAGTTAAGTGCTGGACAGTTAAGTGCTGGACAGTTAAGTGCTAGAAAGTTAAGTGCTAGGATGTTAAGTGCTGGACAGTTAAGCGCTGGGCAGTTAAGTGCTGGATAGTTATGTGCTGGACATTTAAGTGCTGGACAGTTAAGCGCTGGACAGTTAAGCGCTGGACAGTTACGCACTGGACAGTTAAGTGCTGGACAGTTAAGTGCTCTACAGTTATCTGGCCTTGTGGCTCCAAGTGTAATCAGCAGATCATCTATTGTGTGTTGTCCTTTAGAAATTGGTGTAGATGCATTTTTTTTTTACTCCATGGGTGATTTAATCATCTGTCAATGTGTTTAGGTATTTAACTGATGCTTTGTCGTGTGCCAGTATACTGTCACAGTGGAACGATTTTGCCACCCGTGTGCCAGAAGGGTGGCACAGTATAAACAGTGCTTTATTTGTTCCAGTTCTTATGTTTCTGCAATTTTCAGTTAACTTCGGCAACTTAAAATTGAGACAGAATGATTTCGCAGTGTGAAACAGGGTGTTAGTGGCCATATTTTATTTTGAAATGTGTTTGTTGTGATTCTAAATGATTGTTGTGATTTGAACTTCGAAATGACAACACCTTCTGTTTCTGGATCTCATATATTTTAATAAAATTACCCTTTTAAACAAATTTATATTATGGTTATTGTGATTTAAAGGACTTTGTTAAAGATTCTAAAACTAACACCACGTGCAGTATTAAGTAGTCCGTTAGAGTATTCCGTAGTAATTAAAAACGACACTAAAAAAAGAAAGTTCGTCATAATATGTCATAATATGATGGCACATATCGAATTATGAATGCGCTAATGGACCGCATTTATGCCCCTAAATTTGTTTTGCCTATCACAAAGTATTTAAGGAGTATTTAATAATTAAATTTAAAAGTATAATAATTATAACTAAATAGAAAATAGTGTTTATATTCTTCTTCTCAGTAAAATCTGCTGGTGTATTACTGACATTTTTCATTTTGTACGAAAATTATGTGCTTGAAAGTATTATGTTTTAATTATGTTTTATTGGTGTTGTGGAGCAGTTCTTATTATATTCTTGAACACAAGTGATGTATGTGAGATTATTCAGTAAAATAAACAAGATCAACATAAGAGGATTATAAATACAGCCTTGGTAAGTGAAATGTTTAACAATAATTTTTACCTCTTTAATTTTTAATAGTTATTACTAAGCCTCTCATTATTGTCCAATAATATGTCCAACCTATCAATTAATTATTACCACTGTCATGTTCCTTGTGCAATCCTCTTTAATTGGATATATAATACAATATATCTGCTACCATTTTAACAATTTTAAAAGCATTATAATGACACACCCCTACTTCCCCTTTTCTGCCTTGAATTTATGTTTGGTACGGACCACTTTTTTGTTTGGCAGGCAATCAGTTAAGTACCTTAATAACAGCTTATGGAAGATGTTATTAGAAGGCTAAATGTAGAATATCCCAAGTAAAGACAGCATCTCAAAATATGAAGAATATTTCTGCAATCTGTCTGCTTCAATCAGGGTGAGAATAAAAGTTCTTAAAAGCTATAGTGAGCCATCTGTGATGTACAGAAGCGAATAATGTACAATTAGCAGACACATGAGGAATTATGTAACGGATGCTGATATGTGCTTTTATTGAAGAAAGTTGAGAATACCGCGGGTGGATACAATCTTTAAAGAAGTTAACTCACAAAGAAAACTAAATACTAGTATCAGATTAAGACAGTCCATTTTCTGTGGGTATGTTATGAGAAGAAGAAAGCTAAAATATTTCCCGCTAACAGGAAAGCTTGAGGGAATGAGGGACATGGGGAGACAAAGAGACAAAATTTTGGGCAGTTTGATAGCATACCATGGAGGACCATCGGTATCAGAATGAATGGTAGCTCACAAGACAAAGGGCTGTGGAAAGACATGGTCACCAACGCCAAACAGCACGGACTAAAAGACCAATATAAAATAACACTAAGTAATGCAGTTTAACAGAACACAATTAAGGAAAACACAGTACGTTGCAGCGACCAAATACATACACACAACACAAAATATAATCACAGGAGTGCACTACAGTAACTCCATGAAGAAATAAGACAGGGGTGAGAACAATGGAAAGATACAAGAAAAATTAGAACAATGAATATTCACTGCAGTGTCTTCCCCGTGATTATATGTTTTCTTGTGTGTATGTATTTGTTTGCTGATGAAGGCTAGTCGCCTCATCGTTCTGTGTTTTCCATAATTTTGCCAAGTAAAGCTGTACTACTTCGTGTTATTTTATATTGTCTAAATTCCAACAGCTTTACGCAGTCACACTAATTTTATTATAATAATACAAAGAAATCTGCAAATATCCGACTGTTTTTATTATTTCCGTGTGCCGAGTTGAGTTGAGTTGAGTTGAGTTAAGAACCGCCATCACTGCACTCAGGACATTCCCATACGTGCCCCGTCCCCTCGTTCAACAGCCAGCGAAGAGTCATACTACTAATCGTTCCCACCGCTATCTGATTAAAAGTTCTCCTGGTCTTCCCTCTCAGTTTTCAGATTCTTCCAGAACCCCTGCCGATCCCCCGCAATCTCATTCTTTCCACATATGGGTTCTCAATCTGTTCCTCCGCCTTCTCCACCTGGTCCCACAAGCGCACGACCACCTCCCCCTTGTCCATAGGCAAACTACCACCAAGAGATGCATTCCCTGCTAGCCTATCAGCCTGTTCATTCCCCCGCACTCCCGCATGGCCAGGGCAAAATATCCATACAATTCTCACAATCTGTGACCTCTGAAGCGACGAGAGCCATTCCACACGAAACATTTCTTTTTCTACCTTACTAAGCATACTCTTTGAATCCGTAATGAATACAACGTGTGTTGCATTGGTCTGCTCTAGCCACCGGAATGCCGCTGTTACTGCCTCCACCCACATTCTCATGCAGGAGGTCGTAGTCTCATATGCCAGACTCTCCTTTTTCAAGACTCGTCCATTAGCCTTTGCAATAAAGCCCCATCCACTACGTCTGTTTCTCACCACTGACCCATCGGTGTAGATGACTATGTCACCTTGATGTGTGTTGTTCTGAATCAGCTGTTGCACTTCAAACTCAGTGCGGCCCGCTGCCGATTCTCTGCACTCACGACCCATTGTTATTATTACACTGTGCCGATCCGTGATGTCTTCCGGACCTTCAACCCACCCTCTTTCACGATTGATGGTCTCTAGATCACACACCTGACGTATAGAAAGTTCCACCTGTGCCATCTAGGACTGCCTCGTCTTAGTCTATGACCCTTGACCATATCAATGGCTGCATGCAGCGGTTGATCCCTATCTGCAACAACTCTCAGGTACCATTTGGTCTGAAGGACCCTATGCCTATCCGTCATTGTTGGTAGCGCCAGGATATGTCTCATGTATATAATTGGTGTGTCCTTTGTGCACCCCAGGATTAACCGCATGGCGGCATTCTGTATGCGCTCCAACCCTTCAAGCTGGCTCTTTGATCTTGTCAGCAGCCCCAAAGCATACTCAATGACAGAAATTATTAACTGCTGAAAGAGCCTGCACAGCATCCTCTGATCTACCCCGTTTGCTGCCATATCCCTTAATGCATTAAGGCCCCTACCAGTCTTCACCACCAAGACCTCCACATGATCCTTAAAAGGTGATACCCAAGTACTTCAATTTACTCTCTCGACTAAGAGGACATCCATTCAACATAATGCCAGGGACATCTGCCTTCACGATCCGTTCCGTGTGCTGATCAAATTAAAAGCTTACATCCCCCCCCCCCCCCCGCAAACAATTTTATTCTTTAAATATATTCTGAACAAGTTAAGAACAAATGTATCCATTTTCCATGTATTCTCCACTGCGTGTATTTCAAATCATCCAGCGCCGATAAAGTGCTTGGATTCCTGCAGAAAACAAATTCTCTTGGTCGCATGCACCACCCGCTTCAAGGCTCAAGAAATTTGTGAAACTTCCTACTCCACTCACACAATCGCTGGACTGACAGGCATGCATCGCTATACTGGACCTTGATTCTCCGATGACTTTCTATAGGTTTCACCCCTTCACTGATAAAAAATCTAATAACATAATGATGCTAATCTTTGGTGCATGTCAGAAGTGGGGCTGCCATCTTTAAACTCTCATTATGGCGTCACCGTGTTTGTCTGCACCTTGATGGCATGTGCTTAACACTCTTGACATTCTTGACAACAATATTGACAGACTACAAGACAAAGTCATGGTTATAGCAATTTCTATCTCACTTTTAAGGTATTTTTTAAGCCTCCTCGTAAAACTCTGCAAGGTGATGGTTGTGAAGTGTTTCTATTGTTGCTGCCTCTTGTCACTCGCTATCGCGGTCGGCATTTCTTGTGCTTTAACTGTAATCACAGCGGTCATAGTGGAGATATTGATTTTGCTGAATATTCATTCAGCTTGAGTTATTCTGTCCTGTTAATGGTATTTCTACAGTTCCTTGATCTTGTCGATCTTAATGTTGTCTTCTCATCTTTATGAAACACCTGGCTGGTTGCTATATTTTAGCTAAGGCTTTTGATGTGGCATTTGCATGTCTCTTTGTCGGAAGTTTAATTCTGTCTGAATGTTTTATGACAAAGGCTATATGTTCGTGTGTGCATCTGTGTTGTTGTTGTTGTTGTTGTTGTTGTTGTTGTTGCTACTGCTGCTGCTGCTGCTGCTGCTGTTGTTGTTGTTGTTGTTGTTGTTGTTGTTGTTGTTGTTGTTGTTGTTGTTGTTAGGTGGGTAACTTCATAAGTGAATATGAGTCTGGTTGCAGTGTTTCCATTCATTGAGTGGCAACTAACATTAATTGACTTTTCTGTCTGCCTCATTTCATCAGTAAAGATAATGAGGAAACCAGGTAGATGTTGCATGGCCGAATAGGTAAGAGCTCAATGTCTTAAACCTCCGGTGCGCTAATGACGAGGTAGCAGGTTCAACCCCTACATCGGCCAGTTGTGCTAAAAGGTTAACTTCTCGTCCTTCATTTCGGGACGTAAATTACAATTGCCTGGGAAGATTGAGTGGGATCGCCTGATGACGATAGACACTGGAAATAAGGAAAGCTAATTCACCCTTTAAAAAAAAATCAGTCTAGTGCAGTAGAAGTATTACGCTTGAGTTTAAAGCGAGAAAACTCAAACAACAACATAATCAATATGCATATACAAGACACTTGGGAGATTAGTTCTCTCGCCTATGCATCGTTATCAATACAAAGTAGACGAGTTTTAGACTTCTCTGAAGGCATCATTATACATTAGAAACACTCGAGTTTCACACTTCTCTCAATGCATCATAAAACACAGGAAGTGGCGAGATTTAGACTTCTCTCAATGCATCATAAAACAAGGAAGTGACGAGCCCCCACACTTTTTTGTATGCACCATTATGCACAGGAAGTGGCCGAGTTTCACACATCTCTGAATGCATCATATCACACAGATCAAATTCTTTATAGTGCACAGGAGATCCAAAGCTTGGCCTTCTCTCACTTCACAAGAACGTACAGAAAATCCGCTAGGTTTTGGATCTTTTCTTAATGCATCTTCACACAGGAAACATACAACTGCTACTATTTCCTTAAAACATCATTACACAGAGGACACTTGAACATGTTAATCTTTCACCATTGCATCATTACACACATGAAACCTTTAAAAAAAACATTTTTAGATTGACATTCTGGCGGTGGCATTATGCACAATGTATCTATGCAGGCTGTTGATTGTCGAGACTATTGTTTTTCCACTTTTCACATGAGGAAGTGAGGAGCATTTTATGTGATATTCAATGGCACAGGAACAGAGCATAATTTCTGTGAAGTTGGAACCGCGACTAACTAACTAACTAACTAACACAGGAAACCTACAAGTGACGTTCTTTCCTCAGTTCGTCATTATACAGACAAATCACGTGTTTGTCTGTCCTCAATACATCATTATACAGACACATCACGTGTTTGTCTGTCCTCAATACATAATACACACCAAACATGTGTTTGTCTGTCCTCAATACATAATTACACTCACAAACACGTCTTTGTCTGTCCTCAATACATCATTAGACAGACACATCACGTGTTTGTCCTCAATACATGATACAAAGAAACATGTGTTTGTCTGTCCTCAATACATCATTAAACAGACACATCACGTTTTTGTCTGTCTTCAATACATAATACACACAAACACGTGTTTGTCTGTCCTCAATACATAATAGACACAAACACGTGTTTGTCTGTCCTCAATACATCATTATACAGACACACCACGTGTTTGTCTGTCCTCAATACATGATACACAGAGACACGTGTTTGTCTGTACTCAATACATCATTAAACAGACACATCACGTGTTTGTCTGTCCTCAATACATCATTATACAGACACATCACGTGCTTGTCTGTCCTCAATGTTAGTTAGTTAGTCAACAGATCATCCTCATTGCACATCGAACCATTCAGTCCATAAGTGCTCGGATCCCCTCCTCAGCAAATCCTGCAGCGTGTAGCGGCAAAGGACACCAGTTCTGTGTTGGTTTATCAATCTTCTTTGGCTTCCTGCGTAGTGTTTTTGTTTGGCCACCTCTCTTTTAATTTGTTGTTCTCGCAGTCTGGCCATGGTTGTAGATTGACAGTCATCACTCGGTTCACGCAAAAGTCTTACTTCTCGTAGAGCATTCAGAATGTCAGCCTGGTTCATGGCGCGTCCGCCCTCCACCGTAGCCTCACCTGCGAGCTTGTCAGCCCGCTCATTTCCTTGTACTCCCGCATGCCCTGGCACGAAGATGAAACTAATCTCTGCCAGCCGAGACCGCTCCAGAGACAGCACCCATTCTCTTCGGTTCCACCTCACCTCTATCCTCTTGATCATGCTCATTGAGTCACTAAGGAAACATGCCCTAATGAATGTCTGTGTCTCGAGCCATGGTATTGCTTTACTTACTGCCATAACTTCCATAGTCAGGCTACTTGTAATTTCAGTGAAAGCACCAAAGTCCTCCTTCGCCATTCTCCCTCCGGCCGGAGCCGTAAAGGTCCATGAGCTTCTCACATGTTGGGTGACCGACCCATCTGTGTAGATGGCAGCGTCACCGTCTAGCGAATTCTCGAAAATCAACGCTTATACATCAGCCTCCATAGCTGCCGAATTTTCTTGTCTGAATTTTCTATCTAGTTGGATGCAAACTGAAAAGGATGGGCAGAAATATGTTGGCACTTGTGCGCACTCCTCGCCAGTTTCTAAGTCCTCAAGTAAACACACCTGTTGAAGTATGTCTTCGGCTTGACCCATCCACGACCGTCTTCTTTTTAACCTGCTGCCCGTCACCTTCATAATTTCACTATGCAGTGGATGTTGTGTGTTTGCGTTAACTCTGAGGTAGGCGCGTGCTCTGCAAACTTGTATTCTGTCTTCAATGGTTGGAAAATCAAGAAGGTAGCGCATCGCTCTGCATGCTGTATCTCTTGTACATCCAAGAATAATGCGCATAGCTTCATTCTGTATCCTTTCCATCCTTTCTATCTGCTTACGGCTGAGAGTCAGGATTGCCATCGCGTACTCAAAAACAGACATGACCAGTCCCTCGTACAGAAGACATAGATGGCGCTGCTCACAGTTTGCTGCCGCCATCACCCGGATCGCAGCCAAACCCCGCTTGGCCTTTGTTATCACCTGGTCTATGTGCTCATTATAAGCAAGGCTTCGATCAAACCGTATCCCCAGGTAATTCATTGCCTGCGTTCTTTCCACCGTCTCTGAACACAGCTTTACAGTTGGTGTTTTAGTGTTGACAATATGATTGTTCAACGAGAACCAAGTCACTGTTGCCTTTGTTGGGTTGACCATTGCCCCAGCTTCATCACACCAAGTACTTATGCGATTGAGTTCGGTTTGTAGTTCCACAGCAACCTGATATCTATCCTTACCCTGACGATACACTAAAACATCATCGGCATATGACAATGTCCTACCAGGTCCAGTGATCTGCTCACAGGTGATTCTCACTGTGTAGGCGTTGAACAGTACCGGAGATGATGGTGATCCCTGTGGTACGCCAGGATATATTGTTGTTGGTTCCGAAGTCCAACTCCAACATCTAAAAACTACTTTCCGTTGGAAGAGGGCTGCCGCGATCCAACTAAGGAGCAATGGACTTATTGAGTTCAAGAAGCTGAAGCATTAAAAAATCTAACGGTACTCTGTTGTACGCGTCCTCAAGATCGATCGCTGCAGCAAAGGTTTCAATGCCTGAGTGGAAACCTTCATACACATGATTGGCAAAAACTGCTGCATTGGTCCAGGTTTCTCTTTTTGGACAGTACCCACCCAGGGTATGTCCTCAATACATCCTTATACAGACACATCACGTGATTGTCCTCAATCCATAATACACACAAACAAATGTTTGTCTGTCCTCAGTACATCATTATACAGATACATCATGTGCTTTTCTGTCCTCAATACATAATACACACAAGCACGTGTTTGTCTGTCCTCAATACATCATTATACAGAGACATCACGCGTTTGTCTGTCCTCAATACATCATTATACAGACACATCACGTGTTTGTCTGTCCTCAATACATCATTATACAGACACATCACGTTTTTTTTCTGTCCTCAGTACATCATTACAGATTCACATCACGTGTTTCTCTGTCCTCAATAATCATTATACAGACACATCACGTGTTTGTCTGTCCTCAATACATGATACACAGAAACAAGAGTTTTGCTGTCCTCAGTTTATCATTATTTACACAAACACGAGTGTGTCAGTACTGCCATAAGCCTGGGTCATTGACATTGAGTTGAGTGAACGGGCATGAGAAAGAATGGAGATGAAAGTGGGAGACAGTAAAGTGACTGACCTGACTATGAGAAAACAGCCAGTCCTGAGAAATAAAATAGTGAGGGTAGAGAAAAACCCCTAGGGTGGATGGGGCGAGAGATAGGGTATTTGTGTGTTGAAGTCTAGGGACTTCGGGGAGTTGAGTTTGAGATACCGAAGGAGTCGGTAGTCCACGGAGAACGGTGTTGTGTGATTCTCCGAGCTATGAAGGCAGTCCTAAAACCCAGAGTGGGTTACATAGTGAGCAGAGGCTCCGACCCAGTGGGTGGGTCGTATTGTGGGAGATCCAGCCGTGGATAGTAGCTGGACTAAATGTCTTGTGAATTTGAGATTCAGCAGGCCGTGAGAAGCCAGTGATGTGTGCTGGTTAAATTGTGAGGAGGATATTTATATTCTATGGATTACATTATTTCTGGATGTATAAACATGTTCCGTCTGTCCGTCTTATTTCTGGAATAAATGATTATGTGCGCCAACTCAATCTTGTTTCATGACTGGTGAAGGTGCACTTCTGGGGTGAGTTGGATTAAGAGACAGTTAGATAGCTCAATTGACACACCATGGACATCGTTACCTAGACAACGACCATCACACGACAATATCACACAAAGATCATCAAGAACATTGAACTTATCATCAAGAACGACGTGTGACATCTGAGAGCTCGTCCGATCAAGAAACCCATTGCATTATAGACATTGGTGTCATTCTGAGATATTTGTGGGCTCTTCGCTGAGAGAGGAGTTATTATCTGTGACTTCGTTCCATCAAACTAGTCCACGCGTGGAGAAAATACGCGGCAGAAATCACAAGCGAACAGTCAGTTCACGTCAAGTTCACTACAGGTGAATTGGATACCAACCATATCGCTGAAGCGAGCAGGGGTGTCAGAGAATTAACGCAGCACAGATCAACCGGGACAGTCGACTACGGTGACAGGACAGGATTGAAGACAGCGAGCAATTTTGTC
Organism: Cepaea nemoralis; assembly: GCA_014155875.1. Classification (NCBI taxonomy): domain Eukaryota; kingdom Metazoa; phylum Mollusca; class Gastropoda; order Stylommatophora; family Helicidae; genus Cepaea; species Cepaea nemoralis. Next base: position 1,102,053 of record JACEFZ010019101.1, read on the forward strand.
GCAACATCCTGTGCGTGGTGAGAATTTTGTGTGTGTGTGCTAAGGCAACGCACTGGGTGGGTCACGAGTCGACAGGTGAAGAATTTTACCACAGCTAACACGACGGGGGAGGTCGGTGGAAATTGTGAGTTTCCACGGAAAAAATCGGGTCAGCGCTGTTTACGAGGACACTGCACAGTACAGGTAAAGTACTGAGGACAGTGAACTCTCGGGAAGGAGAGTTATCATGGATGTGTAGGATACACAGAATTGACATTTGCGGATTCACCAGGAGGGATGACAAAAGTGGGTGGAAACAGTGCCCCTGCCGCCAGAGTTGGGGCGGGTTAGTGGTGTAAAGTGTATTTTCCACGGAGTTACGAGAGCTAGCCGGGTGGGGCTGAGAAGGTTGACCTTAGGAGGCAAGGCTGTTTAACAGTAAGCAGTTACTGAGGAAATTTCCATGGCCTAGTGTCCGGTCATTTTACAGACAGTCAGTGTGGATTATTGTGACAAAGAAGACTGAGGTACTGACTTGAGGTTGACTGCGAAGGTCAAGGTCAGGGACAGTGGACATTTACTAAAAATTTTCCACAGGAGATCTGGATAAACAAGGTGTTTTGAAAGAAAGCCAGATTTTATGTTTCGACTTTGTTGAACTGTTCTACTATCGTTACCATTACTCTGTCATGAGCAATCAGTGTTACAACGAAGGATGACATGTCATCTCCGCACACAAGGGTGCATACAGTTGCCAAAAAGAACTGACGGTACAGGGTTATAGCACTGGGCATTTGCGGCCAATTTTTCATTTGAACTTTGTCTTTAAACGGCAATCCAGAACATTTTGGGATAATTACCATCATCTTCAATTCGTACGACAATCGAAAGAACACTTTGGATAATTACTATTTACCGTCAACGTTTCCGACAGGTGGAACTGGTGATCACAACGCGAAATTAATTCACCACGCAACAAATTGGGAATATCATAGACATTTCGGAACATTTACCAATATACATTCCCAGCATATTGTGAAAAATTATTTTTTAAAAAAAAACGAACTTGTGGCTACGGATGAATAGGCACATATTTGTCGGCCAACCATCTGCACATAATTTGTTTTTGCTCCCATCGTCATATTTATTGTTTTCGGGTATTACGCAATTATTTGTATGTGGTCCAGTGTTTGTCAAGAGTAGGGGATTTTTGTGTTGTTTCTCGAAGGCCGGGAGACAGGGCGAAAAGTTATTTTCTAAGGTGCACCATATATAATGTCTGGGAAGAAAATCGAAAGGTCGGTTTATTTGGTTCTGCAGGGACGGTCCTGAATTATATAACGTGCCAGTTTGTGTGACGTCAGATTTCTGTATATTTTTATGCTATAATTTTTTTTTCTCTTTCTTTCTTTTCGTTATAGTTACATATGATATTGGTTGTGGTCGGATATATGTTATTATTGTGATCTTTCGTCATGTCTGCTGTCTAGTGGTCTTTGTCAGTTTATATTTATATATTACGCGCACTGTGGGTGTCCCTACACAAGCTTGTGGTTGTTACTGTGGTTTATTTCTATGTGATCACCGTCTCCGTGTACTTGGCTTGTGAGTCTAACGTTTTTATAGAAAACACTTAGTGTTATCATTCATTCGTTTTGTATATGTATTTATATGTATGTTTAACAATATTTCCAGAAATGTTATACAACTATTTGCTATAGATATATGCGAGGGAGGATATTTTCCCTTACTACCTAGTGCTTATAGAGTGACTGGGTGAGTACAGAGTGATATTTTAGCACTACGAATTTACGTACACCGGGAGTTGTGGTGTACGTAGGGAAGTGACACAGACTAGCAGCACAGTCTGTACATTTATAGTTGGCTGATTGACAACAACGTGTCCACAAGGACAAGATGCCTACTTTAATGGACTATATTGAAGCAGGTGAACGAATAGGCCTGAAAGGTAAAGAGTTACAGGAGTATACAGAAGCAAAAGAACAAAAACAGACGGAAAGAGAGGAGAGGCATAATGAACGCGAGGCAAAGCGTCTACAGGAAGAGAAAGAGACACAAGTAAAACTAGCTGAAATGGAAAACAAGCGTCTACAGGAAGAGAAAGAGACACAAGTAAAATTAGCTGAAATGGAAAACAAGCGTCTACAGGAAGAGAAAGAGACACAAGTAAAACTAGCTGAAATGGAAAACAAGCGTCTACAGGAAGAGACACAAATGGAACTTGAAAAGTTAAAACAAACAAATGCGGTGGAAATCGAGAAAGAGAAGATTAAGATGGAAGCTGAAATTGCTCTCAGAAAATTAGAACTATCTTCGAAAGGTCAAAGTGAGGAAAGCAGAAGACCGTTGCAGTCGTCACAGAGATTAAAACTGCCATATTTTACAGACCGGGACCAACTTGAAAATTATTTGGCCAGGTTCGAAGCATCAGCCAAAGCGTTAGGTATTCCAGTGAAAGAGTATGCGATGCGACTTGGCGAGTTTCTTACGGGTAAGGCTCTAGATACAATGTTTAATTTACCTGTGGAAGAAAGAAACAACTACACTATTCTGCGTCAGCGTCTCCTCACAAAGTTCCAACTCACTGAGCATGGATATAGAACAAAGTTTAGACAGTTAGTGCCAGAGACAAATCAAGATTTCACAGATTTTGTTAACACTGTAAAGAATGCATTTAACAAATGGATGGAGCTTGCAGAGGTAGGGAAAGATTTTAATAAATTAGTAGATCTAATGTTAAGAGACAAGGTAGTATCTGCATGCAATTCTAACTTAGTAGCTTTCTTTGAGGAACGTAAGCCAAAGGACATAGACACAATGTCACAGTTAGGGCAAAACTACATGACTGCACATCCTAACATATCTATTGGGAAACTAATGAGTGAGGAAATAGTCTGTGCAGCGTACACTAAACAGGACCAGAATCCAGTCATCAGACCAAGGGCGAAAAGTGTGGATTCAGCACAAAAAGGTGAGCAGCAAGAACCTCAAGATAATGGTTTCCGAGGAAACAATGTTGGTAGAGGTGGACGGTACCCATATAGAAGAGGGAATTTCCAGAGACGTCCAAACAGTTATGCCGGATGTTGGAATTGTGGAAGCTAGAGACACAAGGCAGCGGAGTGTGACGTGCAACCAGCCAGTGGGCCAACAAATAATAGGAAGAAGGACATTATTTGCTTCAAATTTGGAGGGACAGGGCACGTTAGTTATGAGTGTACGATGGGAAAAACAGAGCACTCTAATGCAGCGCAAGTAATAGAGACCATTAATAATGAAAACTGTAGTGGATGCAAACCTCTGTTTGAAAAAGAGGGTCAGTCGGTATTAGTGTGCGGTCACACAGTAAAAGCAGGATCGGCAGTGCATGAAGGAGGAAGTCTGAAGCTGCATCAGGGATTCGTTAATGATAGACTAGCGTTAACAATTAGGGATTCCGGATGTACGTCTATCGGAGTGAGGAAAAGTTTAATAAATCCCTCGGATTATACAGGGAAAAAGATTAGATGCATAACATTCAACGGCACAGTAGAGTTCTACCCATTAGCCATAATAACAGTAAAAACACCATGTTTCACTGGAAGAGTGACAGCGTGTGTTTTGGACTCACCAGTGGCTGATTTGATCATCGGAAATGTTACAGGAGTTAAAGATTGTACAGAAGAGGAAGTAGTTTATTGGGACCAAAAATATAGTGTAAGCAGTAATGAGGTAGCTACCACAAGAGAACCTAAATTAGAGAGTATAGCTGAGGTAGAAGAGGCACTTGAAGTAGACACAGGGAACTCAGGACAAGGATAGTACAGCTGAGCAGATGAGAATTGATCTCAAACATAGTGCTAGTGACTCCCAGAGACAAGATACTACTCTGAACAAATGTTCCCAAGGGTGTAGGAGAGTAGAACATAGGCAGTCAAAGAAAGGCTAGTTGGTGCTTCGAGAGGAAGAACAATGTTCTCACTCGCAGGTTTTCACATAGTGGAACTGCACGTGGGCAAGGAGCAGTACCTTTAGCACATAGAGACCGATATACTAGAACAGCTCAGGATAGTGCATGTGCAGGGCACATAGGCAGAAGGCGTATGCAGCAGAAAGCAATGTGCCAGATATATGGGCCAAGATTGAATAAAGAGTTCAGACTAAACAGAGACTCAAGTGTAACGGTGCAATATGCAGATAGGAAAGTTGAGTTAGGTCAAACGAGTGTTCGCGACATTACTGACCCAGGGCTAGGGATAGCAAACAGATGTTGTAACTGTAGAGGAACCATGAGTCATGGGTACATGAAAGGTAGACACAGCATCGACAGGAATCAGAGGAGGGTTAATGCAAGAACAGAACCACCTGATATAGGGTCGGTACACAAATAGTATTGTGGGGTCGTGAAGTAGTAAGAGACCTGTGGGTACATAAGTATAATGCTTTCCTAAGATGTATTATTATTATGTGATGTATTAGTTCATGCATTGGTACACAAGATAGAAAGTTGTTTGTATTTATGTGTGGGGAGTATGGGAGTGTACTATGAGCATTTGATGTATTATTTAGGGTGGTAGCTGAAGTGAGGTGGAGCCATACTTAGGGCTACCCAGGCAATATGTCTGGGTCACATGTTTAGTAAGTGTTAGTCTCCCAATATTTGAAAACGAAGTTTTCTTTTAAGATGGGGGTGATGACATAAGCCTGGGTCATTGACATTGAGTTGAGTGAACGGGCATGAGAAAGAATGGAGATGAAAGTGGGAGACAGTAAAGTGACTGACCTGGCTATGAGAAAACAGCCAGTCCTGAGAAATAAAATAGTGAGGGTAGAGAAAAACCCCTAGGGTGGATGGAGCGAGATATAGGGTATTTGTGTGTTGAAGTCTAGGGACTTCAGGAGAGTTGAGTTTGAGATACCGGAGGAGTCGGTAGTCCACGGAGAACGGTGTTGTGTGATTCTCCGAGCTGTGAAGGCAGTCCTAAAACCCAGAGTGGGTTACATAGTGAGCAGAGGCTCCGACCCAGTGGGTGGGTCGTATTGTGGGAGATCCAGCCGTGGATAGTAGCTGGACTAAATGTCTTGTGAATTTGAGATTCAGCAGGCCGTGAGAAGCCAGTGGTGTGTGCTGGTTAAATTGTGAGGAGGATATTTATATTCTATGGATTACATTATTTCTGGATGTATAAACATGTTCCGTCTGTCCGTCTTATTTCTGGAATAAATGATTATGTGCGCCAAATCAATCTTGTTTCATGACTGGTGAAGGTGCACTTCTGGGGTGAGTTGGATTAAGAGACAGTTAGATAGCTCAATTGACACACCATGAACATCGTTACCTAGACAACGGCCATCACACGACAATATCACGCAAAGATCATCAAGAACATTGAACTTATCATGAAGAACGACGTGTGACAAGTACCCAATATATCCTTCATACAAAAAAAAAAAAGAGTTTATCTATAATTAGTTCTTCATTATACAGCCACATCATCAGTTTGTCTGTCCTCAGTACATCATTATACATAAAAACACGATTTGTTTGTCCTCAATAAAAACATTATACAGACACATCACGAAATGAGGCAGAAAAAGAAACAGAATGAAACACAGAAATAGATATGCAGGAAGTAAACATAGAAAGGACAGAATCGAAATAGTTAGTTAGTTAGTCAGTCGACAGATCATCCTCATTGCGCATCGAACCAGTCAGCCCATAAGTGCTCGGATCCCCTCCTCAGTAAATCCCGCAGCGTATGGCGACTAACGACACCAGTTCTGTGTTGCTTTATCAGTCTTCTTTGGCTTCCTGCGTAGTGTTCTTGTTTGGCCACCTCTCTTTTAATTTGTTGTTCTCGCAGTCTGGCCATGGTTGTAGATTCACAGTCATCACTCGGTTCACGCAAAAGTCTTACTTCTCGTAGAGCATTCAGAATGTCAGCCTGGTCCATGGTGCGTCCGCCCTCCACCGTAGCCTCATCTGCGAACTTGTCAGCCCGCTCATTTCCTTGTACTCCATCATGCCCTGGCACGAAGATAAAACTAATCTTTGCCAGCCGAGACCGCTTCAGAGACAGCAACCACTCTCTTCGGATCCATCGCGTCTCTATCCTCTTGAGCATGCTCATTGAGTCGCTAAGGACACATGCCATAGTGAATGTCTGTGTCTCGAGCCATGTTATTGCTTTACTTACTGCCATGACTTCCATAGTCGGGCTACTTGTAGTCTAAACAAAAGCACCAGAGTCCTCCTTCACAATTCTCCCTCCGGTCCTCGCCGTAAAGAGCTTCTCACAAGACGACCGACCCATCTGTGTAAATGACAGCATCACCGTCTAACGAATTCTCGAGAATCAACGCTTGTACTTCCGCCCCCACAGCAGCCGGATTTTCGTGTCTGCATTTTCTGTCTAGTTGGATGCAAACTGAAAAGGACGTACATAAATCTGTTGGCACTTGTACCCACTCCTCGCCACGTTCTAAGTCCTCCAGTGAACACACCTGTTAAAGAATATCTTCTGCTTGACACATCCAAGACCTTCCTCTTTTTAACCTGCTAACCTTCACCTTCATAATTTCACTATGCAGTGGATGTTGTGTGTTTGCGTTGACTCTGAGGTAGGCACGAACTCTACAAATCTGTAGTTTGTTTTCATTGGTTGGAAAATCAAGAAGGTAGCGCATAACCCTGCTTGCTGTATCTCTTGTACATCCATGAATAATGCGCATAGTTTCGATTTGTATCCTTTCCATCCTTCCCATATGCTTACGGCTGAGAGTCAGGATCGCCATCGCATACTCAAAAATAGACATGACCAGCCCCTCGTATAGTAGGCATAGATGGCGCTGCTTACAGTTTACTGCCGCCATCACCCGCATCGCAGCCAAACCCCGCTTGGCCTTTGTTATCACCTAGTCTATGTGCTAATTATAAGCAAGGCTTCAATCAAAACGTATCCCCAGGTAATTCATTGCCTACGTTCTTTCCACAGTTTCTGAACACATATTAACAGTTGATTTTGACGAGTTATATGGGCCAAGATTGAATAAAGAGTTCAGACTAAACAGAGACTCAAGTGTAACGGTGCAATATGCAGATACGAAAGTTGAGTTAGGTCAAAAGATTATTCAAAGAGAACCTTGTCACTGTTGCCTTTGTTGGGTTGACCATTGCCCCAGCGTCATCACACCAAGTACTTATGCGTTTGAGTTCGGTTTGCAGTTCCACAGCAACCTGATCTCTATCCTTACCCTGACGATACACTAAAACATCGTCGGCAAATGACAATGTCCTCCCCAGTCAAGTGATCTGCTCGCTGGTGATTCTCACAGTGTAGACGTTGAACAACAACGGGGATAATGGTGATCCCTGTGGTAGGCCAGGATATATTGTTGTTGGTTCCGACGTCCAATTGCCACATCTAAAAACTACTTTCCGTTGGAAGAGGGCTGCAGTGATCCAACTAATGAGGAACGTACCTATCTTGAGTTCGAGAAGCTGAAGCATTAGCAAATCCATGGTACTCTGTTGTACGCGTCCTCCAGATCAATCATGGCAGCAAAGGTTTCAATGCCTAAGTGGAAACTCATGGGCAAAAACTGCTGCATTGGTCCAGGACCAGGGAACACACCTCGCTTCTCCAGCTGGCTTTATATTTTTCTGGCAATTAACTTATCCAGCAGTTTGCCTATTGTATTCTGCATGGTTATTACTCGATATCCCTGAATGTTTTTGGGGTCTGCCAGGTTTCAGCAAGGGAATCAGATAGCTATGTAGCCACTCCTCCTTGATACTAGCACTCCCTATACTGTTGTTGTACATGCCTGCTAGTTTCTCTAGCTTGTTGTCGGTACACCTGTTGATGTCTTCATGTTTTATGTCATCTGGCCCTGGAGCGCTGTTTTTTTTATCGTATAAGCACAGCCTTGATTTCTTTCACCGTCACTGTGTCTTCATCCGAAATGTTCTGGGTCTTACACCTGTCTGAGGTTACCTCCTTGGCAAGATTTCGGCCTCTCATGTCTGTCTGTTTGCTCTACTCTAGATAGCGTTAGAAGGAGGCTTTGCCCTTGTTCTCGTCAGTCCTCTACCAACGAAAAGAAATTTAATTAACGTTAGAACTAAGAATGAAAAGGGGGAAGGAAGGAACACATATACGAGAGGAAAAAAGGGAAAACAAATAGATATAAATACGAAAGGAACGAAAGAAAGAAAAAAAAAGAAATAAAATAATGAATAAAGGGTGGAAGGAAGACCGGTTGAAAAGAAGATAGGAGCAAGAGAATAAAGCAGGAAAAAACTCGGAAAAAAAACACATGAAAACGGACTGAAACTAACGACGTATAAAGGTGCAACTAAATGAAAAGCCAGAGATCTTTACGTCCACACTTGAAGTGAGGCCACACACAAAAAGATGGGAATCCGAGCAATCTAGGTCTCTTGTACCAATGTTGGTTAGTGGAAGATAAGACAAGCCTAACAGGGCAAAGGTTATCAGACGCGTTGAAGTGGCGTCGATTTCTGCCAATGTCTGTCTTTCTGTCAATAACGTCTGCGGTCTTTCAATATATCTTCTGTGTCTACTACTTGAGCTGCTCTCATTGTCTAGGGGTGATGCTTGCTTGTCTTTCCCGTGTCCGTTTTCATCTTAGGTGCTTTTTATGTTATTAATGTCTTCGGGGTGTTCTACATTTAATGTAGTTTGGCAATGTATGGTTCTTTACTGCTGTCTGGGTTACTTTACTTAGTTAGTTATTTTAGATAGACAGACATATTGAGCTGCGTATAGGCAGATAGATAAACAGACAAACAGACGAACGGATAGAAGGATGGTTCGGTTTAGGGGGTGGATGGAATGACGGATAGACAGATATAATGATATATTAGCAAGCGGTCATTCAGAAAACAATGGCAAACTACTGAACGTAAAACTTGCCTAGTACATCAACAGCCGCTGCAAAATGCTGGTGTTGACTGCAACGTCCTGTAAGGGGTATGCAACATTTAAAAAAAACAACTATCAGATGCAGAGACAGGCAGACAGACGTACGGAAGGATGGACGGAAGCGTGGCTAGATGGGTGGTTTGGGTTAGTGGTAGATGGGTAGACAGACAGACGGACGAATAGATAGCTGGATGGCTTGGTTTAGTTGATGTATGGACAGACAGACGGGCGGAAGGGCGAATAGATAGATGGGTAGTTTGGTTTAGTGGACAGACAGACAGACAAACAGACAGACAGACAGACAGACAGACAGACAGACAGACAGACAGACAGACAGACAGACAGACAGACAGGCAGGCAGGCAGGCAGGCAGGCAGTTGAACGGACTGGTAGGTTGGATGAGGACACGGACTAAGGAAGGGGAGAACAGACTGACAGACGGACAGTTATATACATATAAATATGCGTCTAGCACCTGAAGCCTAGTGCAAAAAGCGTATCGGAGAACCATTTACTGCTCACTTTAAGCAGGGTTCCTCACACTGCGTGAGCAGCTACAGAATGTGTACCACCCAGACAGATTGCATCACAAGGAGAAGATGCACTATTATGGAGGCAATCAACGAAACCCCCCAGGAATGCGATTATAAGAAGACAATCATATTTAATATCTAACAAGTGGCTCAATGCTGGGGTGCCTCTTGGGGTGATGACATTCTGGAGCCATGTTATATTGCATATTTCGAGGAGCGGCTGCAGGAGTCTATTAACGGTAGACTGACAATCATTGTACGATATCAGCTACATATCACGATATCATCTACATATCACGATATCATCTACATATCACGATATCATCTACATATCACGATATCATCTACATATCAATATATAATTTAAATATCACCTTATAATGTATGTTAAGGCCAGAGTCACGATAGATAAGTTGTTAAGCGCCTACCTCGCGCTCTGAATGTTGTGGGTTTGATTCCAAACCCCTTCACGGGGTTGGCTAGTGCAGTATTCGCAGAGACTCCTCGGAGTCGTCGCTGGAGCTACGGGGTTAGTTCTTTGTGCGACATTTTTGGCAGGCGACCTTGAGGAAAGAGACTGAGCCATATGGAATATAACCGGGTGCAATAAAACCGAGCTTGTCGCATTTAAGCATATTTTAAACCTGGTATCTTGTGTGCTATATGAACTAATTACTGGGAGCCCAAGTGCGAACTTCAACAAGCTATTAACACTCTGAGTTGCTGTTGCCACTAGAAACCTGTTGAGCTCAATGACCGTTATCCACGGTCACCTGACAATCTACATCATCATTACATCATCATCATCATCGTCTTCCACTTCTGCCGTCAAGCGGCGTGGGGACGAATAATTTGCTCTCCAGCGCCTGGTGGGTGGCATTGGATAGTGTCATTCCGTGTGATTGTACAATGTCTTTGATGTCGTCAATCCATTTTCTTCTTGGGCGTCCTCTTGGTCTCGTCGCAGATGATCTTTGATGTAAGACCAGTGATGGCAGTTGTTGGTGTTGCATTCTAACGACATGACCTAACCACTTGATCTTCTGTCTTTCAATAAATGTAGTACAAGGTATTGAACTCACTGTCTGTCTGATAACAGCATTTCTTACTCGGTCTCGGATTGTTAAGTTGGCAGCTCTCCTCGGGCATCTCATTTTGCAGGTGTTGATTTTGCGAAAGTGTGATTTGGATAAAGTCCAAGTTTGAGATTGGTAGCATAGAGTTGGTGTGAATATGCTGTTTATTATCTGTCGTTTTGCGGACATGGGTATATTTGGATGTTTCAGTATGGGTGATAGTTTATATGTAAGTGCGCTAGCTTTTTGACATCTGATTTAGATTTCGCTGTCCAACCTGCCATCTTCTGTGAACATAATTTCAAGATATTTGAATTCTTTAACTTGTTTCAGAGTTGTGCTACTTTTGTGTATCCTTAGTTGGCCCGGCGTTCTGCTAACTTGCATTACTTCGGTTTTGGCTGTAGTTATACTCATATTGTATAAGCAGGTTGAATTCAGATTAGTAATATGATTTCGCAGCCTGCCCTCATCGTTGTAAAACAGGCACTGATCGTCTGCACATAGAAGTTCATTTATTTCCTGTGGATCAGTTATTTCATCTGGAGTAACATGACAATCTATGTCTTTACAAATAAGGGTTCTCTGAATGAACATCGTTTGTAATACTACGAGTATAGGTCAGCATGGCCGAATGGATAAGTGCACTCGTTCTTAAACACCCGGTATGATAATGTCGAGGTAGCGGGTTCAACCACTACACCGGTCAGTTGGAATAAAATGTTGACTTCTCATCCTTGACTTGGAGTGGGTTCGCCTGATGGCGAGGGACACTGGTAATTGGGAAGCCTAATCCACACGTAAAAACCAGTATAGTGCACAAGAAGTAGTAGCTCGTATATGGACTACGTTTGAGTTCAAAGCAATTAAAATAAGAACAACATCAAAAATACTACCAGTAGCACTATAACTTCATACTCAACAAGGTTAAGTTCTTTATCATCATATGTCTTGGTTGGCCAAGTCATGCGATAAGTAGTGTCTTCATCAGATATGCGTTCTTGCCCTGTTCTTTCCTTATGGTCGAACCATTCGGGTATTTAGTTTTGTTAATTATCCCTCCCCTTCCCCTCCCTACAACCCTTGTTCGCTTCCCATTAAGCTTTCAAATGTATTTCTCCACATATGATCATAAACTTTGACTAAATCTAATGGCTCTTATAAATTTACGGTTTTCATTTGCTTCTTGTGGGACATTCTTCTTATTTTTTTTTTTAAATATCCATCAGTGGTATTTGAATTTTCTTCAGAAACCACATTTCCGCTGACATTAGATTCCCCTCATCTTGAATGGATATTGGTGATTGTTCACATGAGTACCACAATACATGATGTTCTTTATGGCACTTCAGATCTCGTTCTTACTGCTATCGATAGCTTTGAATTGGTGAATATCTTACACTGTATTGGGTATCTTGTATCTTTCATTTTGCAAAGACCTTCCTTTGTCATAGCGATTCATGTTCTAATGTCTAAAAAAACATCTTCAATGGGATGACTGTGTGTGTCAGGAATAATCCATCCATCATGTGCCACGCCGATAATCGTGTGAGGTTATGTTTTGATATCTCACTCGATCACCAGAATCATGGATCAGCTCCGTGTTTCTGTCTCGACCATGCCACGTGACCAAACCACCCAGGTATTTACTTCTCGGTCTTCTCCTTGGTCTGTTCCCTTCGATCTTGCCAGTTGTCACCAAGTTCTCCAATTAATTTCTTCTCATAACATGCCCAAAAAGTTTTAACTGTCTACGTCTAGTGTCTCTAATCAGTTTACGATCTTCATTTGTTTCTTAAAGGACTTTTTCATTTATTTTTCTGTCTGTCCATGGTATTCTTTGCATTTTCCTAACAAATCACATTTCCACCGCCATCATCAATCCATCCATCCATCCATCCATCCATCCATCCATCATGTGCCTTGCCGATAAGCGTGGGCGGTCATGTTCTGCCATCTCACTCGATCATCAGAGTCGTGGATCAGCTCTGTGTTCCTGTCTCAACCATGCCACGTGGCCAAGCCATCCACGTATTTACTTATCGGTCTTCCCCTTGGTCTCTTCCTTTCGATCTTGCATCAGCCATAATGCGATTCATATATTCACTTAATGACGAAACATAACTGAGAGACGAGGTAGAGCAGTGCCTAGCATGTTAGCCTGCTGGTGCTGTAGTCCTCTGTTCGAATACCCACCGAGACAGATTATTTAAAAATAATGTTCTGGGCTCCCAGGTCGACCCGTCTAGTCTATAATATGCTCCAGGAAATGTTCTGGGCTCCCATGTCGACCCGTCTAGTCTATAATGTGCTCCAGGAAATGTTCTGGGCTCCCTGGTCGACCCGTCTAGTCTATAATGTGCTCCAGGAAATGTTCTGGGCTCCCATGTCGATCCGTCTAGTCTATAATGTGCTCCAGGAAATGTTCTGGGCTCCCATGTCGACCCGTCTAGTCTATAATGTGCTCCAGGAAATGTTCTGGGCTCCCATGTCGATCCGTCTAGTCTATAATGTGCTCCAGGAAATGTTCTGGGCTCCCATGTCGACCCGTCTAGTCTATAATGTGCTCCAGGAAATGTTCTGGGCTCCCTGGTCGACCCGTCTAGTCTACAATGTGCTCCAGGAAATGTTCTGGGCTCCCAGGTCGACCCGTCTAGTCTATAATGTGCTCCAGGAAATGTTCTGGGCTCCCATGTCGACCCGTCTAGTCTATAATGTGCTCCAGGAAATGTTCTGGGCTCCCTGGTCGATCCGTCTAGTCTATAATGTGCTCCAGGAAATGTTCTGGGCTCCCAGGTCGACCCGTCTAGTCTATAATGTGCTCCAGGAAATGTTCTGGGCTCCCATGTCGACCCGTCTAGTCTATAATGTGCTCCAGGAAATGTTCTGGGCTCCCATGTCGACCCGTCTAGTCTATAATGTGCTCCAGGAAATGTTCTGGGCTCTCTGGTCGACCCGTCTAGTCTACAATACGCTACAGGTGCCTTTATTCACTCCAGAAAAGGGCAGTGTGTCTAATCAATGGTGATAAGCTTTCAGACAATTCTAACCTACATGAACGTCTTCAGTTACTGCCACTCCACAAACGCCTACTTTTTAATAAGGCTAAACTAATTCACGAAATCATATTTCAAAATGCCCCAATCTACCTTTGGCCATTGTTTAAATATAATGCAAGACATAGCGAACGACTAAATATACTCCATGTCCCTACACCTAGGATAGACTTATATAAAACAAGCTTAGCATACTCTGCCACTCAGCTGTGGAATAATCTTCCACAAGAAATCAAAGACACCACTAATCATTATACATACAGTCGCATCCTGTTTGAACACTATCTCAGGACAGACTACATGCCCCCTTAAAAAAAAAAAAAACAGCAACAAAGACAATAATAATTGTCAATTATCTCGAACGACAACTAGCTAGAAAAAAAAAAAAACCTTCCCACATGTGTGGCAAGTTACACCCACCTTGGGTATTTATGATGCCTATGTTAAACATTGCCTCAACGAGTCATGTATTATTTGATTATTTTTCATGCGTTTTAATGCTTATTGTTCTTTTGTTGTCAAAGAACTGCTTCATAAGAGATGTTGAATGAAAGAATGTATGAGAGGAAATAGAGAAGAAGAGCAGAGTGTTAGACGGGCCTGCGTGCCCAATTCTTAACCCTTTGAAAATAAAGATTGTCGTTCGTTCGTTCGTTCCAGGAAATGTTCTGGGCTCCCATGTCGACCTGTCTAGTCTATAATATGCTCCAGGAAATATTCTGAGAAGTAAATGCGGCTGGCACTTTATTGAACAAATCTCCCATCGAGTGGCGAATGTTAAACCCAAAACTGGACTATCATCGTGTATGCAATACGTCTTAAGGCGAATAAGAGGCTATAATTGTTTACTTTTTAAACTTACTTCACATCATGTCAGATAATGAGAAGGGAGTCGCTGAAAACATCATGGCAATCGGACAGATCAGAGGGAAAAGAGACTGAGGCAAACAAAGAGATCATGCTGGGTGGATAGAAACGGTGTGAAGGGGAGACATTATCTGTAGAGATGATTTAGAGCACTAGTGACTAAGTTCTATGGTGAGACATGGACGCCTGTGCGAGATGGCAACGCACTTGATGATGACATCCATTACGCCGCTCATCTCATCTCATCATGATCCTCTTGTACCTTGCGGTGTCGAGCTGAAGTATAAACATCGTGAGAGTGTGTAAAAGTCTGTAAAAGGGACAACTACTTTATTTACATCTACCACACATCTACTACACTTCAAGGAATCTAAAAGGGTTCTTTATTTTTATCTACTACTCTTATGTAGATCCAATGTTTATCTACTACCTTTATGTAGACCCAGTTGTTATTTACTACTCTTGCTTTGACCTTTTGTTATCTACTACTCTTATGTAGACAATATTGTTATCTACTACTCTTATGTAGACAATATTGTTATCTACTACTCTTGTGTAGACCTTTTGTTATCTACTACTCTTGCTTTGACCTTTTGTTATCTACTACTCTTACGTAGATCTTTTGTTATCTACTACTCTTATGTAGACAATATTGTTATCTACTACTCTTATGTTGACCTTTTGTTATCTACTACTCTTATGTAGACAATATTATTATCTACTACTCTTACTTAGACCCTTTGTTATCTTCTACTCTTATATAGACAAAATTGTTACCTACTACTTTTGTGTAGACCCAATTGTTACCTACTACTCTTATGTCGGCCCCTGTTGTTATCTACAACTTTTACAGACCCAATTTGTATCTATTACTGTTATGTAGACCTAATGTTTATCTACTATCCTTATATAGACCCTATTTTATCTACTAGTGTTATGTAGACCTAATGTTTATCTACTTTCCTTATATAGACACTATTTTATCTACTGCTCACAGACGCAATTGTTATCCCATTTTTATCGTCTGCTCTCATGTCTACCCAGACTCATAAATTTGGTACCAGCTATTTAATGTGCTGGGGATCTTTGAGTAACCAAAACGTAGAGGACGGGAACTGACTACCCCATCTCATTATCTCCAGGCCTAGAAAATATAAAGACCTAAGCATATATGTGAGTTGGAAATATATACACGTCAGGCGTGTTGGTGGAGTTGATGGAGGGCTACTCAGATAATATTATGAGCTGTTGGACCAGATTTTTCACTCGCGGTTGTCGTCCGCTAACAGAGGAAAAGACTCACCACCTATTCCTCCGTGCACTTCGACCTACAAGATGTGATGTCTCTAACACATCACAGACGTATACCAGGAAACTGCTTGAAAACATATTTTGTTTATTCTATATTTTGTTTGCCGGTCTCTTTGGCCGAGGGGTTAAACGACTTTCTCCGTAATCCCGTTTATCCACGTAGGGTCTCGCAGCGCGCGAGAATTGGTAGCGGTTTTCGTCACGTTGATGACTTACGGGATAAGTGAGCTGGCCGCTCAGAAAGCAATGGCAAACTACTGAGCGTAATCTTACCAAGAAATCAACAACAGCGGTAAAATGCTGGTGTTGATAGCGATGTCTTGTAAAGTATATGCGAAAAACAATTTATTTATTCTATATGTTTATTCCATATTATGTTTATTCTATATTATATTTATTCTATAGTATGTTTATTCTATATTGCGTTTATTCTATATTATGTTTATTCTATATTATGTTTATTCGATATTATGTTTATTCGATATTACGTTTATTCGATATTATGTTTATTCGATATTATGTTTATTCTATATACTATTTATTCTATATTATGTTTATTCTGTGTTATGTTTATTCCATGTAATGTTTATTCTATATAATGTTATTCTATGTTACGTTTATTCTATATTATGTTTATTCTATATTATATTTATTCGATATTATGTTTATTCGATATTACGTTTATTCTATATTATGTTTATTCTATATTATGGTTATTCTATATTTTGTTTATTCTATATTATATTTATTCTATATTATGTTTATTCTATATTATTTTTATTCCATATTTTGTTTATTCTATATTATGTTTATTCTATATTATGTTTATTCTAAATTATGTTTATTCGATATTATGTTTATTCTATATTATGTTTATTCGATATTATGTTTATTCTATGTACTATTTATTTTATATTATGTTCATTCTATATTATTTTTATTATATGTTATTTTATTCTATGTAATGTTTATTCTATATAATGTTATTCTATGTTTCGTTTATTTTATATTAAGTTTATTCTATATTATGATTATTCGATGTTATGTTTATTCGACATTGTGTTTATTCGATATTATGTTTATTCTATATTATGTTTATTCCATATTTTGTTTATTCTATATTATGTTTATTCTATATAATATTTATTTTATATTATGTTTATTCGATATTATGTTTATTCTATATTATGTTTATTCGATATTATGTTTATTCTATATACTATTTATTTTATATTATTATAAATATATTATTTTTATTCTATGTAATGTTTATTCTATATAATGTTATTCTATGTTTCGTTCATTCTATATTAAGTTTATTCTATATTATGTTGATTCTATATTATGTTTATTCTATATTATGTTTATTCGATATTATGTTTATTCTATATTATGTTTATTCTGTATTATGTTTATTCTGTATTATGTTTGTTTATTGTATATTATATTTATTCTATATTATGTTTATTCTATATTAAGTGTATTCTATATTATGTTCATTCTATATTATGGCCTAAATATTACGACTCCTTGGACGATGCAACCGCCTGCGCGGATGGCTCTGTGCTGAGAGGTGGGAGGCGTGCCTAGCGGTTTGGTGGGGAAAGTTGGTGGGCGTTGTTTGTTGTAGGAGAGCCTGACGTATGATACCACGACGTCTAGTCTGAGAATGGAGGTGGAGGAGATCACGGCGGCATTCCACTTGCTGAAGGACAAGCAGCACACGCTTGTCTATAACTGACTCACACATTATGATAAGAAGATTGAAGACAGGAATGCTTCGGGTTTAGTCGCAGGCTTCCATTCAACAATCAGAATTAGAGAGCATGTGTTGGATCTTTCTCGCAGTGCACGCTAGTGTGGCGAGAAACTAGCAGGCGGTCAGATTGACTGGGTCTGAACCCCTTGGTAAGATATTGGTGCGTGCTAAGGCAGATGTGGTCGGGGCTCATTGAAATCGTGTATCAAGTGCAGAAGACCGGGTAGATCATCACGGCCTGGAGACAATGGTGGTGCAGGGAGTTACACGAGGGTCTGGTCGACACCCAACACTCAAAAGTCTGACGGACACATAATCAGATTTCTACTGGTATAATTAGTATTGGAACTCTTCGCTAGATGTTGTAGATGAGGTCGTAGTACGTATGATGATGTCTATGCTGTGATGTTGGTTCTTGGCTCAACTCAATTCAACTAATTGGACGAAAACGTGCACAAACATTTAACCAACAAGAGTTAGTAGTGAAGAGTATTTCGTTATTAAGAGAAATAAAACAATGGGGAATGAACTATTGTAGGCATGTAAAGAAGACACGAGTGTATGGAAAAGATAATTATGGAGAGATGTATGCTGGAAGCTGAGAAGAAGAAGAACATATCGTAGACGATTCAAGATAACTTACGCGCACGCAGACAGTGGAATAAATCGCTGCGGAGGTTTGTTGTCCATAGAGTTACCTTCATTTTCGTTCTGGGACATGCGGGAGTTGAGGGAAATAAACAAGTTGATCAACTTGGTGGCTCCACATATCCTGCAGATGACCAACCCATGAACCGTGCCGATATTATTAACGCCCTTTGAGAGATGTCGAGAGCGGGGGATTTTACGTCAGTGGATCTACATCGTTGTCAAGAATGAAAGACTCGGCAGTTAGAATTGGCACAATCGGACACGAGAGGCACATCGGGTGAATAATGAGGAGCATCGTCAACCAACACAGAACTGGCACTATTAGCCACGGACGCGGATGCATATGTTGGGTGGAGAATCTGAGCACCTATGGACTTGCCCGGAGTGCAAGGAAGACTCACCAACAAACAACAGATAACACATACGGATCTATTTTGTTATAATAAAGAGATATTTTTAAAGACTGCTAAGGGGGTAGCAGTGATGAGGTTAATGAATGTTTATCTCCCCGGCGGCCATATTGACATGGGACCAGCGTTACCGTTTTAATATGCTCGACGACTGCGCCCTAACTATGTTCAGTAACTTAATGTCGGGAGTTCTTAATGAGATCTGCACTGCACGTTCTTGGGACCGCCCAAGATTAACCAGGGGCAATGTGGAAACGCTGAGCATACGGTTTACCAATTCCTCTAGTATTTCCATCCCATAATTTCTTGCGTTCTCTAGACTTTGCAATATCCCTAGGGTTGTCATCATGATCATTATAAAGTGCTGGTCCCCGATGATAATTTGTATTCATGTAGTACACTTGGGTATAAACTCATTGCATTGTTCTTTTTTTTCTTGTAATTTTTCTGTGCTCATTATCCGTAATCTTCCCAGACCCCACACTACCCTCCCTCTCTATCTCGGTCTCTTTCTCTCTCTCTCTCTCTCTCTCTCTCTCTCTCTCTCTCTCTCTCTCTCTCTCTCTCTCTCTCTCTCTCTGATATATATATATATATATATATATATATATATATATATATATATATATATATATATATATATATATTCGCTTTGAACGCAAGCGTAGTCTAAACACGTGCCACTACTCTAGTGCACTAAACCGATTGTTACGTGTGGATTACCTTTCCCTATTACCAGTCTTCCTCGCCATCATGCGAACCCACTCCGACTTCATAGGCGATTGTAATTTACGTTCCCAAGTCAACGGCCAGAAGTCAGTATTTTAGTACAACTGTCCAGTGTAGGGTTTGCACCCACTACCTCAGCATCAGCACACCGGATGTTTAAGAACGAGCGCCCTAATCCATTCGCCCGCGCAGACCTCTTCATAACAAGTTAAGTAATTAACAGTTAGCTGTGGATATTCTGTTTTCAATCTACGTCTGTCAAACTGAACCCAGCCTCCCCTAGAAGATAGAACAGTGCCAGCAACATGAGGTACCTGGAAAACACTTCAACTTCTTCGAGTTCTAAACCGAAGCACATGTCGGTTCTGGTGTCTGCTATATGGAAAATCAAATTTGTCTGTGTTATTTTCAGATGTAACTTTTCGTTCAACTAATTTGATTGCAAGTCAATATATTACAAATTCTTGAAGATATAGTAAAATACGTATGATACAACATTATCAATATGCGCCTTGCCGATAATCGTCGGCGGTCACTAGGGTTATTAGGGTCACTAGGGTCACTAGGGTCGCGGATCAGTGCTGTGTTTTTGTCTCGATTATGTCATGTGGACAAGAAATCTAGATATGTATTGCTCTGCTTCCCTTTCTTCTTTTTTTCTCAAGTGTTGCCAATTGTTACCACTTTCTTCAGTTTTTGTTTTTATTGTTTTTGTTTTTTTCACATAACGTACCAAAACATCTTGACTTTGTCTAATTTCTCTAATCAGTTTACGGTTTTCATTTGTTCGTTGTAGGACTTACTAATTTGGTTTTATTTTTTTTTTTATGCCCATTGTATTTTTTTTGTATTCCTCAGAAACTACATTTCCACATACATTAGATGCTTTTTTTACAACTATCTGCTCTTTATCCACGTTTATCATCCATACAAAATTATGGATTTTATGAAGCACTTCAACTTTTTTTCTCGTTGCAATTGACATATTTGATTGATTGATTGATTTAGGAACCGACATCACAGCATTCGTGACATTCCCATAAGCGCTCCGTCCCCAACCTCAGCAGCCAGCGAAGAGTTCCAACACTAATAGTTCCAGTAGCAATCTGATTATATGTCCGTCTCGCCTTTCCTCTGAGCGTCGAGCGTCGGCCAGATCCCCTCGTCACTCCTCGCTGTCTCATTCTTACCAGACTATGGTGATCCATTTGCTCCTCCGAGGTGTACACGTGCTCCCACAAGGCCGCAATCACGTCTGCCCCGTCATGCATCAATACTCCACCAAGTTTTGCCGAGCCAGCCAATCTGTCCGCCTGTTCATTCCCCAGCACACCGGCATGCCCAGGAGAAAAGATCCAGGTGATGCTTGCTACCCGTGACCTCCGAAGCGAAGCAAGCCACTCTGCACGAAGCCTGCCTGTTCCCACCCTTCTCAGCATGCTTTCTAAGTCAGTTACAATCACAATGTGTGTATGTATCGTGTTTTCTATCCAGCGGAAAGCTGCACTGACCGCTTCCACCTCCATTCTTAAGCTAGATGTAGTGTCATCATACGCCAGGCTCTCCTGCACCAAACGCCGACCATTAGTTTTTGCCAAGACATATTTTTATTGGTCAGTATGTTTTCCATGTTACAAAACCCTATCTTTGCCATAGCGATCATGCTTGACTGATGACCTGATCGCTATGTGTTCTAATCTCTTTAAGGCCAGAATTAGTTGTCTCTGACCTGGACTGTCAGGACGATCAGCATTAATTGTCACCTTAATATTTTCTGAGAAGTTATATACTTGATTCATGATCGGTGGTCATGACAGGTGTGACCGCTGTTTATCGGCATGGCACTTGAAAATAATGATGATGATGACACATTATAGACTATAATAGGACACATTATAGTCTACAATAGGACAAATTATAGTCTACAATAGGACAAATTATAGTCTACAATAGGACAAATTATAGTCTACATTAGGACAAATTATAGTCTGCAATAGCTGGCTGTGGGGTTACAACACTTTCTCTCTGTAATCCCGTTTATCACGCAGAGTCTCGTAGCGGAGCGAGAGCTGAGGCGGTTCGACCCCCGCTCGTGACTTGCGGGATACTGAGCCGGCCGCTCAGAAAGCAATGGCAAACTACTGAGCGTAATCTTGCCAAGAGATCAACATACAGCTGAAAGATGCTGGTGTTGACAGCTAAGTCCTGTAAAGGATATGCTTAAAAAAAAAAAAAAAAAGGACAAATTATAGTCTACAATTGGACAAACTATAGTCTACAATAGGACAAATTAAAGTCTACAATAGGAACAATTATAGTCTACAATAGACAGGAAAAAAATGAGATGCGTTTAGATACAAAATTGAACATTTATAATGTTTAGAATAAAAAATAGGACTGACGAAGTTGAGATACAGTCAAGATAATAAAGAAAAACATAACGATCTTCACGTTCTCTCTCCCTCTCTATCTGTCTCTTTCTCTCTCCCTCTCTCTATTTCTCTGTCTTTGTTTCTTTTTCTCTGTATCTATGTCTGAGTTAATGTCTGAACGCTCATATCTGTCTGTCTCTATGTCTCTCTCTTTCTCTGACCGAAGAAAACGCAGCAGAATCGAGATTATACAGATAAAAATGTCAATCTTGTCGATCAACCAATCAGTCAAGTGCCATCTCCTAATTGAAAGTTAGCATTATTGAATTTCCCAACCTCTTGCTTTGGGGGGTAATCTTTTACTGAGTCAAATTCTTGATTCCTCCCCGACCCCATTTTTCTGTTCTCTTTATTGCGGATTATCACCATTGCTCAAATCAACACCTGTGAAAAGAGATGCTTAAGGAGAGCTGCCAACTTACCTATCCGGGACTGAATAAGAAATGATATTATGAGATAGACAGTGGGATCAACAGCTCGTTCTACATATATTGAAAGACAGAAGATCAAATGATTTGGCCGTCCCGTTAGAATGCAACACCAATAACTACCAGCAATGGCTCTACATCGAAGAAGATGCGATACAGAGCAAAACGACGCCGAGAAGAAAATGAATTTACGACATCTAAGACATTGTACAACATTCGGAATGACACAGCCCAGTTCCACCCATCGGGTGTTGGAACATCAACTACTCCCACCCACGACACTTGACGAGTAAAATTATAACATCATGATGATGATCACCATTGCACTCCGAACATATTCGTGAGTGTTCTGATCTCCTTCATGACAGACCCAGCAACGTAGATCCACGATTTGTAGCACTTCATTGTTGATTACCGAACCCGACTATGCATTTGATGTTACGTTCTTTTCAGGCCACTCCAATTGTCAACACAATTTTGAAATTATTACGTTGATTCATTTCAGTATGTTTGCAAATGAAAAATTTATGTGGATTCATTTTGTTATGGTTTTAAATGAAATATTGATGTTAATTTAGTATGTTATGTTTTTAATGAAATATTAATGTTAATACATTCTGTTATATTTTCAAATGAAATATTTATTTAACTCATTTCGCTATGCTTGTAAATGAAATATTAATGTTGATTCATTTAATTATGTTTGTAAATGAAATATTTATGGTGATTCATTGTGTTATGTTTTTAAATGAAACATTTATATAATGCATTCTGTTATGCTTGTAAATGAAATCGTAGTGTTGATTCATTCTGTTGTGTTTGCAAATGAAATATTTATGTTGATTAACTTAATTACGTTTGTAAATGAAATATTTATTTCGTTCTTTCTATTGATGTTTCTAAATGAAATATTTCTGCATTTTTGTTCGTTATGAAATAACCTCAATATTTATGTTAATTTTCCGTTATCTAATAAACCCAATATTTATGTTAACTATTTCTTTATGTAATAAACCCAATATTTATGTTAACTATTTCTTTATGTAATAAACCCAATATTTATCTAACATGTTTTGTTATGCCTCATCTCATTTTGTTCCTCTTGTACCTTTCGGTGAAGCATAAACAGCGGGAGAATGCCCGTTTATGGGCTTCGTGTATCGAGATTCCCATGGACTCCTCTATTTCCTCTGTCCATCGTTTACGTGGCCAGTCTCTTCTTATGCTTCCATTTGGTCTGTACATCATTGCTTGTTGTGGTATACTGTTAGTTGGTAACATGGCCAAAACATTTCACTTGCTGCCTTCTGATAAAATCTAGCGCTGCTATAACCCCCACTTTAGTCCTGATTTCTTCATTTCTAATATTCTCTCCTCTTGATACATCGAGTATTCTTCTCAGGAATCTCATTTCTGTTCTCGTTTTCTGTCATAGTCCAGGTTATGGCATTGGCCACATAGAATATAAACACACACATACACACTTTCCCATCCACACACACACACACACACACACACACACGCACACAAACACACACACACACATACACACACAAACACACCACAGACATGTATATACTAAGAGTTTATGTTTAATATAAACACAAACACACACACACACACACATTCTCTCATTCACACACACACACACACACACACACATACATACGTACACAAACGCACAAACTCTCCCATCCACACACACAAACACAAACACAACTATGTATATAATGGGGAGACAGACTTTCAGTAACTCCATCGTGACGACTGGAAAGATCATGGCTATAACAGGCAAAGGCACAAACAGAGAAATGATGTTGATGGATTTGGATATGGTATCTAATAATCCATCCATCCATCATGTGCCATGCCGATAAGCGTGGGCGGTCATGTTCTGCCATCTCACTCGATCACCAGAGTCGTGGATCAGCTCAGTGTTTCTGTCTCGACCATGCTTCGTGGCCAAGCCATCCAGGTATATACTTCTCGGTCTTCCCCTTGGTCTCCTCCCTTCAATTTTGCCAGTTGTCACCAAGTTCTCCAAGTCATGTCTTCTCATAAAATGCCCAAACAATTTTGACTGTCTAATGACTCTAATCAGTTTACTATCTTCATTTGTTTCTTGAAGGACTTGTTCTTTGTTTTTGTTTTTTGTCTGTCCATGGTATTCTTTGCATTTTCCTCAGAAACCACATTTCCACAGCCATCAGATGCACATCATGCACTGATATAGAAGACAAAGGACCGAGATCTGTGGCGATATATGGGAGCCTTGCCAGTTGGCAGGGCGCATGCTATATATACCCTGAGTTCTCTTCTTTACTTTTTCGAAAGAAGAAGTCTTAGATACACCATAAAGGCCCCAAATGCAACCAAGTCGATAAAGTGGAAGGTTGAACGGGGCCGTTCGTCTCAGCTGAACAAAACCGATCTTTGTATATTAAGTATTCGCAGGCCACATGCTGTATATTCGCAGAGATTTCAGACGATTGCCTGAAAGAGGCTAGTAAAACTAGAACATTATATACAACAATAAGGAGACAAACATCTTTTTTTGGTCATGTGACAAGAACCTGGTAACGATTGGAAATATCAGGGCCAGACATACACAGGCATAGGGACGCAGAGGTGTTTCCAGGGCACCAGGGCCAGGCTCTATACTGACCAAGTCCTACTATAAACGTCCTAGCCGTGCGTCCTAGGCAACAGGTCCCTTCGGGGTCCTGGCTAACGTAGTAGGATCACTGAGTCTTCTGAAGCCGGAGAGTATATGCCTGGAGAGATCTGCCTGCACGGCGAGGAGCCGTCAGTCTGCACACCAATAAGCCAGACATGGACAACGGATACTCACGCAAACCTCAGTCCGATGTGACATCACACTGATGTTGGACAACAGGATGTCTTCATCCGACATACAGGACTTCGCGTTGGATTTCACAGCCAGCGAACGCAAGCAGGCATACACAGGCACACGGAGATAAATAATGCTGGTTGTAGCGGGACATGGTATTGAATGATATTATGAACTAATATAGAAGATACCTGAACACCTTGCCACATGCTATATATGCACGCTGAGTTTTCTTCTTCATATGTTGAATGTTCGCAGGGTACATGCTACGAGGTGGCTTCAAATGAAAACCTTAACGATTTTGTGTGTGTTGAAATATTCTGAAACATATTACCTGTAAGGTTTTCATTTGAAGTCCTCTCTTACCAAAACAAAGTATTTGAGTGTGTGTGTGTGTGTGTGTGCGTGTGTGTGTGTCTTTGTCTGCATTTCTGCGTGGGTGCGTGCGCGTGCGCGCGCGTGTGTGTGTCCTATCAATATTCAACATTTGAAAACGAATGCTCATCATATCAAGAAGAGAGAAAAACATAAATTATTAATTCAAGATATAATAGCAGCCCTAGGTTTCATTAGAAATCAGCAAGTGAAATGGTTTGGTCACATAAATGGGCTACCAAATGATAGTACACCACAACAAGCACTGATGTACAGACTAAGGGGCCGATCATAAACACGATGGACACAGGAAATACCAGCGTCCATGAAAATCTCAATACATGAAGCCCATAAACGGGCACTCTCCCGCTATTTATGCTTCACCTTGGCACCGCAAGGTACAAGAGCAACACGATGAGATGATATATATATATATATATATATATATATATATATATATATATATATATATATATATATATATATATATATATATATATATACATATATATATATATATATATATCTTTTTTGCTCTGTATTTGAGTGCCCTTCCTGATCAAAGGATTCAATCGATTGGGTGAAGCGAACCGCGGACATTAAGACATGCAGTCGAGTGCACTTTCTCCAGTTCTCTTTGTATACGCACGGAACATTAAATCAAAGTTATTTTGTTATGACCACGTCTGTTTTTGAAGTTTCTTTTTAGTTCTCTGCAGTTCTTGGTTTAGTATTCATTCTGGTAAGGCCAATAATGTTTTGCTTCGTCCACCTGCATATCGTGTTGAAGCAACGAACGAACGAACGAACGAACGAACGAACGAACGAACGAACAACCAAACAAATGAATGAACGAATTAACTTTATTTTCAAGGAGTTACAAAATGGGCACGCAGGCCCGACTTACATTCGACCCTTCCAATCACTCATCTTTCGTTCATCAATTGTGCATGTTACATTTACATAGGAAAAAGAACCTTGTCAAATGAATAATGTAAACATAAGCAATGTATTAGGGACGTTCATTTGAAACCCGTTCCAATGGTTTTATTACAAAAGCATGAAAGAAACATTAACATGTGTGGTAGAATTAAACAAACCATTCATTTTGAATGAATTATGCACCATGAGTTGGTCAGAAGAAGTCGCCGTAGACATTCAGGCAAGCATCTCATTGCTTAGGTAGGCGGCGAATGCCGTCCGCAAAATAAAACAAAACATAAAAAGAATTGTTGTTGTTCACTGAACCAAGTGTTTACCTCGTTCATTACGTCTGCATATGTATGAAATCGTTGCCCCTTGAGAACTTCTTTTAGAGGTCAGAACAAATGAAAATCACATGGTGACAAATCAGGACTATAGGCTGGATGTTGCAGAATTTCCTACTTCTTCCTTGCTAATGCTTCCTGCACAATCTTTGCGACATGCGGACAAGCATTATCGTGCAACAAAATCACACCGCGAGAAAGCATGCCGGGTCGTTTATTCTTGATGGCTTTTTGCAGCTTGTCTAGTGTTTGCAAGTAGTGGATAGAGTTAATGTTGACACCAGGTTCTTTAAAGTCGGTAGAGTTAATGTTGACACCAGGTTCTTTAAAGTCGACCAACAATAGCCCTTCAAGGTAAAAAAAAAAGTGCGCTCATCATAACCTTACCAGCGGAAACCTGTAACTTGAATTAGTTGGCTTTTGGTGATCCAGCATGCTTCCATTGCATGCTCTCTCTTTTTCTGCTCGGCCCAAAGTGGTGGCACCATGATTAATCGCCTGCCACTATGCGGAAGAGAAATGCATCACCCTGCACTCTGTAACGCAGCAAGTGGTTCAACAGCATCTCTTGCGTTCCTCTTTTTGGTGGTCGGTCAACATCCGTGGTACCCACTGTGAACACACCTTCCGATATTGCAATTTCTAACGAAAGACCTTTTGAATTGTCCCAACTGACACATCAAATTCTTTCGTTAGCGTAGCGAACGTATGCTTTAACAACGGTTCATCTGTACAGCTGCATCAATTTTGGCGATGATTTTTTTTCTGTTGCAACAATATGTGCTTGACCCGGCCGTCGAAGATCTGTCATGAATTGACGTTCTTTCCGAAACATTCGTGCCCAGTTTGTCACTGTTGTCTTCTACACACATTTGTTACCGTACGTTGCCTGCATTCTTCGATGAATGTCCACTGGTCGACATCGTTCAAATGAAAGAATCTGAATCACCGCTCTTTGAGCTTCTTTGGACGGATTTTGGATCAACCTGGCCATTTTCTCAACGGTCAGAAACAGAACCTATGCATCATGGGACGATAAGCACATGCTAGTTTATTCATTGGTCAGTACTTATCGCATGATTATGACATGATCATGTTCAACGTACGCAATTACGCGGCACGAACGGATTTCAAATGTCTCGTATATATTACCATGCCATTCTTAGACTTAGACTCTTAGTCTGTATATCAAGCCGACAGACATAGATTATTATCCTGTATTGGGTCCTTGACTTGACAGAACATTGCTCTAATCACGGTCTGCCGGAAGGACTCCCGATCCATTGCCAGACACCCTTCCTCATGAGCTTTCATCTGCAAGGTGTCTTTAAGATCATGTATCCGCCATTGTGCTGATCGAAAACTGCTTGTTTCTTCAATAACCGTACCCATTTAGCAATCTACAACCATGGTCAGGCTGCGAGAACAGCAAGTTAAAAGAGGTGTGGCCAAGCAAGAACACTATGCAGGAAACCAAAGAAGATTAATAAACTAATGCAGAACTGGTGTCGTTATCTGCTACATGCTGTGGGATTTCCTTACAAGGGGGTGTGAGCACGTATGCACTGAATGGTTCGATGTGCAATGAGGATGATCTGTCGTCTAACTAATTACTCACAAATAGAGAGCATCTGTTGGAGACCACCCCACCCCTCCCTCAGGACATGCTGTTGTGGGGGAAACGAGCAGATGGACAGTTTTACTGGGTCTGCACCTCAAGTGGAATTTTCGTGCAGGATTAGGCAGACGTAACTAGGGTCCATTTGGAATCGCGTGTATCGTCCGAAGGACAGATAAATCCTCACGACCTGGAGATAGTGGTGCTTCGCAGGAGGAGCAAGAGAATCTGGCCGACACTCAGGACTCCGACGGAAGGCCAGACGGGCACATAATCAAACAGTTACTGGTGTTGAGACCCTTCTCTAACTGTTGAAGATTAGGACGGAGCACGGAAGGGGAATGTCCTGAGTGCTGTGATGGCGGTTCGTGATTCAACTCAACTCAATAACCGTACCCTGTATTGCAGTTCCAGCGTTGCGTTTAAAATGGCCAAAGTAATCCAGTTTCTGAGACAGGTATTTGTCTTGTATCCAGATTGAATTAATTATAACTGAAAGATGAGAGGTAACGTGTTAAAGGCAGTTACATAACAGTTCAACTGAAAAAGACCATAGCGAGACAGTATAGGGTGTATTTTTCATGACTGTGCAGTGTTTGAAAATATTGCCTGTCCAAGTTTTGTATTCACCCTCTGTAAAGTTCATGAACCATAATAGGTAAATACAAAACTTGGACCGGCAATATTTTCAAACACCGCACAGTCATTAATGGCACATCCTGTATTACCCGACATGCTCAGGAAGCCAGTTAAGCAGCATGCCAGTGGTCTCTAGTGTGAAAAACATAAGGAAAGCTCATGACCAGAGTTGTCGTTCTGGATCGGGGAAACATTTTTTCCATTTCTCATTTTCTCTCCATTGCTTTCATTTTTTTTTTCATCCTTTTGTTCTTCTCGTCCGGACGTCACCTTTTGATGTAGTCACAGGAGATCTCCTTGACTATATGTTGTGTTTGTGAAAGTGTTTGTTTGCTGATGAAGGCTAATCGCCGCAACGTCCTGTATGTGTCGTAAATCTGTTATTTAAAGCTGCACTACATTGTGTCATTTTATATTGTTTAAATTTTCACAGCTTTACCGCAGTTCCACCCAATTTTGGATCGGGAAAGAAAGATCCCCTCATTCAGGCACGAGACAGCTAAACAATAAGTCATACAAGCTATATACTAGACGCAACCATGACGGACAAACATATCACTAGATCAATATACCCCGACATTAACTCGCATACTTTTCACACTTATCACTAACCACTAACGTCATATATTATAAGAGGATTCACAAGTGACATTCTGTTAATATTTGGAGTACGCAACTGTGAAATTGCTATCTAGAATGAGCGATGGAAAGTGCCAGCAGTGTTTTGTCGTCGAGTCTAAGCAGCAGTAGGAAAGAGCGAGTGCACATCCATTGTGTACAGTAAGTTGACTTATTGAGCTGTATCAAGCCTTATCCTCGTGCGAGGAAATGCAACCTAAAAAAAAAAAAAAATGGCAGGGCTGACCAGAAATATCAAATTGACCAGTTGAAAGAAGAGCATGACCATAGGTGCTTGAGACTTCCGCCGTACCTTTCTCATTTAAACCCTATAGAACGTGTATAGGCTAAATTTATAGGACAGGTGGCAGCTGACAATATTACATTCAAATTATCTGGTGTCAAGATACTAACCCAGAAAGCGCTATTAAATATTGATACAAGTTACTGGAAAAATTGTGAAGACCATGTGTTGACTACTGGAGAAAGGATGGATTGAATTTTATGCAACCGATAGCAGTTATCAACCTGCTGGAATCGTCCGACACAGATTAAAGTCTGGGCAGATATTGCAGACCTTAATCCACATGTACACCTACTGGGATATTTTGCCCCAACTGTTCAGAAGAATTGCAGGCCTTAAACATGACAGCATCGGCACAAACAATACAACTTGTCAAAGGCAACAGTTTGTATTCCACAGTGATGAATTTTCAGTTCCGCAAGACCTCAACAGTGACAAACAACTGGCATTGAAAAAAACAACAACAACAACACTAAACACATTGAATACCAACAGAAGAATACTATTGCGGCGGAAACAGACATATTGTGGCATATCAAGAAACCTAAGAACAAACTTGAACGCCCAAGATTATAGTTGAGGTACACTCTGGTGGTCGTGTGAGACGGCGAACCATGAACGCCCAAGATTATAGTTGAGGTTACATTCTGGTGGTCGTGTGAGACGGCGAACCATGAACGCCCAAGATTATAGTTGAGGTTACACTCTGGTGGTCGTGTGAGACGGCGAACCATGAGCGCCCAAGATAATAGTTGAGGTACACTCTGGTGGTCGTGTGAGACGGCGAACCATGAACGCCCAAGATTATAGTTGAGGTTACATTCTGGTGGTCGTGTGAGACGGCGAACCATGAACGCCCAAGATTATAGTTGAGGTACACTCTGGTGGTCGTGTGAGACGGCGAACCATGAACGCCCAAGATTATAGTTGTTGTACACTCTGATGATCGTGTAAGACGGCGAACCACAAACACTCAAGATTATAGTTGAGTTACACGCTGGTGCTCGTGTCAGACGGTGACCCATGAACGCTCAAGATTATAGTTGAGGTACAAGAATAGGAGATATGATCACATCTGTATATTTTTCACGTGCAAAATGCACATTCTCATTTCGTTCTATTTCATTCGTTTTC
This sequence comes from Cepaea nemoralis, assembly GCA_014155875.1. Classification (NCBI taxonomy): domain Eukaryota; kingdom Metazoa; phylum Mollusca; class Gastropoda; order Stylommatophora; family Helicidae; genus Cepaea; species Cepaea nemoralis. Next base: position 1,133,039 of record JACEFZ010019101.1, read on the forward strand.
TAGCGTTGTGCTATAAGTTCTAAACATTTAACCTTACTGTCATAACAGATCTTTGACGTAGTTACAGTGCTGGTGATTGATGATGTTCCATTCTAACGAGATGGCCGAACTATTTGATCTTCTGTCTGTCAATATAAGTGCCACAGATTTGATCCTACTGTATGTCTGATAACATCATTTCTTAATCGGTCTAAGAGCGTTAAGTCGGAAGCTCTTCTCAAGAATCTCATCTCGTATGTGTGACATTGGTAACATCGGGTTAGTGTAAATATGCTATTTATTATATGTCGATGTTGCGTATTATGTCGATGTTTGAGTGTTATTGCCTTTATTTACTTAGCTGATTATATCTTAGTGTAGTTATTTAAGTAACCTTTATATCTGTCTGTTGCTGTTGTTGGTGTCATTGTATTTTATGCTTGCTTGCTGGTCGCGTCTTAATGAATCTGTTACGTTATTCGAGTGTTGTCTGTTTGTCCCTCTTTGTTGATTATATTTTATTGTACCTATTTAAGTATCATTTGTCTCTCTGTTAGTGTTGTTCTTGTTGGCATTGTTGTATTTTCTCTTTGCTTGCTGGTTATGGGCGGACACATTAGTGCAGTTGATAGAGAGCTTCGCTAGTGATACCATGAGTGCGGTCGGACGTGAAGTCGACGCCTAGATTCATCGACCGCAAAAGGAGGAACAATACACCCCTACCCAGACCCACAATTGTGATGACCCAGTTACATCACAGATACACGGCTCCTTCCTGTTTCGGTGCATATGTTTTAATTATTGCTATTTTCTTATTAATTCAGACTATTTATAAATGTAGGCTATTTATTTTCAGTATCTTGTCTGTCTTTGTGCCTTTTTCTAGTTTGTTTGTTACCGAAAGCTTTGTCATCGCAATGCAATTCTAATTTGTTTTCTCTTTGAGAATTCGTACTAGTGAAATTGCCATTCTCTTGTTGTTTTCCTGCTCTTCTTTCCCCCATAAATCTCCCCAGTTATTACAATATAATCTTCTCATCTGCATTACCTTTGGTACACGTTCTTTCATCCCCACCGTAATCCCCGAACATCAAACATGTGCAGGTCTTTGACGTCTGCCTAATCCTTCCTGGACTTCCTGGTCGGTTGTGTATTTGTTTCATTTCCATACTATACTTGCACTTAATTCCCTTTGGTTGCTTAATTCCCATTTCGTGTAATTCCAAACTCGCGTCCGTACTGACCATTTCTAATATTTGCTCACCGATTATCTGTCTCGAGTATTTACTTACTCTCTAAACCGGGGTGATTCATTCAGGTACGCTCGTGTTTAATGCCTACTCTCGATGCTTCGAACAGTTTCAATATCACGCTAAGTCAAGCACGTGAGCGTTTATTTCTTGAGATGATGAAGAAGGTAATTATCTCACCGAGGACCTGGCGAGTTTCTATTGGCGCGAGAATATTGGGCCTTGGCGGCAGAAGAAACACTCCACAATGAGATCTTCCAGTTTATAAGGCGGGTCGCGCTCGTGTAGCTGACCAATCGATAACAAGGGCTCTCAAACTTTATCCTGGGGGATTGTTTTCTGTTCAAGATACAAAGATTTATCCCAAAGGTGACATTCAGGGTTATAGGAAAAGAAATAAAACTAAAGTGGACGGGGATATATATACATAGTGACATATACAATAACTTTCTCTCTCTCTCTCTCTCTCTCTCTCTCTCTCTCTCTCTCTCTCTCTCTCTCTCTCTCTCTCTCTCTCTCTCTCTCTCTCTCTCTCTCTCTCTCTCTCTCCAGGAGAAAAACTTAGATGTGCAATCCAGGAAGACAAAAACAAAAAACATAAAAACATTGCAATAAATAACTATAATAGAATAGTACATATCCAATAGCAAAGGAAAGATGGAAACACGACCTAGGAACTCAGAAAATTAACAGATAAGTCAGATCATAAATACATGATTAAAATGTGTATACTTTAACAGCACGTGATTAGGTGAACTGTTGAGAAATGCATGAGGAAATGAACGATAATCTATATAACACACCAGAAAGCTTAAATGTAAGAGACACAATGAGCAATACAAAGGCTGTGACGACATAGCAAACGTGCTAATCAGGGGACGAGAGAAGGTGCGTCTATATATAACGTGCAACAAATGTGAGGATCTGAAACAGAGCTATTTGGCCCAAGTCAGCAAAGAGAACAATCTATGTCCTTCTCAAAACAAAAAACAAAAAGGGAAAATGTAAACTCGCATAAGCGATTGTACTATAGCATTAGTAAGTAATGCTAGAAAATTATCTTGTGATTCAATGTGAAGAAGATTGAAAGGAAATTAGAATGTAAAATAACAAGAAGTAAAGGCATGTTCAGAGAGGGTGGGTGAATCAGGAGTTCTATCTTTACTTAATATAGTAGCCATCTTTGAGTAATGTAGAGATTACAATGTAGATCTTCACTTTCAGTTAGTAGACTACAGCAAGGACCTCGACGATATCCAACATTAGAAACTATGGAACGTTATGAGAAATGCACTCTATTGAAATAGTATTTCGTAAACACTAGACTGGATGATCGTCCATCAAGAATGATGGTGACCATTCATTGCATCCAAGTTTGTCCATCAGGAATGATGAAGACAATAGGATGAAGAATGACTTGCGCGATGAATTTGTTTATAGTGAGGAAGAGCTGCGCAACTTCATCGGCCTCACTCTCTCTCTCTCTCTCTCTCTCTCTCTCTCTCTCTCTCTCTCTCTCTCTCTCTCTCTCTCTCTCTCTCTCTCTCTCTCTCGCCTGCATCCATCTGATTCCAGTGGCAAGAAATGTCAGGACGGCTGGAGACGAGCGCAGGTGCAGTGGACGTTAGGCTGCCACAGGCTTGTTATTCCTGTATGTATTGGCTCTCAAAACAGATGGTAGCCTAGAGCCTCGTGCAAACGGCCTTTCCCATGCACCATTATTGAGGCAGCCGAGGCCTGCTTTGAACACTCTAATTTTTCAAAGTAAACAGCGAAGAGCACCCACGGGAGAGACGCGGCAGCATAAGCGGTGAAAGAGCAAAAGTGATTGTATCTGTTAAAAAGAGTAAAACTGCTTTGAATTTTCTCTCCATAACTGTTCAATATCTGTACAGAAACGTTAACTTGAAACTCAAAAATGATGCGATTTGTGGCAGTTTTTTTTTTTTTTTAAAATCTACTCATAATTGGGGGAAGTTAAATTCCATAACTCACATACGCAGATGACATCGTCTTCCTCCCAACGACGCACAGATATTAGAACAGTTCAACCTGACTGCAAGAGACATCGTGGAGAATTAAATCTCCTTACTTCACACACAATCAAACAGAAATAATGTGCACATTAAAAAGAAACTACATGTCAAGTAAACAATTAGAGTCAACAATGAAGGAATTGAAAACATTAACAATTCTTTAATACTTGGCTCCACAATTAACGACAACGGACGCTATTTAAAAAAAAAAATTCAGAAGGAGAGTTGCCTGACAATTCAAAGGTTCAACTCATTCAGAGCCTAAGGCACAACACCAGAAAACAAATTAAAATTACTTTTTGATGACATGCATCCTTCCCGTGGCAATAACTGGGTGTGAGTTAAGGACCATTTCGAAATCAGTAAAGAAGAAAATATGAGCTCTTTAAACATAAAAATTTCACAAATATTCGTAGAACCGCGTGGATCAAGACATCGAAACACAATGACACTCGATATCAACTGAACTCTGAAGAAAACTCGCTGATGTATAACAACATGTTTCGTAAATTGAAATTCTCAACTACTTTAAACATAAAAGTTACGGAAATAGTATTAGAGCCACGTGGATCAAGACATAATGATACTCTGTATCAACTGAACAGTGAAAGACAACTGGCTCAAGTACAGAAACTTGTTTCGTCAACTGAAATTCTCTAACTACTTTAAACATACAAGTTACAGAAATAGTATTATAACCCCGTGGATCAAGACAAAGAAACATGATAACACTCAATATAAACTGAACACTGAAGAAACCTGGCTCGTGAACAACAATAACATATCTCGTAAACGGAAATGCTCTAACTACTTTAAACGTCACCAATAGTTTGGAAAGAAAACTAATGAAAGGTGCGGTTTATATAAGAAGAGATAGTGCCAAAGAGAACGAAGTTGCACACACACGAAACAATCAAAACTCCTTGGAAAGCGAAACTGACAAGGATCGAAAGTGATTTGGGAGATCTTGAAGGTAAGGATGTACTGAAAAGAACCTGCAAGACGATAGTGATTTGTATGTTAACGTTGTTGTTCAACAATCTGTGCATGCTCACCGAATATTCAAGTGTAGGAAGAAAATGGACACTGCGTAAGAATGCATGGCTTCTATATTTAGAGACAAGACGTTCTAATCCCCTTCGGACAACAAATATTTACATATTCATTCATCATAAATACCGATACATGTGTTCGGTCGTGGTTCGTCATATCACAAAATCTCCAGGGTCGTGGATCAGCTCCGTGTTCCTGTCTCGACGATGTCAAGCTAACCAGATATTTACTTCTCTGTCTTCCTATCGGTCTTTCTCCCTCAATCTTGCCGGTAGTCACTAAGTTTTCTAGTTTATCTCTTCTTATTATGTGTCCACACATGTTGCTTGTCTACATCTAATTTATCTAATCAGTTAACGGTTTTTATTCGCTTCTTGTAGGACTTGCTCTTAGATTTTTCTGTCTGTCCATAGTATTTTTTTTTAAATTTCCCCCCAAAACCACATTTCCGCTGCCATTAGATGTTTTCAGCCTGTCTGTTCATTGTCCACGTTTCACATCCACACAAAAGAGCAGGTTCAATGCAACACTTCAACACTCTTTTTCTCGTTGCAATTGACATCTTTTTATTGATCAGCATGTTTTCATCTAGCTTGGGGTTGCATAACCAGTGTTTAATATGTAACCTACCCAATGCGTCGGTGTCTTTCGATCATACCTTAACGATGTAGTATGTGCTTCCCACAAGTTTGCTCTCATTGCCCACACGAGGGACTTAGTCCTCCATCAGACATCTCGCCTCATTAATTGTTTCTTTAATACCATCTGGCAAAGATTAGTTTCATTTTCATGCCAGGGCATGCGGATATACAAGGAACTTGTGACAGGCTTGCAGGTACGGCTACACTGGAGGGCGGACTAGCCATGGGCTAGGCTGATATACCGAATGCTCTACAAAAAGTCGTTTTCGAGAACCCAGTGATGACTGTGAATCTACAACCATGGTCAAACTGCGAGAACAGCTGTTAAATGAGGTGTGCGTCACAAAAACACTATACAGGAAGCCAAAGGAGAATAGTAAACCAACACAAAACTGGTGTCGTTAACGGCTGCACGCTGCGGGATTTACTGGGGAGGGGATCCGAGCACTTATGGACTGAGTCGTTCAATGCAATGAGGATGATCTGTTGACTAAGTAACTAAATTAATACTATCTCTCCAAAGTCGTTTTTGTCGGTTCCACACGTCTTTGATCAAGGGTTATTCACATATTCCTTCTCTTTCGAAACAGCAGTGGTGTTTCTTAATAACAACGTACTACACTAACCGCGTCATGTTTGTAATGATGAAGCGTTTTTTTTTTCTTTCTGTAACGGTCTGTGCTTATTGCTCGCTAGACCATGCCATGTATTCAACTGGGAATCACGATATCTATCGCTGCTCTTTCAAAACCATTGTAGGTCAGTTGGAGTATAATGTTGACTTCTCGTCCTTGACTGGGGAACGTAAATTACAAATCATCTGAAGTCAGAATGGGTTCGCCTAATGACGAGAGACACTGGTAATAGGAAAAGCTGATCCACACGCAAAAATAAGTCCAGTACACTAGAAGTAACTGTACGTGATGGACAAAGCCTGTAAACCGAGCGAACTCAAAAAACAAAAAATAAAAACCTTTCATGTCTAAAGCGGTCAAAATACTTCACTTTTCCCAGATCCCACAATTGTTTGAGCTATTGCTAACTTTCTTCCATGTTCGAATCGTTTTGGATTGTTAATGTAAGATGGGCTTGCGTGCCCAATTTGTAACCATATGAAAATAAAGTTCCTTCGTTCACAGTTCGTTATATTATTCTTCTAGAAAAGTCCCAAAATAGAGTTGCAGTAGCTCAGTAGCTATAGTCTGTATACTTTTGTCTTCCTCAATATAAAATTCCATATCTCGGTAACCAACTGAGGGAAAATGATGAGATTTAGCAAATAACATTATCACTATGTCCACCCAAAAGTTTTTTTTTGTTCTGGAGATTATACAGCAAATTTCAAAGTTTGTTTATATGCGGTATATAATTTACGGGACAGAGATGAAGCGCGTGTTATTAAATGTATTACGTCTTCACACGGAAACATTAGCGCTGAATAGTTAATTTTCTCGTGGGACATGGGATTGGCCTTATGACAAGTACCTCGTGTAGAGCATTGTGTCGTCATCCGAACTGGCGGGAAATTACTGTAAAAAAAAGTTTGGTAGAGAGAAATCACTAGTTTTCCACTAAAACATCAAAGAAATGTAGCCGCTTTCCATGATTTAAGTTGCTGTTGGACCTATCAAAAACATATTCCTTGGGTGGGGATAAATATAAGACGGCACGAAAAATTTCGTAACGATGCAAAAGACAGTTTTCAAAATAATTGATAGTGAATGAAGGCATTCATTTCTGGACAGACTATAACATTTGTGCCTGCCGACTTGCCGGCCCTATCTTCCAAATCCCCCCACCCAGAGGTTATTTCTGTTTAAACGGTCCTGGACTTCCTCGTTCATGCAACCTTACATGGGTACGAAACAATACCGCTTCATGTTTTTCTGATCGCTCACTCACTGCTCACTCGTCTATAAAAAAAATAATACGCTTTACAGTCGATAGAGTCGACTTCATTACATCGGGTTTTTATCCCATACGGCTCAGTCTCTTTCCACAGCGCGGAAAGCTTCGCTTAAAGCATGAACTCCGTAGCTCCAGCGATGTCCCCCAGGAGTCTCCGAAACAAAAGGATTCGTGAACCGAAGGACGCCGTCCGGAATCGAACCCACAACCTTCAGAGACGCAGTCAGGCGGCTTGACCACTTCGCCATGGAGACTCTCTCATTGTAGGACTAGCAACATATCCCAAAATCATAAAACCAGTAAATGAAAAAGAACTATAGGAAAAATGACACATCCGGATAATAAAACAGCAAGAAACATACGATAGTAGATACTAGAACTTGGAGCAACTAAGAAAGAATAATATATAAATAATAAAATAATAATGATAAAAGTAAAATGGAAAAATATATATCAATATAACTAACATAATAAAAATAAAATAAATAAAGCCATTGTGGTGAAAAGTATATCCAGTAGCAACGGAACAAACATCGAAGATATCGTCAGCGACGGACGAAATGAAGGACAAAGGTAAACCGGAACCCTAACAGGCATGCTTCAGTAGAAGTTAACTAAAGCATAAAGGACCAGGAGAATCTACCGCACTAGAGGCCACCACAATTATAACGAATGCGGAAAAAAGGCTACTGAACGAAGTGGGTTTTTTTTTCTAGTAATCGGAAATATATTTTCAATACGCCTGGAAACGTGTAAAGGACACCTTTAGTTTCTGAACTTTGTATGCCCTAAAGAATATTCGGCACTCTTCCGACAGACGGGTCTAAATAGTTCTGCAGTGAATAATTTTATATAACTAACACTAACCCTAACCCTAAACCCTAACTTATTCACTGCAGAACTATTTAGACCCGTCTGTCGGAAGAGTGCCGAATATTCTTCTAAACCGTTTACCTCTACAACTTCAAGTTACGTACTTAATGTTTGTGAAGTAGTCGATGAATGACTTATATATGCATTCATTCATTCATTCATTCAGCAGCATGTCCTTTGCAGAACCCCGCTCCCATAACAACCTTCCAGAAAACTTCTCGATCATGAGCAAGATACCCCGCTTGTGATACACCCATCTGGAAATCATCTGCCACACCCTATACCCATCTTCCCTTTGGCCTTCCTCTTCCTCTCTTCCCGGGCATATGCCCCTCCATTATTGTTCTCTTCAAATTGTCATGACGTTTCAAGTGGCCATAATATTTCAGTTGTCTTTGTTTTATCGTCTTTAGTAGCCAACCTTCTAAAATATGCAGATCTTGTCATGTGGATGAATTTGTTCGTTTCTTTATCCAAGATATTCTTAGAACCCGTCTTTAACATGTGTATTCAACGTCATTTATGCGCTTTTCAGCTTGTTTAGTTGACATCTATATATTGCACCAAATAATGTGTTTCGCCGAAAGCTTTACTATTAATAATTAACTGCCGTAATGCAAGGGTTATCGGGAGCTTTATCATAGTTGATAGGAGCCACGCAGATCATGTAATGACCTCGGTCGGACGAGTGCATTTGTCGTCTCGCTAAGTGAAGTAAAACTGGCAACCTAGGCTTCCCTGCATTCACGCATACGCATGACAGGTTGGCTATGGCTCTTCAAACTGTTTAATATTTGTATTGTTATGATTATTCTCCTCCAGGCTTAATTCCACCACCCCCAACCATTGTTTATCAATGAGTCGAAATAATCAAGATGTGTAACATCTCTTAAAGTAATTCCGGTCCCCAACATGGAGGACAGGCGGTTGAGATGTTAAGACCCCTGGAGTGTTTATGCTTGTGACTACGGTTTGCTTACGCATTTCCCTCATGTTGGACTGGTAGTGCTACTGTGTTGAGTGCGTGGAACGATATTGTGATCTGTGAATTTCGTGTGGAGTTCTTTTACATATGTCCGCGATTTATGTATCGTGAACTGCATGTTCAGAAAATTGGCGGCCAGCCGGTCACTGATCTAACTGGGATGCCTTATGTAGTAATGTGTGGCTGCATATTTTCTAGTGACTGCCGGTTCCATCGACGATAAATTGTTTTTCTTGGTGGACATTTCGTGTTGGAATTTTGGCAGCGGCATTATGCATAGTATACCTGTGCGGGCTGTTCTTTTGTCGAGACTCCTGTCTGTTCCACTTTTGAAATTGGGCAGAGAGGAGCAGTTTGTGTAATATTAATTGGCATAGGAACGGAGCATAATGGGATGACCCTTCGCGTGAATTTGGAACCGCTACTAACTAAATATGTATTAGAGTAATAGATACACCTTGACTGCAGCTAGTGATGGCAGGACACGATGAAGTAATAATGCTAAACCTAGACAATGACACACAAAAAAGAGAAAAGAAAGATTACAAATTGAAATGAGATTCCTAGGAAGAATACTCAACGTATGAAAAAGAGAGAAAATCAGACATGTTGAAATGAGGTCTCAAGTGGGAATATAGAAGCGCTATATTTCATTAGAAAACTGCAAGTGAAATTGTTCGGCCACGTAACTAGGCTACCACCTGACAGTATACAAGAACTTGCAATGACGTACAGACTAAATGGAACCAGATGAATAGGCCGACCATGTAAAAGATTCGCCGAGGGAATACACAATCAATGGGAATTTAGATATATGGCGCCTATAAACGGATAGTCTCCCGCTGTGATACTTCATATCGACACCGCAATATACAAGAGGAACAAGATGAGATGAGATGAGTTGATAATTAAACAAACAAGATATCTTGAGCTGTATAAAAAATGGTTTTGCGCTGACAATGGTAGAGTGACGGTCAAGTAATGTTTCCTATTGTTTATTTATGTAGACGCTTTATGGGTTTGCAATTTATTAATTTGCCGGAATTCCTAATCCACTCTTTTGCATTGTATATAACTACCAGCCTGTTCCAGTTAAAGGTTGTGCAACAATAACGGTTTAAAAATAGCGACCAAAGAAGTTATGTTAAAGCAACGTAATGTCACAGAATTCATCAATGCTGAAGTCTGGACTCCGATTCACATCAACGAACGTTTGAACATTCTTTATGGAGATTGAATAGTTGGATACGTCGCTGTGACGAAGCTGAAGTAGCTCAATCCTCATTGGCTGGCGCAAACCGGACTGGCGTCAGTCAACCGCATTGACTCCACGCAACATTCATCTAGTTGATGCCACCGTGCACAAACCTTTGAAGAAAGCAGGTCTTTAGTGATGGTCTGAGCACTGCCTTTACTAATGGACAACACAGTTTATTGAGTGGAACCACGAATGATGTTATCAACTAGATGAATGTTGTGTGGAGACAGTGCGGTTAACGGACGGCCAGTCCCCTTTGCATCAACCAGTGAGGATTGCCTACTTCAACTTCGTGCCAACAAATTACCCAACATCGGACAGTGCTAACATCCACTGTTTAATCTCCATAAACAAAATCAAACGTCCGTGGATGCGGATCAGGGTCTCGCCTTCAGCATTGAGAAATTCTACGAGATTACATTGCTTTAACGGAATTTATATGATGGCAATTTTTACACCGTTACTGTTTCACAACCTGTGACAGAAACAGATTGGAAGTGATACACGGTGCAGAAGAGTGGATGAAGAATCCCGCCAAAATAATAAATTACACACCGATAAAGTATGTACATAAATAAAAACAACAATAAAAAAAAATAGGAGCCATTACTTATTGACCGACCTTCGTATGGGCCATTACCGAACGGGACTTCGATGCCTGCACTTGGGGCTCGCTAGGCGAGAGAAAGGCTGGCCATCTATTCTTCCGTGTACCCAGGGTTAAACAAATGTGAAGGTCCTAGCACTTCCCGTGACCACAGTAGGTTTCTGCCTTGGGATTTTGTTGTTTCAATAGCGATGCACATACAACTGTGAACGCGTGATGTTTATTGTCTCTCTACATGTCCTCAACATGTCTTTCCTTTCATTTTGCACTGCTGGTAATATATGCATTGAATTACTTCGTGTTGAAGAATGTGGTATATTTTGCATGGTAAGAAACTGTTTTGTTGTTGTTGTTGTTTTTTTTTACACACACACAATGAACTGTTTAGAACCTTTTGGTATTACTGCACAGGGGCACTGAGCCGTCTGCATACCTAAGCCCCGGGATCGAATTTCCGACAGTTATGAAAGTATAAATGTTTCAATTTACTTGTCAATATTACTCTATATTCTAGCCTTTGATGCTCCATAGATATGGGCCAGATGTAGGCAAGTGAAAAAGTTTGTTGCATATCCTTTTACAGGACGTCGCTCTCAACCCCAGCATTTCTACGCTTTTTCTGATCTCTTGCCAAGTTTACGTTAAGTAGTTTGCCAATGCTTTCTAAACGACACTATACGGCACCCATACCATTTCGTAAAAAACCAACGCAAGACGGTCTGCTGCCAAATTGCCCGCAGCTGTGTTTTGACCGCGGTATGCCGGATTACCAACTGCGTCCATAAACCGTTCGCCACGAAGCCGGCAAGTGAAGAAACATGGTATCATCAGCTTTCACATAGCTATTGTTACTAACACAAATAATGATACAAATTGTTGTAACACATACGCTACACATACGTAATCCAACACATAAGAACTCATCACTCATTGAGTGCTGGTTGGTGTATACATTATGGGATTGCACTATATGAACAATAGATCTGAAGATGTGTAAAATGGCCATTTAGTTTATGTTTTTGTACAATAATACTGTAAAATGCCATGTATGTCGTTAGAGCCGACAAATGGGGGTTGGCGCAAAACTGATTACGTCAGCCCGTAGAAAGCTTACTTGAAAAATTCAACCAGACATTAACAAGTCTACAAAGGATGTGGGGTGAATTGGTTGAAAGCTTATACTGTGAGATGAAGGTTGCGCAGATGAGAGAGACAGGCATAAAGAGAGAGAGAGAGAGAGAGAGAGAGAGAGAGAGAGAGAGAGAGAGAGAGAGAGAGAGAGAGAGAGGGAGGGAGGGAGAGAGAGAGAGAAAAAAGAGAGAGAGAGGGAGAGTTATAAAGAAAGATAGTGAGAGCGAGGGAGAGAGACAAGGACACACTGAGAAACAGCGAGAGAGGCATAGAGACGGAGAGAGAGAGTGAGATATAATGGGAGAGATAAAGAGAGTGAGAGAGGAGAGAAAGACACGGGCAGAGAAACAGAGAGAGTGATAGAAAGGGAGATAGGGAGGGAGAGTGAGATAGAGTGAGAGAGGGAGAGAGAGAAAGAGAGAGAGAGGGAGACAGGCATACAGACTGACAGACAGAGAGCGTAATAGAGAGGGAGAGTGAAAGAGAGAGTGTAAGTGAGAGAGAATGCGAGAGACTGAGTGAGAGAAAGAGAGGGAGGGAGAGACGGAGTGGGAGAAGCAATATTGGTGTGAGGCTCTTCGGAGTAGAAAAATGCAGAAAGGAGTTAGTGATCACGCTGTCTGAATGTTCGCCACACATATAATTTCATCCGTGTTAAATCTTTGAAAACGTTCAGGGTTTTAAAGAAAATAGTCCAAGCCTGAACAAAATGCACCGACTGCTTGAATAGTTGGTCTGTTATTTAAGGAGATGATATTTTGTAACATTAGGAAATTTGCTGACATCAGACATAGATTAAACCTAGCGCCCATCTTAGAATGTTTATCTGCAATGTAAGAAATTAGTGCTGTTGCATGGATAAAAACACGGAGAAAGACTTGGTCAGCATGGCCGAATGAATAAGAGAGTTCACTGTTAAATTTCTGGTGTGTCGACGCCAAGGTAGCGGGTTCAGCCGATACGTCGGTCAGATGGAATAAAATGTTAACTTCTGGTCATTGACTTGGGGACGTACTTACAAGTATCGTAGAAGTCGGAATGGATTCGTCTGATGGCGAGAGGTACCGGTAATATTGAAAGCTAATCCACACGCAAAAAGCTAGTCTTGTGCACTAGAAGTAACAGGAGGTGTTTGGACTACGCTTGAGTTCAAAGCTGGTGAAGTACATACAACAAAAAAGGGGGGGGGGGAGAACGACTAAAACATGTTATAATTAACTACAAATATTCATTAACTACTGCAGGCACAGAATAGAAGGACTTAAATGATGTGACAAAATCACTAACGTGGAGTTTACGAAGATAACAAGACAGATGCCAGCGAACCAGGAGGGGAAGTAGAAATGTTGGTGCTGGCTTGGACAGTCATTGAGAAAACAATTTGTTTGTTTGTTGTCCTTTATAGGGCTTCAGTGTATGTTTGCTTTTTGGGTGCTGATGAAGGCTTTGGCCACGGGGTCTATTGTGTTACTTGTGATCGATAGTTTGGAGAGAACAATAATGGATGGGTATATGCCTGGGAAGAGAGGAGGAGGAAGGCCAAAGAGAAGATGCGTGCAGGATGTGATAGATGATCTCCAGATGGGTGTATCGGACGCGGGACATCTTGCTTGTGATTGAGATGTTTACCGGGAGGCTTTTATTGCAGCGAGGTTCTGCAAAGGACATGCTACTGAATGAATGGTCGTCGTCTAGTAAAGCTTAGTCTGCTTCTCGTTTTCTTGATGTTTTTTATTCATCGTTTTTATTTAGGCAATTTCCCGTTTAGTTGTTAATCACTGTTTATGTACCACCGACACTTATACCATTGTAAAAATCAACGCAAAGCGACCTACTCCAAAATCGCCTGCGACTGACTTCGAATCCGATAAGTGCGTGCACTACCCCCTAACTACAGACCCCGACACTTTGAGATTATCTGGTAATAATATCACTAGAAAGTCTTTTTTCCACGGGGTAAACTAAATAGAGTGAGACTTAAAACACTTGGAAAATATAACTGGAGACAAAAATGTGTAATATGGGCACAGCAAGGTAGGGGTTGGAAGGGACAGAAAAGATAGGACGGTTAGCGTGAATTTATTGGTCCTTAGGACATAAAAAAGAACAAGCATAAAAAACTACGAAGAGACTACTTGAGCAGGAAGTCTTTTCCCTTGCTGTCGTTGTTCTCTTCCACTTAAGCAGTTAGGTTTCGTGAGGAAGGGAGTTATTGAAGTTCCAACGCCTGTAACTAACAATTGTCATACAATTTCCTCCATGATTCATTACTAGTATTTATCTTGAATCAAGTAAATTCCCTACCAGTTTGCTAGCCCAGTCGTAGGTTTCTTACCTAGTTAATAACTCTATTATATTTGCTCCTGCCACCATGTCACAAATGTGTTCTTATATTCACATTAAATCCTTGTTAAAGAGTTTAAAGTGTCCTCCTTCTAATTACGGGGCCTCTATAAGAGTCCCGTATTACGGGGCCTGGATAGAGTCCCGTATTGTTATTTTTCATCACTAGCTCCTCGTCCCGGGAGTGGGTTAAGTTGCGCGCCTGTTGAGTTCCTCAGGTGTGATTTCCCAACTCCCAGATGTAAGAAAAATGTGGTTTGGCATAGTTCAACGTGTTCGACGCTTGGGATTGTCGCTTGCCAAGATGAGGAAAAGATTGGCCATCTATTCTTCCTTACTCTCAAGCTTATAAAGTGTGATATTGCTGCCACATCACAGACCCAGGAAACGTCTTTGGAACTACGAACTATTTATTTATTATTATAGACCAGCAACGGCACATTGAAAGCAAACACCAGACAAAACAGTTTATATTTAACAAATACTTTAAAAGCAAACACAAGACAAAACAGTTTATATTTAACAAATTATACCCTGTTCAACCTGTCTGGGTTAAGCAGTGGCCACGCTGTGTTTCTTATTACTTCAGATAATGAATTCCCCCTGTCTATTCCTGTCTATAATGTAGTTATGATGTGCTTAGCTCAAGCCTGGCTTTCATCAAAGGGATGTCTACGTCCGTGCAGTAGGCATGTCCCTGTAGGTAGGCGAACATATTATGGTATCTATTTCGAGCAGGGATTTTGAACTGCTTTTTAAGTTCTAGCGGATTAGTTTAGGTTTTAGCGGTTGCTCTGATAACTGAGAGCTATGGTCGGACGAGGGTCCGACACCTACGTTCGCTAAGTGAAGGAAGATTGGCCGCGAATTCATCCGTGCATTCAGGCAACAACAATTGATGGCTCTAGCAAACTGCAGGGAGTCTCCGTGGCGTAGAGTTTACACAGCCTGCCTCGCGCCCCGTAGAGTGTGAGTTCAAATCCTGGCTACGTAGTTCGGTTCCCGAGTGCAGTATTCTCAGAGACTCCTGACGTCCGTTGCTGAAGATACGGAGTTCGTGCTTTGTGCGACGCTTTCAGCAAGTGACTCCGCGGAAAGAGACCCAGCTGTCACAGCGCCAAACCAAGGCACTTAGTTTGGTCTGTGAAAACCGTACGGTCCTGGCCACGCCGGAAACGCCACTTTATCACAAAGACCGGAGGCCATTTTTCCTTGTAGCAGCCAGCGGTGTGGGAAGGCAGGCGCTGGGGCCCTGTGTAGTTTGTGGCCAGCCCGCCTTGAGACGAGATATGTGGGGTTTCCCATCTGTTCATCATTGAACAACATATGTCAGAGGAAAAAGCTGTAAGTGTAAAATGTTTAATTTAATAAATATTTGTTAAATCGCAGCACACACCATGTTACAGGCTTGAAAAGCGTTTGCGTGGGAAAACCGATGTGTGTGAACAAAGCTGTTAGGCAGAGTGGTAGGAACAAAGAAATATAAATAGATAATATGAATGAATACTATTGAAATGGACTGTTCTATAGAATGATTTAGCGTCCCGAAACCTTTATGAAAACAGGATATTAACAGGCTAGTACATAGAGATGTAAGCAATCAAGCATGGTGGTGTGAAATACGAAGATAGGTCATTAGTGGTGGTTAAATATGGTAACGATTGATGCCATGTCATGCCAGCCATGCTGGCACAAGATTATTTTGTTGGGAATTATTTTACATGGTTATCCTATGGCATCTGGCTAAATAGATATGTGGGAGATTCACCAAAATATACAATGTGTGGGGTCATAAATTAGTTTATGGTACAGACTGAAATAATGCCACATGGTGCCATGCAGGCCATGTTGGCATGGAAGGGAGTAAGTGCTTGTGAGGTTGCTAGAAATGAAGGTTACTTAACAACAGTGTGGTGAGAATCATATGTGTATACAGCAGCAAGATATGTTTACAGGATTATTCTGTGACAAGGTGAGCATCACATTGGATGTTTGGTCAAGTGTTGGGTATGAACACTCCAAAGCAACATGAGTAGGGGAAAATAACCATAATATATGTGTAATATTTATAACATGTGTAAAGCAGGGAAAAGTACTTACATGTTATATGTGGCAATGATGGGTTAATGGTTAAGCTAAGCAGTTAGAACATGTAGGTAATAAATAGAAGTGTAGGAAATAATGTGTTGAATTGTAGGGACGCCATGCAGATTGATAGCCACTAGGCGTAGGAAATAATGCATCTTAATACGCGGGGTGCGTATCAGCAATCATAGTGTAATCGTAACTGCGAATGAAGTGTGGCTTTACTGAGGGAGAACAGGCAGGTGCATCTGGAACTGATATTGGTAAAGGGGTTTCTCATTTAGCATTGAAGTCTGGTGTCACATCTGTTACCAGAATGCAGTAGTGTTTGTGCTAGTGTATCAAACTGGGAGTTTTATGTGTAGTAAAACAGGGTGATTGTTTTACCAGGGGAAGAATGTGATTTAGTGCTGCGTTCCACCCTTCGCAGAGATATTAATATGTAGTTGTCATGTGACATGAAGCGTAAGATAGCAAAGTTTATAACTGGGGTATCATAGGAAGAATGATGGGGAACAGAGCGCACAACTGTACATTTGCTGTCCACTCACAAATAATATTACACTGATTGTGTTGGGCCTTGAATAACACTTATTGGTCATTAGTGTGTAATAGTGACATAATATATATAGTACACTGTTTATTATATTAGAACTAATGTTCTGTATCCTGCCATGGACATTGTTGTTCTTGGATCCTGCCTCATATGAATGAGGCACTGTGGCCACTATTTGGTGTACTTTCACTTAGTAATATTGTGTGTTTATTTTATGAGCTATCTTAGGGGCATCAGAGAGTCCCTAAATGAGTTCCTGTGTAATAAATGTTTATCTTTATCTTTAACTTTCTGTGAATGTTGTGATTCTTCTATGTGTAAGGTTACATTGTCACATTCTACAGATATGGTGTTTCCACATTGTATGTATGTCTGTTGCTTTTCATAGTTAGACATGTTTTGCTTGCTGGTTGTTAGTTTGTAATGCTAATCAGATGCTGTAACTTGCACAGTATCATATTAGTGCTGGTACTCTTCATGCAAACTGGGACATTGTTGAGGTAGTTGTCCAGTGAAGTCCCTATGTTGAGGTAACTTAGGGTCTGATGGTGGCAGAGTTCATAATGTTGTGTATTGTTGCATAGGAGTAAAGTGTACTATCAGATGTGGAGCACAGGAGTTCAACCTGTCAATATATGTTTTATATTAGGGAAAAGAGTACGGTGTGTTAGCAAAAAAAATGCCGGTGTGCGTAACAGTGGATAGGGAATTGTTGAGCAGTAGGCTGAGAATATAGTAGGTAGTGTTTAGTTGTGACAATATCTTGGGTTGAACATTGATAGTGTTCCATGAACTTGTGGTTTATAGGGAATATTGTGTTGTCTGGTGTTACCGGTGACTTGGTACAAATTAATGTATAAAATATTCTAGAAGGTGTAGACAGGGAACTGATTATGGGTTCCTTGGCAAATGTAGCCACTTTGGTAGGTAGGAATGACAGCCTAATTTACCAGAACAAAGATGTCATTCTTATGCCTGTTAACTGAATCAATGCTGATATGTTGTTTGTGTGCAATGTCTGTTATATGTTAACCAAATGTGTTGAGATGTTGTGGCTGTTTGCAACGGCTGATGTATGTACTCTGTTGTTTGTAGCTATGTGTTTACAGCTGGACAAATGAGATCAATCTTCCACGGCTTGTGTATGTAGGAGCTGTGTGGTGTAGTTACATTGAACTGAAAAGGTGGAGCAGATTGACATTGTTGCATTAGGTGGTCCATTCTAGCAATATCAAGTGTAATCTCATGATAGCAGTGGCACAATTGGAGAAGAAAATAAAGTGGGTGACCTGATGATGCAATACTGATTGTTGTATTTAACAATTAGAGATGTAGTCACCTTGAAGAAGGGGGTAGCAAAGAATGATCATGACATAGACATCAAGGGTTACCTCAGAATAACAGAATAGATAATTAGATGGAGGTACATTTATGACCTATGGGTTAATTCATGTGCTCATTGCTTCATGTGTTTAATATGTCTTCTTTACAATGATAATCATAGATTGTGATTTCCATTGTTACAGGAGCGGCTGACTAGTTAGTGTCAGCAGGCCTGGGTTCTTGGTGGGATAGTAAATTGAGTCACAACTCTTTGTTTATGTCGTGTCTTGGGGTTTATGTTGTGTAACCTATGTTTTTGTAGTGCCTTATTGTCTGTGCAATGTTGCTTGTGTCAAGGTTCTTTATTGTGTCAGTCTAACCAGCTATTGCTTGGAGCACCTGTGTTGTGGTACTTGGTGTACCCTGTTGTCTTAAGTGGTGTTGATTGGTTGGGGGTTACCCACCGTTGTTGTTTGATATATACAGTTGTCTGTTGTATCTGTTATTGCAATGTGTTATCAAACATGTTCAGCTAGAGGAGATAAATAAAGAGCTTGTTTATTTGTCCTTGATTTGTTTGTTTAGTATCTTTTAGTTTTTACTTTTTACAGTCACTATTTCTACCACAATCTAACACCTTAATCCAATGTCTGGGTCTCAAATATGACAGTCAGTCCAGAGTTGAGGCCCCTGCCTGAGATCTCGTATATCTTCTTATCTAATTACTATCCTCTTTTTTTTGTCGGTTGAGGCGGTGTGAGGTTCTCTCTCTTTTCACTATTTTTCTTCTTTGGCCGTAACGAAGTCAGAACTACTCTTTACCTCTTAGCACCGTAGTGAAGGAAGCATCAGTCTTTATGATTGTCTCCCTTTGTCTTTTACCATCGACTACACAGCCATATGTGATAACACTCGGTGCAATGAAGTCGATCATTGTGTCCTTTATATCCTTTTAGACGGTTGCTGCTACAATGAGTTTTCTTTCTATGCATCTGTAAACGGACAGTCAAATTAACCGAATGTATAATATCACTCGCTCTTAAAATTCCGTTGCGCTGATGGCGGGTTAGTGAGCTCATTTCCTATACCAGTCAGGTTAGTTGGATTTCAATTTTGTCTTCTCGTTAAGAAAAGCAATGGCAAACTACTGAATGTAAAATTGCCTAGAATATAAACATGAATTCGGGATTGATCGCCACATCTTGTATAATATCCATCGCTCTTAAAACTCCGTTGGACTGATGGCGGATTAGTAAGCTCGTTTCCTATCCAGTCTAATTAGTTGGATTTTAATGTTGACTTCTCGTTAAGAAAAGCAATGGCAAACTATTGAAGGTAATATTGTCTAGAAAATAAACATGAATTTGGGATTGATAGTCATATCTTGCAAAGGACAGGCAAAAATAGTATTATCGTCAGCCAGCAGTGTGAACTAATGCTGAATTTGTGCTGAAACAATCTTAGAGTACGAAATAGCAAACTTTACAGAAGGAGCTATGGTAGTGTTTAGATTCCCACCTGTCAGTCCTTGGCCATGGGTTCGAAATTGTATCGATTTTGAACATTGAACTGAGCTACACAACTTGTCTTATACTGTACATAATAGAAAAACTACAAAATGCTTAATTGATTTGGTGCCTTGAGATGATAAACCACCTTATTCGTAACTACCTTGAGCTTATACGTAAAACTATTGTTAAAATATCAATAGAATAGTTTTTCCTCTGCAACTCGGTTTAATTTTATATATGTAATACAATGTATCTGCTACCATATTAACAACTTTAAAGTCATAAATTTGACACATCACTTCTTCCCATTTTTGGTCATCCATTTTTGTTTGGTGCAAACTGAGTTTTTGTTTGGTACTGAATCTGGTAATATCCTTGTTACAAGAACAACGCAAACGAAATCTCATTGACAAGAATAATACACCCAGGCACAATAAGGAAGAGGTTGCGGCAAAATGCCTTGAATGGCAGAAGTCATCTTAAAGAAAGTTACGTTGCTATATTTCCTCAACCCCGTGGCCCCGTACATCCCATTTCGACAAGCATTTGTTCCGATTTGCTTTCCTTGGACTTTTTCCGTTGCCAGTCTACCCACAAGGCAGCAAGCATGTTCGCGTCTCATTTTGTCTAGATAATCTATCTGATCTGTTTGACTTGATTGACTGTATCAGTAGTTGTCTTACAGCATCACAACATCTAGGCCGACTATGTAAACGATGGACAGAGGGAATAACATATTCCATGGGAATCTCGATATATGAAACTCATAAACGGACATTTTCCAACTGTTTATGCTTCATCTCGACAACCCAAGGTACAAAAGGAATAAGATGAAATGAAATGATATTGAGACAACATCTAGTTTGAGAATGGAGGTTGAGGCAGTCAATATCGGAGGTCTGCTGGCTGGAGAGCAAACAGCCCACACAATGTTAAAATGTCAACGGTCTCATAGAGCATGCTTAGAAGGCCGGCGTACTGGTGCACGATAAGTCAAATGTGATCATTACCCTTTGGGATTATGTAAATAAAATAATAAATGAAGAACAAATATATAACATGAATGCATATTATTATCAAGTGTCATACGAGCCACGGTTCGTCATCTCACAAGATCACCAGTCTTGTATAGGGTTTTTGGTCTTCTCATAACTATGCCACATGGCCAAGCCATTCAGATATTTATCTTCCACTAGCTCTGTTTCTATATGTGGTTCAGTTGCTCAAACTTATCACGTTGATTTCTCCTTACAAACTCAACAATCTTCTATTAATTGTTGGGAAATCCTTAAAGCCACTGAGGCAGCATGCAAACATAAAGATCTTGCTTGTCTACCTCAAATTTCTCGCATCAGTTTACGGTATTCGTATTTCTTACAGGACTGTCCCATTTGTGTTTTAACCGACCTATTGTATTCTGTGAATTTTCCCATAAAACCACATTTCCACAGTATCTGCTTTCTCTAATTAATTAACATTCGGCTTTTATCGGCTTTTCCGAGAGCTTCTTTAGGTTTAGTCCATTGTATTTTCTTGCGTGATCCCGGGAAATTAGATCTCCACTACTACCGGGTGTTTCTTAGCTTGTCTGTCAAATGTCCGTCTCTCACATTGGGGCCAGAGACAATCCCTGAATCCGGAACAATTTTAGCTCGATTCATCAGATTTGGTCATTGTTATCATGTTAAATATTTTCTGAAAACTGGTTTCAGAAGCAAGGCGATGGACTTCATTCCCTCAAGTTTTATCTTATATGGCTAGGTCTCCTTCCACGGGGGCGTCTTGCGAAAGCGTGGCACAGGGCACGAACTCTGTAGCTCCAGCGACGACACCTAGTAGTCTCAGAAAATATTGCACGTCATGGGACGGAATCGTTCCTACAACCTTCGGAACGTGAGGCAGGTGAATAGCCACTACGCCAAGGAAACTCCTTGTAAAAATAAAGAACACTTGTAAAAGCCTTGAGGCGTATTTGGTACAGGATGCTCGCCCCTTATTTGTCCAGATCACTCTGCACTCAACGAATGCTGTGTTCAGTATAACGACAGGTACATCTACTTCCCCGAACATTTCCTGGTGCCCTTGTCCCGCTGAGTGGACCTGTCAGTCCAAACCAATGATAAAATGTCCACTTCAATTGAGATTCGAACTCCTGACCACGGGCCAGCAGGAAAACAAGCTAGCCACTGTCATATCGCAGTTCCCTGGTTATTGAAGGCCTATAAACTAAACCGCGAAAGAAAATCTGAGCACCTTACGCATATTACGTATATGATGGTGTAGCGCTTGATCTTTTGATGCGCTGGTCGGTCAGTTGGACATTTTCATTCCAGTTCAGAAAGCAATGGCAAACTACTGAACGTAAAATTTAACCTGGGGTTGGGGTAGATCGCAACGTCCTGCAACATGTAAAAGAAGAATATTGAAAGTTCATTGGATGAAAAGGAGAACGAACAGATGTACACAAGAAGAACTCAGAATAGACGAAGATTACTTGCTAAGAAAAACAAACATGAGGGATGTGAAATATGTTAGCTATGTAAAAACCCATAACAGTCAAACAAAATTAATGAGTGTACATCGGAGGAGGAAAAGAAGAAGACTTCAGTGTAGACAGGGAAGCCGAGGTAGCTTGTTTGCTAGACACTTGTCTGTTTATTGGTTCGAACCGCAACTAGGCGAATTTGGATTTTCAAAAATTGACCTGTTCTTTTGTTGTTGTTTTTTCTGTATAGGACATGGCTCGGAACGCTGAAGAAGAAGAAGAAGAAGAAGAAGATAGGACATCGCAGTCAACACCAGCATTTATACCGTTGTGATCTCTTGGCGAGTTTACGTTCAGTAGTTTGCCATCGCTTTCTGAACGACCGGCACCGAGAGCAACGCAAAACCAATGCAACGCGGTATGCTGCCAAATAGCGCAGCTGTGTTTCGAATGCGGGTATACGGGAGCGCCCGTAATACCTTCGCCACGGAGACTGGCCAGTCTGAATTAGTACCAATAACATCTTGCGAAGTAAATATGGCCACATCACATACCGACTGCCCATTGATCTGAGTTAAGTTGAGCTAAAAACCGACATCACTGCACTCAAAACATTCCTATTATCTCGTTCAACAGCCAGCGAAGAGTCACACTACTAATCGTTCTCACCGCTATCTGATTGAAAGTTCTCCTGGTTTTCCCTCTGAGTTTTGAGATTCTAACAGAACCCCTGCCAATCCCTCACAATCTCATCCTTTCCACATACGGGTTCTCAATCTGTTCTTGCATCTTCTCCAACTTGTCCCACAGACGCACGACCACCTCGCATTTGTCCATAGGAAATCAACCACCAAGAGTTGCATTCCCTGCCAGCCTATCAGCCTGTTCGTTCCCCCGCCCTCCGACATGGCCAAGGCAAAAAAATCTATACAATTCATACAATCTGTTACCTATGAAGCGAGGTGAGAGATTCCTCATGAAATACTCCTTTCTCCACCTTACGAAGCATACTCATTGAGTCCGTGATGAAGATAATGTGTGTTGCAGTGGTCTCCTCTAACCAATGGAATGCCGCTGCGACTGCTTCCACCTCCATTCTCATGCTTTCATGCCATGCTCTCCTTGTTCAAGAATCGTCCGTTAGCCTTCGCGATGAAACCCCATCCACTCCGTTTGTTTCTCACCATAGATTGATCAATAAAATGTATGAGTCTAGCACCGCATGTTTGAGGTGCCTCAAGGTGTGAAAAGGAGTCCTTTACTTAGGACATAGGTGGGTTCAAGATGAGATAGATAATTTACATATGGTGTTTGTCCATCAAGCATGTTGATAACTATTCATTTCATCCAGTGGGCTTGAAGGTTTTAAGCCGTGAGTTAATGAAGAATACTTGCGCGATGAATAGGATTAAAGTGGGGAAGAGTTGCGCAATTCGTCGACCACACTCTTTCGCCTGACTCCATCGGGATCTAATGGCAAGGCAATCTAAGATGACTGGAGACGAATACTGGTGCAGTGGACGACAAGGACGATTTACGTAATTTATAGATGATAGCTAAAGAGACAGGACATCTGGCTAACCATATCTGGTCACTTGCCCTTAGCATTTCACCAAGCAACCGCATCTCAACGAGTTCTTCTTTCTTTCAAACTCAAGGACAGTGAGTCATAATCATGCAGCTGTGTAGGCAAGTATCTAACATCTCGAAACTGTAGCTAAGTCCTCTTTTGTTTATGTTTACTCGATAGATGTTGAAACCATAATTTAACTCGATATATTGGATTTCACATATCCCGTAAACAGTTGCACCTATATACTGTTGGCTGTCGATCACTTGTAATTGTCTGCAGTAAATCCTTTGTCAATAACATGCGACCAGCTGTTGCCAGTAAATGTTAGTGTAGACACTAAGTAGTCGACTAACAAATGTTGGTGGGGAAGTCGATGCGTGTTCGATGAAGAGATAAACCCGGTATTGATTTACGTCCTTAGCTACAAAAACTTCACAGGTTTGGGGGAAAATTATTATATGTTAACAGAAGTGGGGTGGTAACAGTGGGGAGAACACCTGTGTTATAGGGACACCCAGGGTGAATGTAAGCAAGAGTGTGTGAGGTAATGTGGAATCTTGTAAGGATGGTTTCTTGTTTCTGAGTAACAGCTACACGTACGCATGCGCGCGCAACCGCACACACACACACACACACACACACACACACACACACACACACACACACATACACATAAAGAAAGAAAGATAGACAGACAGAAAAACAGACGAGATATGTCATACATGCAGATAGACTTACGGACGGACAGACAAACAGACAGACGGACGGAGGGACGGACGGACGGACGGACAGACAGACAAACAGACGAATGGGTGGATGGTTGTGTGTGTGGGTGGATAGATGAGTGAAAGCAGGATAGATTTATGGGTGGATGTATGGAAGACAGACAGACAGACAGAGAGAGAAACAGACAGACAGACAGACAGACAGACAGACAGACAGACAGACGGACGGACGGACGGACGGACGGACGGACAGACGTGCGGACGGACGGACGGACGGACAGACAGACAGACGGACGGACGGACGGACGGACGGACGGACAGCCGGGCGGACAGACAGACAGACAGAGAGTAGTAATCGGACGGTTCGATCGTAGTGATCTTCTTCCGGGACAGCACAAACAAATCTGAACAACATAAATAAAATTAGTGAATAAAAAGGTAGAGATACAGAAACGCGTGTATACTTCTCCGTGGTGGAGTCTAGCACCTGCAACTATCTAATGTAGATCCGGGATTTCATGCTATTGTAGTAGGCATCCAGGTCTGAGATTGGCAGCACAGGGCCGGTGTGAACATGCTGCCATGGGCAGCATGTTCACACCGGCCCTGTGCTGCCAATCTCAGACCTGGACTTTGTCCAAGTTACACCTTCGCAAGATCAACACCTGCGGGATGGGATGGCTGGGGAGAGCTGCCAACTTAGCGGTCCGAGACCGAGTGAGAAATGCTACTATCAGACAGACTGTGGGATCAACACCTTGCGCCACATTTGTTGAGAGACAGAAGATCAAGTGGTTTGGCCATGTCATTGGAATGCATCATCAGCAGCTACCATCACTGGCCTTACATCAAAGATCATCTGCGACGAGACCACGAGGACGTCCAAGAAGAGAATGGATTGACGACATCAGAGATTTTGTACAACCACACGAAATGACACTATCCAGTACCGTCCACCGGGCGCTGGAACGCAAATTATTCCTCCCCACGACGCTTGACGGCAGAAGTGGAAGATGATGATGATGATGATGATGATGATGATGATGATGATGTAGTAGGCGTCTCACTGACTGTTATGCCCCCGTGCACTACAATTTGAGTGCAGTTATGTTAAAACATAGTTGAACTACCCAGATACCTCTCTAGTCTAACGTACGAGAAGATAATATATAGTGCGTATTTTTAATGACTATGCAGTATTTGAAAGGATTGCCGGTCCTAATTTTGTATTCACCCTCTGTAAATACCATGCAACATAATAAGTAAATATAAGGGTCGTTCATTTGAAACCCGATCCAATGGCTTTATTATAAAAGCATGAAAGAAACATTAACATGTGTGGTAGAATTAAACAAAGCATTCATTTTGAATGAATTATGCACCATAGGTTGGTCAAAAGAAGTCGCCGTAGGCATTCAGGCAAGCATCCCATTGCTTAGGTAGGCGGTGAATGCCGTCCGCAAAAAAAGGATTGTGGTTGCTCACTGAACCAAGTGTTTACCGCGTTCATTACGTCTGTATCTGTGTGAAATCGTTGCCCCTTGAGAGCTTTTTTAGAGGTCCGAACAAATGGAAATAACATGATGACAAATCAGGACTATAGGCTGGATCTTGCAGAATTGCCCACTTCTTCCAAGCTAATGCGTCCTGCATAATCTTTGCAACATGCGGACTAGCATTATCGTGCAACAAAATCACACCGCGAGAAAGCATGCCGGGTCGTTTATTTTTGATGTCTTTTTACAGCTTGTCTAGTGTTTCCAAGTAGTGGGTAGAGTTGATGTTGACACCAGGTTCTTTAAAGTCGGCCAACAATAGCCCTTCATGGTCAAAAAATGCGCTCAGCATAAACTTACCACGGAAACCTGTAATTTGAATTTTTTGGCTTTTGGTGATCCAGCATGCTTCCATTGCATGCTTTCTCTTTTGCTGCTCGGCTCAAAGTGGTGACACCATAATTCATCGCCTGCCACTATGCGGAATAGAAATGCATCACCCTCCACTCTGTAATGCAGCAAGTGGTTCAAACACCATCCCATGCGTTCCTCTTTATGGGGGTATTCATACCCACTGTGAACACACCTTCCGATATTGCAGTTTCTTACGAACGGCATTTTGAATTGTCCCAATTGACACATCAAATTCTTTCGCTAGCGAACGTATGCTTCGACAACGGATCATCTGTACTGCTGCATCAATTTTGGCGATGGTTTTTTTCTGTTGCAACAATATGCTCTTGACCCGGCCGTCGAAGATCTGTCGTGAACTGACGTCCTTTCCGAAACATTCATGCCCAGTCTTTCACTGTTGTCTTCGACATACATTTGTTACGTACGCTGCCTGCATTCTTCGATGAATGTCCACTGGTCGACATCCTTCAAATGAAAGAAGCTGAATCACCGCTCTTAGAGCTTCTTTGGACGGATTTTGGATCAACCTGGCCATTTTCTCAACGGTAGAATCAGAACCTACGCATCATGGGAGGATAAACACGTGCTCTTTCATTCATTTGTCAGTGCTTGTAACATGACTATGACATGATCATATTCAACGTACGCAATTACGAGCGGTGCGGCACAAACGGATTTCAAATGAACGCTCCTAATACAAAACTTGGGCCGTCTATATTTTCAAAAATTGCACAGTCATTAAAAATACACCATGTACAAGCATAATTTACAATCACTGTTAGCTTCCAAAACAGAACTATAGATTCACGAGAACACTTAAGTTGTTTACATTGGAGTCGATGTAGGAACACTCAGATTTCAATAAACAAATTAAGTGACTTCATTTCTTTGTCTAGTCTTTGTTGTGTCTGATGCTGGTAGCAGAGCTCTAGATGTTTGGGAAATATCCGGTGATAATCGGTGCTTGATTGTGTTAAGACTGGTAATAGGGTGTATAAACACACGTGATGTAAGTCTGCAACAAAAGATTAGCAGATGATGTGGTATTGTGGTTAGTGCTCTCGCTTATCTAAACAGTGGTTTAGAATCGTATAGAAGACTGTTGATTGGTTGGTTAGTTTATGAATTCTGTGGAAGACTGTTGATTGGTTGATTAATTTATGAATCCTGTGGAATACTGTGGTGGTTGATTGAGTAGTTTATGAATAATATGGAAGACTATAGTTATTCGTTGGTTAGTTTATGAGTCCTATAGAAGACTGTGTTTGTCGGTTCGTTAGTTTATGAATCCTATAGAAGACTCTGGTTATTGGTTGGTTAGTTTATGAATCCTATGGAAGACTGTGTTTGTTGGTTGGTTAGTTTATGAATCCTATAGAAAACTGTGTTTGTTGGTTGGTTAGTTTATGAATCCCATGGAAGAATGTGTTTGTTGGTTGATTGGTTAGTTAGTTTATGAATCCTATAGAAGACTCTGGTTATTGGTTGGTTAGTTTATGAATCCCATGGAAGAATGTGTTTGTTGGTTGATTGGTTAGTTAGTTTATGAATCCTATAGAAGACTCTGGTTATTGGTTGGTTAGTTTATGAATCCCATGGAAGAATGTGTTTGTTGGTTGGTTGGTTTATGAATAGTGTGGAAGACTCGTAGGTTGGTTGGTTGGTTTATGAATCCCATGGAAGAATGTGTTTGTTGGTTGGTTAGTTTATGAATAGTGTGGAAGACTGTTGGTTGGTTAGTTAGTTTATGTAAGACTGTGTTCATTGTATGGTTGTTTATGAACCCTCTGGAAAACTATGTTTTATCTAAATGCAACCCATTAGCGTTCAGGTCATAAGTTTGTAAAAGTGGAGTACTTATTTCCATAAAATGTGACATCGTGGTTATACTTTGCTAGCATCATATTAGCGTGCCAATCGCCACCAATGGCTGATGTCGTTATTTTCACGGCAGCCGCCACTACTTACCAGTAAAATTCATGGTGTCCCTTTTATGTTGCGACCGTCTGAGGGTGGAGATTTCAGATTTTAAAGGCAGGTCATATCCTAGAGCAACTTTTATCTTAACTAAAGACATTAAAATGGTCTGAAACAACAAAATGTGACATTGTTGTATTAATTAAACAAAACCGGGAAGGCAAGAGGATTGGCTTTATTGTACTGGGTTTTATCCCATATGGCTCGGTCTATTTCTATTTTCACTGAGGCAGAAAAGGAGCATTTTGAAGTGACTCTTTGCATGAATTTGAAACCGGACTAACAACTAACAGTATCTTTATTTTGCCACAATCACACAGACGCCGGTTGTGTTAGCTTGTTCTCTAGATAACCGTTTTCCACAGACAGGAGTCTCACCAGAAACACGAATTCGCCGTGTATAGTAATATCAAGAATCCCAACATGTGAAATCCAGGACTTGACTATCCCAGGACTTTAAGCACAGACGACGTAAACAAAATATTGCACGATGTCTTGCCTGGCATATTTATCTGCATCTGGTCAGGTGCAGAGTTATATACCATAAGAAGTGGATACACAAATAATGCTTTGAAATATTAAGTTCATAGTCGCTGATATTGTTTGAATGTGGATATCTTTATCTTCACGAAAGTATAAGATTTAACAGGAAGTCCTTCTAGTTGCATAGCAACTGCTGGAATTGAATAATCGATGTGCAGTTGATTATTGTTCATCGAAAATATTATACAAAATACCAGGACTGCGTGCTCCTTAGCCGTTATAACACTTTATAATATATTTTAGTACAATGAATGGCTGCCGGGATATAGTCTGGGACATAAAAGCGGCTGATTTTACAGAGAACACTTCCTTCATTGAGTACCGAGTGGTCTAGAAAAAATATGAGAATAGTACCAGATATCCAACACTGCTCATTGCGTGGACAAGAGTATTACACCTACTGACCAGTGATGAGCGAGCAGCGATATTGAAGCTGATAGCACCCTACCGTGTCTGCCCGATGATGATGTGCTCATATCCCCTTTCTTTAATATCTAAATGGATCCAGCCTAAAACTTAGCACAAGGAAAGAACCCTTCTGTGATGGGGCATCTTCTTGTCAGATACTGGTCATTTCAGTTGTGATATTGTTTGGACCAGGGATCTTAAGCTCATCGTCCGATATTCATTACTCTATAACCATCATATTGTACCATGGCGATATGCATGGGCGGTCAATCTTATCTTTCTCACATGATCACTAGATGCGTTGATCAGCTCTGTAATTTCGTCTCAATTAGCTTTGTGGCCAAGCCACGCAGATATTTATTTCTCTATCTTCCCTTTGTTCTTTCCACTCATTCTTGCCAGTTGTCACCAAGTTCACATTTTATTTCTTTTCATAACTTCACCTCACAAATCTTAACAGTCTACGTCTAATTTATCTAATCAGTTTACGGTTTTCATGTGTGTTTTTTTTTTATAGGACTTGCTCGTTGCGTTTTCTATCTCCCCATGGTATTCTCTGCATTTTTCTCAGAAAACATATTTCCAATGCTAAATTGTTTTTCAGCTTATCTGCTTATTGTCCACGCTTCACATCCATACAAAAGTACAGGTTCCATGTAGCACTTCAACAGTTTTTTTTCTCGCTGCAGTTGACATTGGTCAGTATGTTTTCCATCTTGCAAAAGGCAACCTTTGCTATAGCGATTTTTGTTCTAATGTTTTCATTGCACCTTCCTTCAGGTGGTATATTTGTTCCGAGACAATTGTACCGATTCACATTTTTAAAAACAGTTCCATTTACCAGTACGTTGTGGTATTTATGTCTTCCTACAAATTCAACCAAGCGCGGGTAAACGGTGGGCGTAACTATGACTCTCTTAAGGTAGCCAAATGCCTCGTCATCTAATTAGTGACTCGCATAAATGGATTAACGAGATTCCCACTGTCCCTATCTACTATCTAGCGAAACCACAGCCAAGGGAACGGGCTTGGTAGAATCAGTGGAGAAAGAAGATCCTGTTGAGCTTGACTCTAGTCCGACTTTGTGAAGACACATGAAGGGTGTAGCATAGGTGGGAGCGCAAGCGCAATTGAAATACCATTACTTTTATCGTTTCTTTATTTGCTCGCAGCAGACAAGCTATATCTCCGGCGGGCCT
The DNA here is from genome assembly GCA_014155875.1 of Cepaea nemoralis. NCBI lineage: Eukaryota > Metazoa > Mollusca > Gastropoda > Stylommatophora > Helicidae > Cepaea > Cepaea nemoralis. The sequence continues at coordinate 1,163,398 of JACEFZ010019101.1, forward strand.
ATTCCCGTCGGTCACGGGATCCGCTCGAGACATGCGCTGAGTCTGACGGTAGTACACGCTTTCACTGGTCCAGACACTTCTGATTGTCAGGTGTACACTCCCATTGGTCCAGGCGCGTACGGAAGGCTCCCCACCTGCGGGACATGGCTGAACGCCTCTAAGTCAAGTCCCAAGGATCGCAGGGTCTGTCCACCGCTCGCCTCCTGCTCGTGAAAGTGAGGTTTTGGAGGTTTGACGCTGAGCCGCCAGCGTCTGCAGCCTACCTTGTTCCAGACGTACTGGTTATCCTTTCCTCTGGAGTCAGCAAGGCAAGGCCGAGAGAGGGAACATGCTGCGTTTGTATCACATGTTCTCTGAAGCTCCGCCCAGGCGTTGTGAGATGGAGTTTTGGCCAAACTTCAATCCACATACTTTAGCCTGTCAAGACTGCAAGGTGCCACTCACTCACTGACCACCATACTCTTAGTCTTCTTACAATGTCTTACATTCTAGAGCTCCCGATTCCTGCTGGGTATGAATATACGTAAGCGAGAAGGTATATCGTCATTATCACATATTGTGTTCGCTGTCTGGTGAACTGGTCTATTCACTATTCCTCTATTTCATTTATGATATTGCCTGAACCAGGTGTCTTGTCTGGATTTCACATATTTAACACATTTCTGCGGTTCCATCTTTAATATGTGTGATCCTTGATTATTATAGGAAGTATTCTGTTCCTCACGTGACGCCATGTAAAGATCCTTCAAGACAGGTGACCACGCTTGTATAATCTGACATTTGTCCATTACGGTGTTCTCTTCTTTAGGCTATCCGTTAAATGTGATTGTCTCCCTGCTGGTGATGTTATTAATTCATTTATGCATGAATGTGGTATTTTTGGTGTTGTGTTCTTTTTCAATTTAACTGCAATTTTTTCTTAAGTCGTGGTTGGTTTGTCTGTTTGCATGATTTTCTAATTATTCTTTGAGTCTCTTTATTGCATGGCTATCTTTGTTGCTCCTTCTTTATTTCATTACTTTTAAAGGGTCAAAAGTTATCCATCACCTGCGGCCTATATCGCCAATGTTGGGATATTTGTTCATAAAGCCCGTCTGATTGACTTATTTACTATCTCCACTTGGTCATTAACATCTTGGTTTAGATAATTTTTAGAGATATTAAACGTAGATAGTCTAATTATGTTGGGCACATTATGAGAAGAGATAAACCAGAGAACTTTGTGACAGCTGGCAAGATTGAGGTGAAAAGAACAAAAGGAAGGCAGATAAGTAAATATCTGGATTTCTGGGCCACATGGCATAATCGAGACAACAGAGAAATCTAATCCACACGCAAAGATCGATTCATTGTACTAGAAATAATAGCATGTGTATGGACTACGCATGAGTTAAAAGTGAGCGAACGCACACAAAGAGGAATCATACATGAAAAGAAAACACACAGACACATAGAACTGCTCCATGACTGGTGATCACGTGAAATGGCGAAACATGACCGTCAACGCTTATCAGCATACACATGATGATGATGATGGTAAAATATCTAGATCGGTCTATGTATCACACTTGTTCTATATTTCTATATTCAACTTGTCTTTTTTTATCCATTATATTTATCAGTGTGCACATATCTAACACAATATTTCTTCGCTTTTTATTTGCCTTCCTTTAACTTTACATATATGCATATGCCTACAATTAATTTATGATCACTGAAGCTGTCCGCATTTGATACATTTTTCCCGATATTCATAGCGTTTCAGAATCTTCTGTTGGTGAAGATGTAGTCAGTCTGGTTTCTGATCTTATTGTCAGATCTCCTCCACGCAAATAATCTTCTTGGAGGCACAGTCTAATTAATAAACACGGCATATCTGGACCATATAGAATCTCCTGGAGTCCCAGCGTTCGTTCAACGTTTACAGAGACCGCTAGCTTCGATTTGTCGGTTTCTGTAATGAAGAAGAAATAGTCAACATTCACTTTTAATTCCAAGCAAAACATCTGTCAATATTTCCAATTGTGATTACCTTTACAAATTGCTCGCTTCCCGAAGAAGTGATGCCACAATAGGGATGATCGGGATACTTGGTAATGGCTGTTTACTGAAGGGAGGAAAATGGAATAGAGGTAGGAAATGACAAAAGGAATGGGGTTTAAGGAAAAATAAAGGTCAATAGTGTTATCGTGAAGATAGATTTCGATGTTCTCGAGGTTGTTGTAGTAATAGATCACAAGAGGTGGATATAGCAAGAGTGGTAGTAGTGTAATTGTAACAAGAAACAGTAAGAGTACTGGTAGATGTGTAGTAGTAATTGCAATGGTGGTGGTGGTGATAGTAGTAGTAGTAGCAGCAGCAGCAGCAGCTGTAGTAGTAGTAGTAGTAGTAGTAGTAGTAGTAGTAGTAGTAATAGTAGTAGTAGTAGTAGTAGTAGTAGTAGTAGTAGTAGTAGTAGTAGTAGTAGTAGTAGTAGTAGTAGTAGTAGTAGTAGTAGTAGTAGTAGTAGTAGTAGTAGTAGTAGTAGTAAAGTGCTCGTAACACTTGTCTGGATCCAATGCATCTTTAGACGTGTCAATCTGGTACCTTAATAGCCACTGACCGTATGAGTATTCCAGTGCCCTTGTTTATTGTGATACTCATTTCCTTCCAGGCTTCATGTCCTTCTCAGATGTATTTAAAAAGTCATCAAATATGCAAATGTAGAGGTTCGACCACAAGCTCTTGTAACCCACGAGTGAAGCGAAGAATTCTTGAAGTGAATTTGGCCAACCAAATAGCAAATCAATAAGCCAACAAAACAAGCGACCAAGCGAATAAACAATCCAATAATGCACCAACATATCAGCCATCGAAACTTATACAATAAACAACAACAACAACTGACCACCCAACAAACTACATATCCAACCAAACAACCAAACAAGCGACCAACAGGCTGAAAGGAAAACAAAACTATAAAAGAAAAACATCCAAGCAACCAGCTAAATACTCATTTAAGTCACCAAACAATTAACCAACCATTCAAACCATCCACAAAACAATCAGCAAAACAGCCTACCAAACAACCAATTAATTAAACAACTAACATTCTAATATACCAAACAATAATCCAACATACCAAAACCAACTACAAAACCAATCAATCAAAATAAATCAACTATCCAATCACCCAACCAGTGAGCCAATCAAATAACCATATAACCAAGTAATCAACCAAACTCAAAAAGAAAATATTCAGCCATCCAATCAATCAATTAACGATTCAATCAAATAACCAACCAGCCACTCAACCAGTCACACAACCAACCAGCCAATCAAAGAACCTATGGGTCAAAGTTGAGACCCTTAATGTTCCCCGGTTTCTTCAATACTTAGTGTTTGATATAATTACCAGTTATGAATTTGAATACACGAATAGATGACGTCATTTCTCATTTTAAAATACAACTCTTATCCCTGATGCGGTTATACGTGGGTCGACAAATTATTTCCCCTTACGAGTGTGATTTTATTGCTGGAGTTTCGGCAATATATTGGGAAATGGGAAAGCATCGATTCTCGTGAATTCCCCATATTCTCAATATGAAAAGGAAGGGGAATTTCTAGAACACAAACTATTGAAAACTGTCAACTAAATAACCGTGAGAATGGGTATCATTTCTTGGTTATCTCTTTCAATTTCTCTAAATTGCTCTCATTCTCTCAGTCTCTCCCAATAACGCGTTTAATCTCTCTCTCTCTCTCTCTCTCTCTCTCCACCTCCCTCTCATTCTTCCTAACTGTTTTATCTGTTTCTATTAATTATCATCAGTATAAAATCCCTAACAACTATGAAAGAAAACATAATAAGAAAAGGTGGTGGAGAATTTCGAATATCTTGGGTCATTAATTACCAACAATGGTGACACAATAACAGAAATTAAAAGACAAATATCTATTGCTCTTGATATACTAAAAAAAAAAAAAAAAAGAGAGAGAGAAAAAAGAAGAAACTGAAAACATTGTGGAGTAGGTCAGGTAGAACTACAAAAATTAGATTTTTAAGAGAATGCTTCTTTCTTATTGCAACATACACCTGTGAGTCCTGGACACTTACTAAACAAGCTGAACAGCGCATGCGTGCCTTTGAATATAAATAAATGTTATAGACGGGTTGCAAGAATACCTTGGATATAGAAAAGAACAAATGTATACGTTCATATGTCAAGAGCTGAATATAGAAGAAGGTCGGCTACTAAAAACGATAAAACAAAGAAATTTAAAATATTTTGGTAACTAGAAACGTCACGAAAGTTTGGAGAGAACAATAATAAAGCGGTATATATCCGGGAAGAGAGGAAGATGGAGGCCAAAGAGAAGATGGGTGCAGGATGTTGCGGATGATCTCCAGATGGGTGTATCGGATGCGGGACACCTTGCTTATGGCCGAGAAGTTTTCCGGAAGGTTGTTATGGGAGGGAGGTTCTGCAAAGGACAAGCTACTGAATTCGATTCATGTCCTGATATTTGTGTCAATAACACGATTAAAGGTTGTCAGGAAACTTCTCTCGTTGTCCACCTCTATCTTTATTCGCACAAATATTTCCAGTTCCATTGTTCCCTTTTAATTATTTTCTGCTTAATTTTTCTCTCCGCAGTTTTTCCCTCCTCAGTTTTTCTTTGACCTAAAACGGAAACCATCAAAAATTTTCGCGAATTATAAGCGGCCGGTGTGATGATGACGTAATCCCCGATATAATGTCGATTAATTTGTAAAAATATTGTGGAAGCGCTATATACCCGAAACGCGAAAAGGTGTGGACAAGTGTTCCTTTACTTTACCATATTCTCAATTCACCCGAAGGCGCGGTAGCGGGTTCTTTACAAGCTTTATTTAACTGATTTACACTTCACTTTAGTGATTTACACTTCACATTGCCGGCTTTCTGACCAATGAGTTGCGGACACAGTTCTTAGTCCTACATAATGTGTTCAAAACACAAGCTGCTGGCTTTTTCGTAGCAGACAGCCTTGTTTTGGTTTTTATATAATGGTATGAGTGCCAGTCGTTCAGAAAGCACTGGCAAACTACTGAAAGTAAACTTGCTAAGAAATCACAAACAGCCAAAAAATGCTATGTTTGACTGTGATGTCCGGTAAAGTATACGTAACTAACTAGCTTACTGATTTACACTTTACTTCACTGATTTAAACTTTACTTTACTGATTTACACTTCACTTTACTGATTTACACTTTATTTTACTGATTTATACTTCACTTTACTGATTTACACTTCAGTTTACTGATTTACACTTCACTTTACTGATTTACACTCGATTTTGCTCTTTTTACGCTGAGTCGACCTGTCAGATCAGAACGATGTATAATGCACAGTTTCGACGTATAGGGACTCGATCACATGACTACTGGGTCTACAGAGCTGCATGTTGGTCATTGCGCCACCAGGGCACCCTACACGCTTCAGAATAGACGGTAATTCTTCGCAAGGAAAGAAACGAGTGTAATAAACGGACCATTGTTATGAAGTTTCGCAGACATAATACAAACAGAACATTCCCAAGATGCATTCATCGCGACGAAGTGATAACGCTACGTAAATTTAACTTCACAATATAATTTCTGGTAAATGCAATCTTGAACTGAAGACGTAAACAAACCCAGATTATTATAAAAACATAAACGGCGAGAACATTTCAGATAAAGTTCGTTGCTGTGTTAAATATATTTTCATTCACAACCAGAGTTCTGTGTTAATCGTAGACAACAGACTCTACAGAGGAATTTAGATTTATCTCCTATACAATCTGAGTCACGATTCAATCATACAATCAATCATCATGCACAGACAATGCACACACTCATTTTCTAAGACAATTATGTATTATTAACATAGACAATGAATTGTTATCGTAAAATGATTTTAAAAATTACAAGCGAGAGAAATGATTTCATCGCAATGTGATTTATACCCACTTTGCTCTCTCCGCAGAATGAGAAGCCGCCTGCCGAAAGGAATATCACAGAGCTTAAACTCGCTAGCTTAAACGGTAACCCACAAGAATCTCAGAAAAAACAACATTGCTCTCCTCTAAAAGTTAATCGCATATCGTTTACAGGACTTTGCAATCAACCCCGTTATTTATTTATTATTATTATTTTTTTTTTTTGCTGTGTGTGATTTCTTGGCAAGTTTACGTTCATTAGTTTTCGATTGCTTTCTGAACGACCGGCATTCATACCATTGTATGAATACCAAAGCTAGGCAGTCTGCTGCCAAGTCGCCCGCAGCTGTGTTTCGAAGGAATTTACGAATTTCGTCCGTAACCCCTTCGTACATTTCCGCCTTAAAGACGCAGTGTGAAAGCGGATCCGCTACCTTTAGACCGCGAGGTAAACGACTCTACTTGACCAGTTCGTTATACACATCTAAATGTTGTACTAGAATGTTTATTCCAACACACAGTGAATTCTGAGTAGTACAACAGGCAATAATTCGTTAAATTGATGATGATGATGATGATGATGATGATGATGATGATGATGATGATGATGATGATGATGATGATGATGACCGCGATGAAGATGACACTGATGATGATGAGGATGATGATGATGATGATGAGGAGAAGGAGGAGGAGGAGGAAGATGAAGATGATGATTACAATGATGATTACAATGATGATGATGATGATGATGATGGTGGTGGTGATGATGATAATGATGATGATGATGAGTTGTATGATAATGATGATGATGATGATGAGGAGGAGGAGGAGGAGGACGACGACGACGACGACGACGACGACGACGAAAATGATGATGATGATGATAATGGTGATGATGATGATGATGATGATGATGATGATGATGATGATGATGATGATGATGATGATGATGACAAACCATCACACGTCTGCCCAGCAGGGACGACTAAATCACACTCACCAGACACACAAACACACCCAAGGACAAATCATCATTCCCGCCTTTATGTCCGCAAAACCCAGGCAAACATCTCGGACTCCTATTTTGACAGCTATTTTATGAAAATAAACACGTGGCATTTTCCCTGATCACACGCGAGGCTAGGATGAGGGGAAAATAACAGACAAGGTGGCGTGTGCCAGACGTAAGTGCGGACTCCGTTGAGAGTAGAGACGCGGTTACCCACAGATCCGCACTGTGTCCCGGATGGATTAATTTTAACCTGTATTGTACGTATTTCCATTATACCAGTCATTTACAACCTGTTTACGTCATTCTCTGCTGTGCTTGTATTTGCGTGTATTTGTTCACACTTTCATTTCTTTTAATAATTATTTTCCTTTTATTCTTATTTTTCACCCGCTGGTTCTTTTTAACTGATTCGGCGTGAAAGGATAATATTTCGTCAAATGTGACCTCCCATTTTACAGAAAGATGATATATCACCATACTATGGTCATCGTGTTATTTATTTTGTTACATGGCAACTTCCGTAATTTCAATGCTCAATGAACGGAAATTTATATTATAGTATTTGTTCATTTGTTGTGTACTATATTTTGTCTAAGCCTCCATTGTGTTTGGCATTGAATCGGTTGCTTCCCTACTATTACTGCTACTGTTTCTGTAGATGTTGCGGCTAATGCTGCTATATTACTACACCTCGGAGTCTCCGCGATGAAGTTGTTAAGCCGATTACCTCGCGCCCCGAAGGTTGTGGGTTCAATTCAGAATTCCAACATTAATTTAACTTCTGAAATTTTCTCGGAGACTCTGTAGGTTGTCGCAGGAGCTACGGAGTTCGGGCTTTGTGCGACGCTTTCGCCGGGTTGCCCTGTGGAAAGAGACCGAGCCATAAGGAATACAACCGGGAGCAGTCAGCAGATCATATACTTCGAGCCTCTAGCATTTAGATATCATTTATTACTACTACTGTTGCTGTTCATCATCACCATCATCATCATCATCATCATCATCATCATCCTCATCATCATCATCATCATCATCATCATCATGTACGATGCCGATAAGAGTATACGGTCATGATGCACCATCTCACACGATAACTAGTGTTTTGGGATTAGGTCTGTGCCATTGTCCCGATTATGTCGTATGGACAAGTCATCCAGTTATATATTTATATATTGGGTATGTGTTCTTGTCCCGATTATGTCGTATGGACAAGTCATCCAGTTATATATTTATATATTGGGTATGTGTTCTTGTCCCGATTATGTCGTATGGACATGTCATCCAGATATATATTTATATATTGGGTATGTGTTCTTGTCCCGATTATGTTGTATGGACAAGTCATCCGTTATATATTTACAAATTGAGTACTAAACGTAAAATAGGCTAGTAAACCACGAAGAACCAATAAACGCTGGGGTTGACTGCAAAGACCTGTAAAAGAACACGCTAGTAACTTTTTTTTAGCGTTTGTGATCATCACGAAATAATAACACAAGAACTGAAACAAAAAATATTTACTTACAAATAAGGATAAGTAGCAAGAAAAAGAAACGAAATTCAAACGCAAAGAAGTAAAGTAAGTAATGAACCCTTTCTCACGTTTTGTATATGGAGCATACGTTGCGAGACCCATATTTGTATGTGCCAATCTGCACCCCAGTAATGATGTGGTGAAGATTGCTTGGCTGTAATCACTTTCCAAGTCATTGCATCGGTCGACCTGACAGAACAGAATAAAACTAAACATTCGACTAGATACAGATTCGGGCGCAGTTTCACCGGTAACTACAGCACCGTCGCTGTCTAAGCAAAGAAGTAAGGATAGAAATATACAGAAATAGTCAGTGTGAGAAACTGTCAGTAAATGTAAGCAGGAGAATCAAGGTTTTTATACTCCGGATACAGTGATATACACTGGTACGCAGTCTCTTAAGCTGACGCTGAGAGGTAATAACGCTAGTTGTTCCTAAGTGGAGCTGGTAAGTCACACGTATGAACTGCCCTTTTCTTTGACTATCCCTGCCAGTTCCATACTCGAGCCTGTTCCCTGTAAGCCGTAATTGAGAAGATTCATAAACGGTTAGTTAGTTAAATTGTTAATTAGTTAGTCAGTCGGTTAGTCAGTCAGTTAGTCGGTCAGTAAGTGAGTCAGTCAGTCAGTTAGTCGGTCAGTTAGTCAGTCGGTCAGTCAGTCAGTTAGTTAGTTAGTTAGTTACTCAGTAAGTCAGTTACTCAGTTAGTCAGTCACTCAGTCAGTAAGTCAGTTATCTAGTTATTCAGTCAGTCAGTTATTAAGTTAGTTAATCAGTCAGTCAGTCTGTCAGCTAGTCAGTTAGTCAGTCAGTCAGTTAGTTAGTTAGTTAGTTAGTTAGGTTAGTTAGTTAGTTAGTTAGTTAGTTAGTTAGTTAGTTAGTTAGTTAGTTAGCTAAATAGATAGTTAGTTAGTTAAATAGTTAGTTCGTTCGTTAAATAGTTAGTTAAATAGTTAGTTAGTTAGTTAGTTATTTAGTTAGTTAGTTAGTTAGTTAGTTAGTTAGTTAGTTAGTTAGTTAGTTAGTTAGTTAGTTAGTTAGTTAGTTAGTTAGTTAGTTAGTTAGTTAGTTAGTTAGGCAGTTAGTTAGGCAGTCAGACATTTAATCAGTCAGTTAGTTACTCAGTCGGTCAGTCAGTAAGTTAGTTAGTTAGTTAGTTAGTTAGTTAGTTAGTTAGTCAGTTAGTTAGTTAGTTAGTTAGTTAGTTAGTTAGTTAGTTAGTTAGTTAGTTAGGCAGTCAGACAGTTAATCAGTCAGTTAGTTACTCAGTCGGTCAGTCAGTAAGTTAGTTAGTTAGTTAGTTAGTTAGTTAGTTAGTTAGTTAGTTAGTTAGTCAGTTAATCAGTTAGTCAGTTAGTCAGTCAGTTAGTCAGTTAGTTAGTTAGTTAGTTAGTTAGTTAGTTAGTTAGTTAGCTAGTTAGTTAGTTAGTTAGTTAGTCAGTTAGTCAGTTAATCAGTTAGTCAGTTAGTCAGTTAGTCAGCCAGTCAGTCAGTTAGTTAGTTAGTTAGTTAGTTAGTTAGGTTAGTTAGTTAGTTAGTTAGTTAGTTAGTTAGTTAGCTAAATAGATAGTTAGTTAAATAGTTAGTTCGTTCGTTATAGTTAGTTAAATAGTTAGTTAGTTAGTTAGTTAGTTAGTTAGTTAGTTAGTTAGGCAGTTAGTTAGGCAGTCAGACATTTAATCAGTCAGTTAGTTACTCAGTCGGTCAGTCAGTAAGTTAGTTAGTTAGTTAGTTAGTTAGTTAGTTAGTTAGTTAGTTAGTCAGTTAGTTAGTTAGTTAGTTAGTTAGTTAGTTAGTTAGTTAGTTAGTTAGTTAGTTAGGCAGTCAGACAGTTAATCAGTCAGTTAGTTACTCAGTCGGTCAGTCAGTAAGTTAGTTAGTTAGTTAGTTAATCAGTTAGTCAGTTAGTCAGCCAGTCAGTCAGTTAGTTAGTTAGTTAGTTAGTTAGTTAGTTAGTTTGTTAGTTAGTTAGTTAGTCAGTTAGTTAGTTAGTTAGTTAGTTAGTTAGTTAGTTAGTTAGTTAGTTGGTTGGTTGGTTGGTTAGTTGGTTGGTTGGTTGGTTGGTTAGTTAGTTAGTTATCTATCACCCTTGCACTGCGGACAAGTCCAGTTGTGCTCAGATTCCCCCCCCCCCCCCAACAAATGCATCATGGTCCGGCGGCTACTAGCCCCAGTTCTGTACTGGTTGGCTAGGCCACCCATTCTCCCGATGTCCCTCTCTTAATTGACCGTCTCAGTTCTTACTCCCAGGTTTCTTATTGAGGACTAGGATGTGGATTCGCTGGAGTCAAAGTCCTCCATTCTCAATATATATCTAGTTTAGTGTAGTCGTTGGATCAACATCACAGCACACACGTGCAACCCATAAGTGCTCCGCTTTCCTCCTAACTCAAACCTGAGTCTGGAGAAACTCAGCTCAATGCACGAACTCCGTAGCATCGGCGAGGATCCTGAAATACTTTGGGTAGATTTTTAACTCGAAATTTTGCCCGGGCAGCGCCGTTAGGCTACTCTTTTTCGATTTCCAACTGCCAAGGGATTTTTTATGTGCGCAACAATACACACGGGCGTCCGATCTCACTACCCAGAGACCAGGGGAAATTTTATTACTGGAAGTCCACGTGAAAAAATCCCGGTCCTCACCGGGGCTTGAACCCGGGACCTCCAGCACTCGAGGCGGACACCATACCTCGAGACCACTCAGCCGCCCCCCCCCCCCCTTTCCAATATCTGTCTAAGGTAATTAATAACATCGGCACGATCCATTGGCTGGCCATCTGTAGGGGATGCAGAGCCAGCAAGTTTATCAGCTCGCTCATTTCTCTCAACTCCCGAAATGGTGAGGAAGGTGGCTACGAACAGCTGACCTCCGCAGCGAATCACTACACTGTCACGTACAGAACCCGCCTCGATCGTTCGGATCAGTGAATCATTGCTCATAAAGGGAGGTGCCTCAAGGTAACAAGCTGTCATTTATTAACAGTAAAACGGTAAAAGCGGACTTCAACATATGGTTCTAAACTTATATTATTTACAAACCTATCTACGCTCACTAGGCCATGTGGTCACTATCAAGCCGGCCGCATTTACTTCCAAAGATATTTCTTAGTACACATTTTATGCTGGGTCAGCCTGGGCGACCAGTCAGTTTAAAACAATTGGATTCTGTATTTATTACTAGCAGGATATTCCTTCTGTCTATCTTAAGTATACGGTGATTAGTGCTTTTAAAGCTACTCTTACTTCGCTCTCTTTTTCACGCACACTTCTAAGAAAGAAAGAAAGAAAGAAAGAAAGAAAGAAAGAAAGAAAGAAAGAAAGAAAGAAAGAAAGAAAGAAAGAAAGAAAGAAAGAAAGATAGAAAGAAAAAGAAGTTTTTGAGACTAAAGTGGGGGTTATAGCAGCGCTAGATTTTTTTAGAAGTTAGCAAGTTAAATGGTTTGGCCATGCAAGTAGGTTACCAACTAACAGTATACCACAACAAGCAATGATGTACAGAACAGAAGGAAGCAGAGGAACAGGCTGACCATGTAAACGATGGACAGAGGGAATAACAGAGTCCATGGGAATATCGATACATGAAACCCATAAATGTTTAGACTTCACCCTCGACACCGTAAAGTGCAAGAGGAAGACGATGAGATGAGACCACCTAGCCACTGAGACTCCATAAACGAGAAACTCACAATCTTATAGGCAACCTTATTGAATGAATCAAACAGGTGTCGTCTTCACAATGAACTTTGGCTGCATTGGATCTCCAACATTGTCTGTCTCTCGCCGTAACTAGTTGAGCTGAGTTGAGTTGAGCTAAGAACCGACATCACTGCACTCAGGACATTCTCATACGTGCTCCGTCCCCAACAGCCAGCAAAGCGTCACACTACTAATCATTCCCATCGTTATCTGATTGAAAGTTCTCCTGGTCTTCCCCCTCAGTTTTGAGATACTACCAGAATCCCTACCAATCCCCCGCAATCTCATCCTTTCCACATTAATTAATACATAAACAGATATTTATTGTATTGCATTCATAGAACTAGAACAAATACGTACGGATTACAGGCCGCGCTAGGAAACGTAAAAATTGGAAGCTATAGTTACCTTATGGGATTCGAACCTGTCGCATTCAAATGACAGCGCCCCTCTACAGTAATAAGTGATTGACTGATTGATTGATTGATCTAGGAACCGACATCACAGCATTTGGGGCATTCCCATAGGCGCTCCGTCCCCATCCTCACCAGCCAGCGAAGAGCTCCAACACTAATAGTACCAGTAGCAATCTGACTATATGTCCGTCTCGCCTCTCGTCACTGCAGAAATAAATGTACTTGATTATACATTCTTTCAGATTGCTGTTCGCCAATCTGTTGATGTTATTTTCCCACATGTATCGTTGTCTACCCCTTGGCTTGAACCCTAACCCCCAGTATGGTTTTTATAAGAGTGTTATGCCTTTTAACGTAGCCGAAATATTTCACTTTCCTCTTGTTTTATTTCTTTCATCAGCTCTCTTTTCCCTCCGACTTTTTCTAGAACCTTTGTATCTGATTGTTTTTTTATTTCCATGAAATACGACATAGTTTTATATATATATATATATTCACATCAACATCATTAACTGCCACCAACTGTCTAGCCATATAATACCGCTTGTTCACCACCCCCTCCGCCCCCTTTCCATCGTAACCGCCTCACAAGTTCACGTCCAGGCTGCACTTCTCAAATACCAACGTGTCTCCTGTTATTCCGGTTGTCAATGGAAACTGAAGGTCACCTCCGCAGCAACAGAGAAGTTCATAAATGCCTGGAAGGATTGTTTAATATCCTGGAGACACTCATTGAGTTGCCAGAGCTCCCAACAGTCTCTTCTTTCCGTCGCTTCATTCCTTCATGGCTCTCTAGCTGTCGCCGAGTTTCAAACGTTTGTTGATGGCCCAAGCTTTCATCGCTGTTCACATTCAATTTATGTACTTTATTGTTTTCTCTTGAAGCTCGTCTTGTCGTGTGCCTAGAACGCTCGCCTCCCATCCGGGAGACATCGCTGTTCTCCATCGATACCCCAGCACGTCAATTCGTTTACTTTATTGTTTTCTCTTGAAGCTCGTCTTGTCGTGTGCCTAGAACGCTCGCCTCCTATCCGGGAGACACGGTTTCGAACCCTCGGAAATGTGGTGTGATGTCGGGAACAAAGAAAACCCTAACCTGCTCAGTTCGCGGCGACTGCATTAGCCACACTGCCATAAGTCTTTAATACATAACACACAGCTATGGCGTTACGGACGCAGTTCATAATTCCGTTTACCATCGTTCGAAACACAGCTGCAGACGATTTGGCAGCAAATCGTCTTGCGTTGTTTTTTTTACAAAATGGTATGGGTGCCGGTCGTTTGGAAAGCAATGGCAAACTACTGAACGTAAACTTGCCAACGGATCACGACAGCATTAAATGCTGGTGCTGACTGCGACATCCTGCCGCACCCCCCCCCCCCCCCAAACCACAAATCCTCCACTCCAAGGTACTATGGGCAGTAATGACAGTTTTTAATGTTTTCTTCTTCGATTAAATAAAAAAATTTTGGGGATCCCCGTGTCGAGGTGATTAATACGTGACCCTCGTGCTGCGAAGGCCGAAAGTTCGTGTTCGAATACCATCAATCGGTTCACAAGTACAGTTTTCTTAGAGACTCGTGGGGGTTGTCGCTGGAGCTACGGAGTTCGTGATGTGTTTGACACTTTCGGCAGGCTGTTCTGCGGAAATATTTCAAGCTATGTGGGATACAACTTGGCGCAGTGAATCAATCCTCTGCTATTCAACATCCCCTTTCTCCCCATATTAGGGGAACCTTTTGATATCAATGAAATCATATGAGAAATCAATTGGGGATCGTCATGGCAGAAAGGATTACAGCGTTCGCTCTTAAACATCCGGCGTGCATATGTCGACGTAGCGAGTTTAATCCATACATCTATCAGTTGATCAATTTACGAGAACAGATGGACACACACAAAAATAAAGGAAATATGTCGAAGTTTTAAGTGTTTTTTAAAAAAAACAGTACACAGATTGCCGGCAATGGTGTTTATTTACTGGTCAGAACTCTTCCTGGTTCCACATTAGACTAGGTCGATCTGGAAGAACAATTTAAATTTAAACAATGTTTTCCGGTAGTGAATTTGAATAACGAAGACACAAACCATATATAGTACGATTTATTGCCTGGCACATTTCGTTGCATCAAAAGTTGCACAAAATTCAGCACAAAATTTGCTTGTGCAGGTGGATCATTATCGCTTCTGCAAACTTTACCAAACAACTATTTTGTGTATGAAACAACACGCGAAAAGCGCTGTCCCTTTCAATGACATGACCTGTTTCCAAGATGACGTGCAATGGACGACGCCGGAAGTTTATAATTGTGGTATGTCACACTTCCCATGATCCCATCGCTTGTGTGTAGTTTCTTGTCAACCCAGTTTGGTACGTATTCAAAAATCCTGGTGCGTAACTGCCTCTCTGTTCGGCCAATGTAGGTAGACTCGCATCTGCATGTGAATTGGTAAATACAATTAGATGTGGAGAACAGAGGGGTAGATTCTTTTATTGCTGGGGTGGGAATAGGTGTGGGTTTGTACCTAATAACTGGAGTTGCAGCACAGAATGTTCGGCCAACTGCTGTAACAAGCCGGTCCTGTAGACGTTGCATTACGTCATCCCCTCGAAAGGTAAGCTGTATAAACACCTTGAGCTTAGGGACCGTAGGTACGTCTGATTTTGGTTTCGGCTGTTGGCAGTGGCGCTTTATAAATCCTGTGGAGTAACCATTCAGGTGTAAGACATTCTTCAGAGTTTCAATTTCTTCCGTCAGTGTATCCTGGGTGCATATCTTCCTAGCACGGTCATACAGGGTCCTAACTAAGCCCCGTTTGTACAGGACAGGTGCAAAGCTATAAAAATTTAAGTATTGGCCCAGTCCATGTTTCTTTGCAGTACTATGTGAAGATGTGTATATTTCAGCTTGAACGATGATTCTAATTATTTTACTTTATGTTGTGTGACATCTGCAGTAACTACCTGACGAGATGCAGCGAAATGTGCCAGGCAATAAATCGTACTATATATGGTTTGTGTCTTCGTTATTCAAATTTAAATTAAAAAAAAAAAAAAAAACAAGCCTGGATGTGGATTCGATCACTTGACCTACTCGCCCACGTGCAAGCGTTCTAGATACTGCGCTATCGTCGCTACCCAACTGTATTGCAAATTCTGCAAATATTCATCGTCCAATTATAAATACATTTAGTTAGTTGCATATCCTTTACATGTGGTAGCAGTCAACCCCAGAATGTGTTGGCTATTCGTGATTCCTAGGCAAGTTTACGTTCAGTAGTTTGCCACTGCTTTCTGAACGCCCGGCACCCACACCATTTCATTAAAAAAAAAACAATGTTAGGTGGTCTGCTGCCAAATCGCCAGCAGCTGTGTGTGGAACGCGGTATGCATGATTACGAACTGCGTCCTTACCCACTTCGCCACGGAGGGTACAGACAAAATGTAAAACTAAGGTATGACTTAAGTGCACATATTTTGGTTCTCTTATTTCTATTTGTTCAAATGTGTAAGGATTTTGTAAATGTTACATTGTTAGTATTACATAAGCCATAAACAAAAGGTTCCTCGAATTTTAGTCCGGTATATTTCGCTGCATCACATCAAGTGCATAGTTCAGACTTATATATCATATGGAATGAATACATAAATTATACGGGGTATTTGTAAGGTCAAACTACACTTTATATGTAGAACAATTTAGTTAAAATAAAGTACACGATGTCATCAAACACTGTGCTCCACGGTCCATAGTAAAGCAATATGCAACGAATGGCTATTGTCTGCTGGAGTAATTCTTTGCACTCCAAACTGAATGTGTTATCAAGGGAACAAAGAATTTTTCATATGTGTTCTGCATACAATGTGTAATGAGACTTTACAAACACCCTGTACTTGACTGAAATACTTAAATCTTAAAACTAAGACTTTCTGCTTACAAAAAATTGTCTCCAAAGGCCTAATTATTAACGCCTCGGTATAATTGAACAATATTTTTGTTGTTCGTTGAATGCAATATGCAGGAATACATTGTTTTAACACCACTAAGGTAATACGCATATTGATTGGCATTGTTGGTACCTTTTTAATACACTTTTGCTACAATAATGTATTTGCAAGCTAAGAAAAGGCAATCCAACACGTATTGGCGATTTTCGCTTTTAGACTGCGGGTTATTCCTTACAGGCGACGCTGATAAAGGAGGTTTGGGATGACAGGCATTGGTAGTCCCTTTGGTAAGGATGGCTGTCATGCCCTATTCAGGACCCAAATTCCCACTTGTCCTAGCCTGACATCCAGCTCACGCCTGTAGCTCCTAGTAGTTGTGGGCATGCGAGAGCAGCCATCCCCCCCCCCCCCCCCCGACTCCCCACCCCGGGACAACAGCTGTACAGGTTACCAAAACTAGCCTAAGTAACCGATTCGGCGTCAAACCAATCGGCGAATTAAGGTATGCCTACCCTGCATGTGAAGACAGGATACGACAGACTGCGAGGAAGATATCATTGATGATGCAAAGGGCAAGACGGCATTTACCTGCAAAGCGTTGTGGGACGTAATGAGCACGGCAGGTGTTCTGGTCATCCACTGCACCTGTATTCGCCTCCAGTCGTCTAGACTTGTCTTACCAGTGGATTCAGATGGAATCAGGCAAGAGAATGTCGTCGATGAATTGTGTAACTCTTCCACACCTTAACCCAATTCATCGCGCAAGTCATTCTTCATCCAACTTCCCAAAATAGACATATTCAGCCATCTTTGAACTCACGGCTCCAAACTTTCAACCCAACTGGATGAAAATAATGAATATCATCATTCTTGATGGAAAAACCACTACCCTGATAATGTTATAAGCGCAGTAGGCCGAGGATTCGAAGCCTACGTTCGTCACCCGCTAAAGTGAGGGAGAGACTGATAACTTAATTCACTTTGTTTAGTTTTAGTTTAGTCGATTCTTTGTCTCTATGGCAGCGTAATTCACTTTGTATTTAGACCTACAAAATGTGTTAATTCTAGCAGACGCATTGCAGTTCCTGCTTCGTGACTTGCATTCATTAAACCATTCTACAGTAGTGTATCGTTAAAAGTTAGCTGTATATCCTTTTACAGGGCGTTGAAATTAAGCCCAGTATTTAATGGCTGTTTGAGATTCACTGCGCGGTTTTTACGTTCAGTAATTATCCCCAAGTCTGGTTGACTGCGAGCGACCTCCTGTAAAGCACATGTAACTAACAGTTTGTCATTGCCTTCTGAGAGAGGGCTGAGTGGTCTCGAGGTATGGTGTCCGCCTCGAGTGCTGGAGGTCCCGTATTCAAGCCCCGGTGGGGGTAGGGATTTTTTCACGTGCACTTATAGTAACAAAAATGTCCCCTGGTCTCTGGGTAGTGAGATCAGACGCAAGTGTGAATTGTTGCGCACGTAAAACATCCCTTGGCAGTTGGAAATCGAAAAAAAGTAGCCAAACGGAGCTGCCCAGGCAAAATTTCTAGTTAAAAGTATTTCAGGATCCTCGGCGGTGTTACGAAGTTCCTGCACTGGGCTGAGATTCTCCAGACTCAGGCTTTAGTTAGCAGTAGAACGGAGCACTTATGGCTTATACCCTTGTGCCGTGATGTTGATCCGTCGACTAAACCCTATTGCCTGTTGAAACCAAGACTTGCTATATCGGGAACTGTAAAACTGCCTTCACTAACCCCTATATCACAGACACCAATGGGGTATCATTACGTTTAAGATTCTCAGTTTATTATTCTTGCATCAATAGTCAGCATTTTAGCACTCCGGATACTGCCATAAATGTTTAGTCTCTCTCAGCAGATGTACATTGTAGAGCGTTTCCCAACATATAGGATTTGGTGGGATTCGTGAGCTCACAGCCCACTCCTTGCTAAACCCACACTTACATCCAGACTCAAGCATCATGCATGTCAGAATAATGTTTGTTTTTAAATTTCCTTCCTCTTCTTCACCTCCTATCTCCTCTCTCTCTCTTGCTCTCTCTCTCTCTCTCTCTCTCTCTCTCTCTGTGTTTCTCTCGCTTTTCTCTCTCTCTTACTCACTCTATTTTTCTCTCTCTTTCTCTCTCTATATATCTCTCAATTTCCCTCTAACTACTTCTCTCTCTCTCTTTCCTTTTTCCTCGCATTCTCTCTCTCTCTCTCTCTCTCTCTCTCTCTCTCTCTCTCTCTCTCTCTCTCTCTCTCTTATTCTCTATCTCTCATTCTTCCTCATTCTCTCTCTTCGCCCCTATCTCTTTCTCTTTCCTTTTTTCTTTCTTTCTTTCTTTCTTTTTCTCTTTCTTTGTCTTTCTCTCTCTGTTTCGTTCTCTCTTTCTCTCTTTTTGTCTGTCTCTTTCTCCTTTCGCTTCTCTCTCTCTCCCTCTCTCTCTCTCTCTCTCTCTCTCTCTCTCTCTCTCTCTCTCTCTTTCTCTCCCTCGCTATCTTTTTCTTTCTATTTCTCTCCTTTCTTTCTCTCTCTTTCTCTCTTTCTCTTTATTTCCCTCGCTATCTCTCTCTCTCGCGCTGCTCATACTCTTATTTACACCTAAGAGTACCGACAGATAGCGCGCTAGCCTTTGTGTAAATGATACACAGTCACTTTGATAGTACCAATAGCACGGTCGGACCAGGGTTTGACCCCTCGCTAACTCGCCTCGCTAACTGAGGGAAAGACTGACCACCTAACCCTCCGTGCCCTCCGACCTACAACATGTCAATGTTCCTGCTTCGGGACATAAGGATGACGACTTCCGTGGAGGTTCATCCTAGTCCCTCCGTTGACGTTAGCCGCGTGTCTTTTACATAACATTGTAATCAACCCCAACATGGATTGGCTATGTGTGATTTGCTAGGTCTTTTTGCGTTCGGTAGATTGGCAATGCTTCTGTCCGACGCAAATGTTATCTAAATCAACCCAAAACGATTGTTTTTAAATATCAGATGTGGTTGATTTCCAATCTTTGACTTGGTGTGCCGGGGCAATCATACACATCCAGACACACAGGCACACACAGACACGAACAGACAGACACGTCTCTAGCTGCCCCCCCCCCTCTCTCTCTCTCTCGCTCTCTCTCTGTATCTGTGTGTGTGTCTGTCGCTCTCTGTCTCTCTGTCCCTCTACCTCTTTGTCTCTCTGTCTCTATATCTCTTTTTCTGCCTCTCCTTGTCACTCTGTCTTACATCGTATCTCTCTCAGGCAGCCTCTCTCTCTCTATACCCATGATTCTCTGTCTCTCTGTTTCTCTTTGTCCCTATCGATCTGTCTCTCTACGACTATATTTATCTCCGTCTCTTTCTGTATATCTCTGGTTCTCTGTATATCTGTCTTTCTGCTGTCGCTCTGTGTCTGCATCTATCTATCTATCTATCTATCTATCTATCTATCTATCTATCTATCTATCTATCTATCTATCTGTCTGTCTGTCTGTCTGGATATCTCTCTATCCATCTGTAGTCGATGGTAAAAGAGAAAGGGAGACAATCATAAAGACTAATGCTTCCTTCACTACGGTGCTAAGAGGTAAAGAGTAGTTCTGACTTCGTTACGGCCAAAGAAGAAAAATAGTGAAAAGAAAGAGAACCTCACACCGCCTCAACCGACAAAAAAAGATGATAGTAATTAGATAAGAAGATATACGAGATCTCGGACAGGGGCAGAAACTATTTTATAGATGTTCACACAGGAAACACCATGTTAGAGCCCAAGCTATGAATTAAGGTGTTAGACTGTGGTAGAAATAGTGGTTGTAAAAACTAAGAGAGACTAAACAAACAAATCAAGGACAAATAAACAAACTCTTTATTTCTTCTAACAGCACATTGCATGTCAATAACAGACACAATAGACAACTGTATATATCAAATCACCACAGTGGGTAACCCCTAACCAATCAACAGCACTTAAGACAACAGGGTACACCAAGTACCACAACACAGGTGTTCCAAACAATGGCTGGTTAGACTGACACTATAAAGAACTTTGACACAAGCAACACTGCACAGACAATAAGGCACTACAAAAACATAGGTTACACAACATAAACCCCAAGACGCGACATAAACAAGAGTTGTGACACAATTTACTATCCCACCAAGAACCCAGGCCTGCTGACACTAACTAGTCAGCCGCTCCTGTAACAACGGAAAACACAATATATGATTATCATTGTAAAGAAATAAAATTAAACACATGAAGCAATGA
The DNA here is from genome assembly GCA_014155875.1 of Cepaea nemoralis. NCBI lineage: Eukaryota > Metazoa > Mollusca > Gastropoda > Stylommatophora > Helicidae > Cepaea > Cepaea nemoralis. The sequence continues at coordinate 1,184,210 of JACEFZ010019101.1, forward strand.
GCACATACAATATAACATGAATTAACCCATAGGTCATAAATGTCCCTCCATCTAATTATCTATTTTGTTATTCTGAGGCAACCCTTGATGTCTGTCATGATCATTCTTTGCTACCTCCTTCTTCAAGTTGACTACATCTCTAATTGTTAAATACAACAGTCAATGTTGCATCATCAGATCACACACTTTATTGTCTTCTCCAGTTGTGCCACTGCTGCCATGAGATTACACTTGATATTGCTAGGATGGAACACATTCTAATGCAACAACCTCAGCCTGCTCCACCTCCCCATTCAGCCCAGCATTCACTTACCGAATGTCTTCAGTTCAGGGAGGTCATTACCTACAGGTCTCTGGTCCAACACAACTTCTCATCCCCAACAGCACAGGCTGACAATACCCCCCATAAATGCCAATGTTACACAGCAACACTAATCAACTTGTCAAAATCAACACCGAACACAACTCAGCTACACCGGTGTACAACGACTCTAACAGGACAACACCATTTGAACATGTACATAGAGGACACAAATACAGCCCAATGCACCAACAGCAACCCAGCAGACATAGGGTATGCAATTCAATATGGCATCACAAGGACACACACCTTTGTACACCAACTAGACAACATCAATATACCATGACACCAGCAACAATCAGGACACAGGCTATAACAAAAGTCACCGACAACAACTCAGACATATAACATACATCGCGACATAAAACCATCACAATCATCAAATGATCACTCTCACCATAGCCATAATCATCCCAATCATAATACCCAATGCACCACCTTTCCCCCATCTTCTGTCATTTAAATACCTAAACTTATGAGGGATGCCATATGATATAGGACACACTGCTCCTGCAATGTCCATGTTTTGATAAAGGATATCAACAACAATATGACATCACACACATTACCGCATGATATTATAAATTAATAACCAACAGGTAAAACATGTTTAACTGTGAAAAGTAAAGGAAACAGGAATAACCATATTTGTAGAATGTGCAAATGCAACACTTGCACATGGGTGAATCACAACCTTCACAGAAAGTTAAAGATAAACATGTATTACACAGGAACTCAATTGAGGAACTCTCTGATACCCCTAAGACAGTTCATAAAATAAATACACCATAGTATCAAGTAAGAGTGCATCATCCATATGAGACAGGATCAAAGCATTACCATTTTCATGGGCAGAAACAAAATATCAGCACTAGTATAACAACCAGTGTACTATATATATTATGTCATTATTATTACACACTAATGCCAACTACACCAGTGTACTTTTATCTGTGAGTGGACAGCAAATGTGCAGTTATGCCCTCTATTTCCCATCATTCTTCCTACGATACACCGGTTATAAATTTTCTCTTACGCTTCATGTCGCATAGCAAGTGCATATATCTTTGCGAAAGGTGGTACGTAGCAATAAATCACACCCTTCCCCTGGTACAACAAAACACCCTGTTTTACTACACATAAAACTCCCAGTTTGATACACTAGCACAAACACTACTGCATTCTGGTAACAGATGTGACACCAGACTTCAATGCTAAATGAGAAACCCCTTTACCAATATCAGTTCCAGATGCACCTGCCTGTTCTCCCTCAGTAAAGCCACACTTCATTCGCAGTTACGATTACGCAATGATTGCTGATACGCACCCCGCGTATTAAGATGCATTATTTCCTACGCCTAGTGGCTATCAATCTGCATGGCGTCCCTACAATTCAACACATTATTTCCTACACTTCTATTTATTACCTACATGTTCTAACAGCTTAGCTTAACCATTAACCCATCATTGCCACATATAACATGTAAGTACTCTTCTCTGCTTTACACATGTTATAAATATTACACTTAAATTATGGTTATTTTCCCCTACTCATTGTTGCTTTGGAGTGTTCATACCCAACACTTGACCAAACATCCAATGTGATGCTCACCATTGTCACAGAATAATCCTGTAAACATATCTTGCTGCTGTATACACATACAGATATGATTCTCATCACTCTGTTGTTAAGTAACCTTCATTTCTAGCAACCTCACAAGCACTTACTCCCTTCCATGCCAACATGGCCTGCATGGCACCATGTGGCATTATTTCAGTCTTTACTCTAAACTAATTTATGACCCCACACATTGTATATTTTGGTGAATCTCCCACATATCTATTTAGCCAGTAACACATTAATGCCATAGGATAACCATGTAAAATAATTCCCAACAAAATAATCTTGTGCCAGCATGGCTGGCATGATATGACATCAGTCTCTATGATACTTAACCACCATCAATGACCTTTTCTACATATTTCACATCACCATTGTCTGATTGCTGGCATCTCTATGAATTAAATGCTATGTTCCTAAAACCTCAGGGACGTTACATTGATCTGTAGAACAGCTCACTTTAGTAATACTCATCTACATTTTCTATTTATATTTCTTTGTTCCTACAAGCTCACCTAACTAGCAATTATTTTCACCCACGCCTGTCCCACCATGTAAACACTTTCAAGTTGGTATATAGTGGAGTGTCTAGTTGGTCGTGAGTCGAAGTACACTTGTTCCTGCAGCGAGGCGCTGTCGTCATTTGGAGGCGACAGGTTCGATCCCGGTTGGTAACTATTATAGCTTTCAAATTTTATGTTGTCTAGTGCGTCTTCTAATCTCTATTTCCTTCTTCTTCATCTGTGAGTGCCAAATAATACTATGTGTGTCCATTTATGTAATCGTCTTAGTGGCCTTAACGGTTCTCCCCATTTATTTCTTATGTTCCAAGTTGGTAAACTGGCGTGTGCTGCGATTTAACAAATATTTATTAAATTAAACATTTTAAACTTACAGCTTTTTCTTCTGACATAATTTGTTCACTGACGAACACATGGGAAACCACACATCTGTCGTCTCAAGGAGGGCTGGCCACAAAACTACACGGGGCACCAGCGCCTGCCTTCACACACCGCCGGCTGCTACAAGGAGAAATGGACTCTGGTCCCTTTGTTTCAAGTGGCGTTTCCGGCAGGGCCAGGTTTTTAACTCGAGATAGACCAAACCAAAATTCGTTGGTCTGGCGCTATCACACATCCATCCATTCATCCGTCCGTCCATCCGTGCTTCCGTCTGTCTGTCTGTCTGTCTGTCTATATACCTATATATCTCGATATCTCTCTATCCATCCATCCATCCATCCGTCCGTCTGTCTGTCTGTCTGTCGGTCGGTCGGTCGGTCGGTCGGTCAGTCGGTCGGTCGGTCGTTCTGTCGTTCGGTGGGCCAGCGGGCCGTTAGGTCGGCCTGTCTGTCTGTCTGTCTGTATATATATATATATATATATATATATATATATATATATATATATATATATATATATATATATATATATATATATATATATATATATATATATCTGCCTGCATGTCTATCTGCCTATATTCAGACAACATCACAACAGAAATGATCAATGCCTTAGAAGAATATTAAATAGACCAGGTCACCAGACTGCTGAATACAATGTATGATACTCGAAATATACCTCCTGAATTATGTAATTCTATATTTATTGCAATCCCGAAGAAATCATTGGAATGTGATCAACATCGAACAATTAGTATAATGAGCCACGTTATGAAGATTTAACTAAGAATCATCTCGCGCGCGTTTGTATGTGGAAACGGTATGACATTTCAAGACATCAAACAATAACCAGATAAAAACTGTGAAATAGAACAGAGAAAACGCATTAAACAAATGTGAACTTTCCTGTCTTGTAAAATTCATCTCGCTAACAAAGCATCGTGACAAAACATCTACCAGATGATAATACATATCACAAACAGGGATATAATACTTGTTATATTTTTAATTATGTTGAATAATGTATTCTTGTTTATTTGTCTCTTTTTGTTAAGGCACTGCCGTTGTAGTTCCGTATAGTACTTTATCTTAAATGAATAATAACTGGGATAAGTATTTTCGATTTTGCAGTATGGTGATTAATCCTGCTTTTATGTCTTTCAAGCTATCAGCGAAATCTTATCAGCAGTTTTGTGTGCTTTATATTGTTCAGATAATCTATTTGACATAATCTTTAATTTGGTGTTCATTGTTGTTGCAGTTATTGTGTTTCTTCTTCTTCTTCTTCTTCTTCTTCTTCTTCTTCTTCTTCTTCTTCTTCTTCTTCTTCTTCTTCTTCTTCTTCTTCTTCTTCTTCTTCTTCTTTTTATTGCTGTTATTGTTCTTCTTCTTCTCCTTCTTCTTCTTCTCTTTGTCCTCCTTCTTCTTCTTCTTATTCTTCTTCTTCTTCTTCTTCTCCTTCTTTGTCGTAGCCTTTTTCTTATTTGCCTTCGATACTATATGAATATGAGAGGTAGAAAGTGAGAGAGAAGTGGTAGGGGGTAGGATAAAGAAGGATAATGAATGTAAGAGAGTAACAGGAGAGACAGGATGTGCTGCTTCTTCTTCTTCTTCTTCTTCTTCTTCTTCTTCTTCTTCTTCTTCTTCTTCTTCTTCTTCTTCTTATTCTTTCCCTCCTGCTTGTTCTTGTTTTTCTTCTACAATTTATGAATATCTGAGGTAGTGAGAGAGAGAGAGAGAGAGAGAGAGAGAGAGAGAGAGAGAGAGAGAGAGAGAGAGAGAGAGAGAGAGAGAGAGAGAGAGAGAGAGAAAGGGGCAGGGGTGCAGGAAAAAAAGATGGATAATGAAAGTGAGGAAGAAACAGAGAGAGACAGAGACATTATGAGCCACAAAGAATACCACGCGATAAGAAAATAAAGAGAGAACATTTGAACCTAAAGTGATACCGCTAACAGTATAAGAAGCCAGACATTTTAATAGCATCACAGCGCTCTCATTTTCTGGCGATGTGTAATGACAGACTTCTGGCTAGTAAAACTCAACAGTTATTGTGTTATCTGGTTAGCTTCCTTGTGCCGAGGCATTGATGTCTCTGTGGAGCCGTGTAGTTATTTCTGATGAGGTCATCGTTGTGTTAGGAACACGACTTGTAATTAGGCCGAAGTCTATCATGTTACCTTTGTTAGAAACGTCTTTAAAATTGTCTTTCTACATACTAATTTTGTCGAGTGAATATAGAAGTAAAATTTTTATTATGTTTCTTTTTCCTCCTCCTCCTCCTCCTCCTCCTCCTCCTCCTCCTTCTTCTTCTTCTTCTTCTTCTTCTTCTTCTTCTTCTTCTTCTTCTTCTTCTTCTTCTTCTTCTTCTTCTTCTTCTTCTTCTTCTTCTTCTTCTTCTTCTTCTTCTTCGTTCAACTTCAGGTGTCAGTATCAATAAATGCAAAGAAAGCAGCAGTCAACTTAAACTTTTGTTGATAACCCCAGGGGATTTGTTCTTAAATGGAGCGGGTGTAGGCCAAAATACTTTTCTCTGTACTGCATATGTTTAACACGCCTACAACAAATGTTTAGCTGTCATGTTACTGATTCCACGGTTACATTCATCAATGTCTCCTATCTTTAGGAGTGTGATATTTCAGCCTTATTTTATAACATTGACCTAGGATTCCAGGTCGACCTAGCCTAGATTTGGCACAAAGAATTGTCATTGAAAGGAAAGATGCGGGTGAAGATAACCACATAGCCCAATGAAGGACATTGAGTCAGTAAAACATTTGGAGCCAGCACCAGACACCTGAACACCCAATGCATCTTATCGCTTGTAAAATGGACCTCTGCTTAAAATATTTAGAGGGCAATGGCAAACTACTGAACGTACAACGTGCCAAGACATCAACAACAGCAAAATATGCTAGTCCTGTATAGAATATGCAACTAACTATAACTAACTTGTATGTGGTAATGTGGTTTCTGAGGAAAATTAAGGATGCCATGGACAGACAAACAAACTAATGGGCAAATCCTACATGAAACAAATGAAAACAGTAAACTGATTAGAGAAATTAGACATAAACAGTCAAGATGTTTTGTGCACGTTATGAGAAGAAATAAGTTGGAGAATTTGGTGGCAACTGGCAAGATTTACGGGAAAAGAACAAGAGGAAGACAGAGAAGTAAATACCTGGATGGCCTGGCCACGTGGCATTGTCGAGGAAAGAACACGGAGCTGATCCACGACTCTGGTGATCGTGTGAGATGGCAAAACATGACCGCTCAAGCTCATCGGCGTGGCACATGATGATGATGCGTATGTCTACGCCGAAGGGGTAGCCAAAATAATTTATAATCCCGCACAGCGTGATTGAAATCAGGTGCAGGCAATTTAGAAGCAGATTGCCTTGTATTGCTGTATAATAATGGCATGAGTGTCGGTCATCAAGAAAGCTAGACAAACTACTGAACGTAAACTTATTTTATAAATCAGAAATAACCAATAAATGATGGGGTTGATTGTGACATCAATTAAATGACACGCAACTAACTTTAACTCAGGGCTTGAAAATGTTTCTATACTGTGTGTTGCTTATTTTAAACAGTTAGTATTCAGATTTTCTTTCATGGGTGACGCTTAAACAATGACGAACACTACTACTGTCCTTTAATTGTTAAATTCCTTTTGTGTGATATGTATGGCAATAGTTCATTTCTCTGGAGTACACAAGGCAAGGCTGAGAGAGGGAACATGTCGTTTGGGCACCACATGTTTCTCTGAAGCTCTGCCCAGGCATTGTGATGGAATTTTGGCCACATTCCAACTCACATACTTTGGTCTGTCAAGACTGTAAGGTGTCACACAGTTATCACTTATAATTGTGTGAATATCTATAGTAATGCTAAACGTCATGACAAGAGCACACTAGGCCCTATGCCTTGGTCGGCAACTGGTCTAGGATCGAAGCTCCGACAGCCGGACAGTTAAAGCATTGTTTGTTGATCTGACAGCTTCGGCAGCTGGTCTTGTTCCATGCGCATTGGTGCTACCTTTGCTATGGAGTAAACGAGGCAGGCCGAGAGAAGGATCACGCTGCATGGGCAACACATGGTCTCTACATCTCAGGCCAGGCGTTGTGCTATAGTGAGGTTATTAGGCTTTTTTAAGGCACAATAACTAGCGTCTGTCAAGACGGTAAGGTGCCAGTACAGTACAGAATATTGAATCTACGAAACTGTCATTGTCCACAGGTGATTCGCCGAAAGGCGTGGGCGATGATTGTTTTCCTTCTTCCATGATTACCAATTTCGGTTCCGATATGTGTTTGTGACATGATTATGTTATGTGCCAGGCCAGAATAGTATCTGTCTCTGTTATGTCTTTGCTTCGGAAAGCAACGGGGAAAGGGTGCGGTTAACAAATATATGTGTGCACATAACGCATAAATACGTGCAAATAACGAATAAATATGTGCAAGTAACGAATAAATATGTGCGAATAACGAATAACTATGTGTAAGCAACGAATACATATGTGTATATAACAAAACATACATATGCAAATAACGAATAAATCAGTGTAATTAACGAACATTACTTGTGTAAATAATGAAACATACCTGTGTGAATAATGAATAAATAAGTGCAAGGAACGAATAATATGAGTAAGTAACAAAGCATACCTGTGTAAGCAACACAACATATATATGCATGTAACGAAATATATCCGTGTATGTAACGACAAATATCTGCAAGTAACGATGTGTGTGTGAGTGTGTGTGTGTGTGTGTGTGTGTGTGTGTAAATAAGTAACAAAACATATATGTGTAAGTAACACAACGTATCTGTTTAAGTAACAAAACATTATGCGAAAGTAACAAAACATATCAATGTAAGTAACAAAACATAGCTGTGTGAGTAATAAAACATATATGTATATGTAACAAAACATATCAATGTAAGTAACATAACATATATGTGTGAGTAACAAAGCATATCAATGTAAGTAACAAAACATAGCTGTGTAAGTAACAAAACATATATGTGTAAGTAATAAAACGTATCAATGTAAGTAACAGAACACATCTGTGTGAGTAACAAAACATATATGTACAACAAAACATACAATTATATGTGTAAGTAACAAAACATATTTGTGTAAGTAACAAAATGAATCTGTGTAAGTAACAAAATATAAATGTATGTGGTTAACCGTTTGTGTGTCTACTCCACAGATGAATCCAGTGACTGCACGTTTTACATACAAACAGATCGTCTAACGAACGCCATCTTGATACTCATCAAAGAGAAAGAAATACTACCGCTGAAGAGAGAACAATAAAATAGTGCTGCATTAAACACACCTATACAGCGACAATCACGGTTAAAATCACAGGCCAATTTTACTGTTAATTTCCTCTTCTTTATTTCCATGCAATGCCAACATTAAGTCAATTAGACTTGGCAACATTTCACTGCTTCACCATCTTTGATCTTGCTCAAAAAGTCTGGCACGGTTCGTTCAATACAACAGCAGCCATATTGATTTGTTCGTCCGGAAGGGGAATTTGCCATGCTTGAGTTCTAACTCAAATTCTGCAGAAGAAATAGACTCGCCGAGCCAAAAATCTGATTGGCCACGGGAGACGTCCAAAAGGTGACAACAGCATCGGGAAAATAGTTTTACTTTTTTTCATTTTCTGTGGATGTGTTAACGAGTAGGGTGTGACCAATTTGCCTTCACGTCTAAGGATATTGTACTCTGGAAAGCTGAGAACGTCATATTCGGTCTGGCACAAAGCTAATTTTCCCCCTCGATGTGCCCCGAGTTTCTCGATGTAAAACTGAGTTATCTCTCTCGTTTTGGTTGGCGAGGAAGCGAAATTGCCCGCAAGACATTTGTTTTGTCGTATTATTGAGGGCTTTTCAGACACGTAAAGAAGAAGAAGAAGAAGAAGAAGAAGAAGAAGAAGAAGAAGAAGAAGAAGAAGAAGAAGAAGAAGAAGAAGAAGAAGAAGAAGAAGAAGAAGAAGAAGAAGAAGAAGAACAACAACAACAACAACAACAACAACAACAACAACAACAACAACAACAACAAGATCAGGAGAAACAACAAAAATACCAACCTCAACAACAAGGAGAAGCGGCAACAACAATAAAAATATCAACACCAACAATAAAGAACAGCAGCAACAACAAAAACATCACGGCCAAGAAGAAAGAACAGCAGCAGCAACAAAACTATCAACAACAACAAGAAAGAACAGCAGCAGCAACAAAACTATCAACAACAACAAGAAAGAACAGCAGCAGCAACAAAATAATCAAACACAACAGCAACAAGAAACAACAGTAACAACACCAACTAGAAGAGCAGCAACAACAACAAAGCAATACCAACAACAAGGAGGACTTTGACATAAATACCTGTAACGTTAGGTTGGTTGGGTCGGTATGGGTAACTCGCCAACTGTATCCTGTCTAACCGACGGAGGTGAGGTAATGCACCTAAATAAGTACTTGACCGCCAAGCAGCTGGAGATTGTGCAAGACACCTGGGACATTATGAAGCAGGACCTTCCCACGCTTGGACTCACCGTGTTTCTGAAGTGAGTACTCTCGTAGTTGCGTCCCCTCTATGTTTACATGTAACGCTTCCTAAAACGTATGTGTTGTTATTTCTTTTTTTATTGTAATCAAGAAACACAAACCTCATTAGAAACTGGCGACTGTGTGAAATCGCAAACCATGACCGCCCATGCCTACTGGCATGGCACTTGTTGATGTTGAATCAAGAATTAGCAGACAAGTGAGGGGTTATGTGGGGACTGTCAGAGTTTGGTTTTATAGTAGAATGATGCGTATATGGGATGAAGGGCTCATGAAGATATCTTGAAATAGGGTAACTCACAAATAGAATTAGTTACTCGCATCAGAAGAAGACAGTCCACATTATGTGTGCATGTTATGAGATGGAAAAGGCTGGAGTATATCGTCACAACGGAAAAGTTGGAGTGAAGGAGAAGCAGGGAGAGACCAGGACAGACGATGCTGGACAGTTTGACATCAAGACATGGAGAAACAACAGGGTCAGAAATGTATGGCAGTACACGAGACAGAAGTCTGTAGTCAGACACGATCACGGACACCATACGAACTATCAGAAGGGGAAATCACCTTGACCATTGTCAACTCATTGGGCATTCATGGCCACCCAGTCTAAAATATGACATCTTATGGAAAATAAAGATGACGTGGGTGATATTCATTACATCATTTATTGCGGATAATGTTGTTGGCTCTGCATCCTATGCAGATGGCCAGCCCATGGATCGTGCCCATGATATTAATGCCCTTAGATGAGTGGTTCTCAACCTTTTCTGGTCCATGCACCCCTTCACCATATGTTTAGAATGGCATTCCCTCCTTTCGTATTTCCTCCCTATAAATCCCCCCCCCCCACACACACACACACACACATTATACCTAAAAATGGAAGCTAAATTTAATAACACTACTAGAACAAGTCTAAACGTCTACATAGAACCTGATTTGCGGTTCTACTTACGTTATAAAATGAATTTAAGAAAGGCGAGAAGTACATAACACCGTAAAGTATGGAGGGAAAAACAATATCAGGCAATCGGTTCTTGTATTAACACGGTATTGAAATAATCTTAATTTCCCCTTCTCCCCCCCCCCCTCCCGCTGGAAACCTTAAAATTCCCCCCTGGGGAGGGGATGGAATTTCCCACTGGTTGAGAACCACTGCCTTAGAGGGATGTCGAGAGGGAAGGATTTTGATGGAAGTGAATCCACATCGCTGTCTAGAATGAAAGGCATAGGAGTAGGAACTGGCACGGCCAGACACAAAAGACACATCGGGGGATCGAGGGGTCTCGTCAACCAACATAGAACTAGTCGCAGTCGCTGATGCATATGGTGGGGTGGGGGGGGGGGGGGGGGGCTGAGCACCTATGGACTTGTCCGAAGTGTAATGATGATACCCCAACAGATAACTAACTAACTAATTAACATTATGTGTCGATTTGTCTATAATAATATGGGGCTAAGACCATATTCCAAATGCTTCTAAAGGCGGTCATGAGAGATTAGACAAAGTACGAACATTAATGTGAGCACCAGAAAGGAGACATACTTTGGCCTGGTACTTCCAACAACTTATAATGTAATTAGAAAAAATGTCAGTTTGAATACAGAAGATAGTGATTCGTGTGTTCAAAGAGTTGCCCACTGAACTGGTGTGCAGACAGTTTAGGATTACATAATAAACTCAACGATAGACAGCTTATGTCGCTATAATCCGCAGGGGACTAAACAATTTCAGATTATTTTCTATAGCGTAGGTGGAGGTGAGATGTTGTCATGACACATAGTGCATTATAAGAGTGTAAAGGTATTCATTACTTATGCATTAGTAGACAAACTGAGAAACGACTAATGGAGATGGACATGTAATTTATGAGATGTGAGATTGAGAATAGCAAAGAATATCAAGTCCGGATATAGACGCAAATGAAATCTGTAAATGGATTCGAGAGATTAGGCGTAGACAGTCAACATTTTAGGGCACGTTATATGGAGAAATAAACTGGAAAACATAGGGTCATCTTGCAAGATTCGTGGGAAACGAGCAAGGGGAAGCAGGAAGATACATATCTTTATGGTTTGGTCACGTGGCATGATCGGGACTAGATCACAGATCTGGCCAAAGATTATGGTCATCGCATCAGATGGCTAACCATTACGTCCAACGTTTATCGGCATGGAAGATAACGCGATGGTTGCTTGTATGTGTATATACGCACCTTGCAGACACTTTGCGGTACTGTAGAACATCATGAATGATGTGGTGTACTGAACCTTGACTGGTGTCAACATGTGCAGCAATGTCACTCGCAGTCAATCGGCGGTTTTCCTGTACGAAGCCTTCAACGACTGCAATCTACTCAGTGTCAATCCTCGGTGTGCCTGACCCGGCCGTGAACAGTCTGTCACAGAAGACACGCCGTTTTGAAATTTTCTACTACACTCATACACTTGCTGGACAGACTGGCAGGCATCACCATACAGGACCTTCATTCGCCCATAAACTTCTATAGGTTTATCCCCTTCATTTATCAAATTACGGATGACAGCACGCTGTTCCTCTTTGGTGTATGTGAAAAGTGGGGCGGCCATCTTTTCACTGTCATTATGACGTCACCGTATTTGTCTGCACTGTGAAGTCACGTGCTTACCACTCTTGACATCCTAAACAACAATATTGACAGGTTACAAGATAATGTCATTATTGTAATTTTTATCACATTCTTAAAGTTTTCATTTCATGTGTGTGTGTGTGTGTGTGTGTGTGTGTGTGTGTGTGTGTGTGTGTGTGTGTGTGTGTGTGTGTTTTCTTCCTTTTCTTGCTTCTTCTTCTCCCATTTGTTCTCCTCCTATTCTTCCTCTTCCTTCTTGGAACACAGGTCTCAAAGCTCCACACACACACACACACACACACACACACACACTCCACACACACACACTCCACACACACACACACACACACACACACACACACACAATGCATTCCTATAGCGCGTTTGATGAATGATTTTGTCTGATGCCATGTCTTACATTCATCACTGCAAGTTGGGCGGGACTGGTAAGGGTGCATCAACGTTATGGAACCACTGTCACACACACATACACCTGACCTACGTAACTTAAACCGATAATATTCATTATACTAGCTGACCCGGCCCGGCTTCGCCCAGTCCTTGGTGGGGAGCATCTCATTTAATTCATATAAGTAGTCATATAAGTTCCCGTTCCCGTTACCGACTGTCTGTCTGTCTGTCTGTCTGTCTGTCTGTCTGTCTGCTTGTCTGACTGTCTGTCTGTCTGTCTGTCAAATAGACCCATCCCTCTGTCTCTCCCTCGTCTATCCCTCCCTCCCTCCCTGTCTATCTGTCTGCCTACCCGTCCCTCCGTCTCTCCCTCCGTCTCTCCATCCCTCCCTCCCTCCCTGTCTGTCTGTCTGTCTGTCTGTCTGTTTGTCTATCTATCTATCTCTGTCTGTCTGTCTGTCTGTCTGTCTAATAGACCCATCCCTCCGTCTATCCCTCCCTCCCTCCCTGTCTTTTTGTCTATCTATCTATCTATCTATCTATCTATCTATCTATCTATCTATCTATCTATCTATCTATCTATCTATCTGTCTGTCTGTCTGTCTGTCTGTCTGTCTGTCTGTCTATCTACCTATCTGTCTGTCTGACCCGGCCCAGCCCATGGTGGAGAGCATCTCATTTAAATTATATAAGTAGTCATATAAGATCCCGTTCCCGACTATCTGTCTGACTGTCTGTCTGTCTTGGGTAAATGTAGGAGGGAGGAGGAAGAGGGAGGTGGAGGAGGGAAGAGGAGGGAGGAGGAGGGAGGAGACAGGAGGAGTAGGGAGGAATAGGAGGGAGGAGGAGGGATTAGGAGGAGGAGGGAGGAGTAGGGTGGAGGAGGAGGCGAGGAGGAGGGAGGAGGAAGAGGGAGGAGGAGGGAGAAGGAGGGAGGAGGAGAACGCAGGAGGAGAAGGGAGCAGGAGGAGGAGGAGGGAGGAGGTGGGAGAGGGAGGAGGAGGGAGGAGGAGGAGAGAGTAGGAGGAGGGAGGAGGCGGAGGGAGAAGGAAGAGGGAGGAGGAAGAGGGAGAAGGAGGAGGGAGAAGGAGGAGAAGGAGGGGGAGGAGGAGGAGGGAAGAGGAGGAGGGGAGGAGGAGTAGGGAGGAGGAGGAATGTGAAGGGAGGAGGAGGGAGGAGGTAGAGGGAGGAGGAGGAGGAGGGAGGCGGAGAGAGGAGGAGGGAGGAGGAGGAAGAGGGAGGAGGAGGAATGTGAAGGGAGGAGGAGGGAGGAGGTAGAGGGAGGAGGAGGAGGAGGGAGGAGGAGGAGTGAGGAGGAGGAGAGAGGAGGAGGAGAGGGAGGAGGAGGAAGGAGGAGGGGAGGAGGGAGGAGGAGGAGGAGGAGGAAGAAGGAGGATGAGGGAGAAGGAGGGATGAGGAGGAGGAGGGAGGAGGCGGAAGAGGGAGGAGGAGGAAGGAGGAGGGGAGGAGGAGGTAGAGGGAGGAGGGGAAGAGGAAGAGGGTAGGAGGAGGAGGGGAGAGGAAGAGGGAGAAGGAAGAGGGAGAAGGAGGAGGGAGAGGGAGGAGAAGGAAGAGGGAGGAGGAAGAGGGAGAAGGAGGAGGGAGAAGGAGGAGAAGGAAGAGGGAGGAGGAAGAGGGAGAAGGAGGAGGGAGAAGGAGGGGAGGAGGAGGGAAGAGGAGGAGGGGAGGAGGAGGAGGGAGGAGGAGGAATGTGAAGGGAGGAGGAGGGAGGAGGTAGAGGGAAGAGGAGGAGGAGGGAGGCGGAGAGAGGAGGAGGGAGGAGGAGGAAGAGGGAGGAGGAGGAATGTGAAGGGAGGAGGGGGGAGGAGGTAGAGGGAGGAGGAGGGAGGAGGAGGTAGAGGGAGGAGGAGGAGGAGGAGGAGGAGGAGGGAGGAGGCGGAGAGGGAGGAGGAGGAAGGAGGAGGGGGAGGAGGGAGGAGGAGGGAGGAAGAAGGAGGAGGAGGGAGGAGGAGTGATGAGGAGGAGGGAGGAGGAGGAGGGAGGAGGAGGGAGGAGGAGGAGGGAGGAGGAGGAAGAGGGAGGAGGAGGAATGTGAAGGGAGGAGGAGGGAGGAGGTAGAATGAGGAGGAGGAGGGAGGAGGAGGAGTGAGGAGGAGGAGAGGGAGGAGGAGGAAGGAGGAGGGGAGGAGGGAGGAGGAGGAGGAGGGAGGAAGAAGGAGGAGGAGGGAGAAGGAGGGATGAGGAGGAGGAGGGAGGAGGAGGAAGAGGGAGGAGGAGGAATGTGAAGGGAGGAGGAGGTAGAGGGAGGAGGAGGAGGGAGGAGGAGAAGGGAGGAGGAGGGATGAGGAGGAGGGAGGAGGTAGAGGGAGGAGGAGGAGGGAGGAGGAGGAGTGAGGAGGAGGAAGGAGGAGGGGGAGGAGGGAGGAGGAGGAGGAGGGAGAAGAAGGAAGGAGGAGGAGGAAGGAGGGAGAGGAAGGAGGGAGAATGAGGAGGGGAGGAAGGAAAGAGAGGTGGAAGGGGAGGAGGAGGGAGGAGGAAAGAGGTAGGGGGAGGAGGAGGTAGAGGGAGGAGGAGGAGGAAGGAAAGGGAGGAGGAAGAGGAGGAGAAGGGAGGAGGAGGGTGGAGGGAGGAGGAGGAGGGAGGAGGTAGGAGGAGGAAGAGGGAAGAGGGAGAAGAAGGGAGAAGGAGGAGGGAGGATGATGAGGGAGAAGGAGGCAGGAGGAGGAGGAGGGAGGCAGGAGGAGGAGGGATGAGGAGGGAGAGGGAGGAGGAGGGAAGATGAGGGAGGAGGGGGGAGGAGGCGGAGGGAGTAGGAGGGAGGAGGATGGAGGAGAAGGGGAGAGGAAGAGGGAGAAGGAAGAGGGAGAAGGAGGAGGTAGGAGGGAGAGGGATGAGAGGGAGGAGGAAGAGGAGAAGGGTGGAGGGAGGAGGTAGAGGGAGGAGAAGAGAGGGGGAGAGAGTTCGCCATTCCGAATTCATACTCGTCTAGTTCTTCCCTTCTACACGACTGTAGATAACTTCCTTACACATAAAAAGATGAATTGTTATTGATATTGCCGTGGCATGGAGGAATATCAGCAGCAGAGTTGATTAAAAAAAACAAAGACTGAGATCTACAGAGAGCCATGAACGCCTACGCCAGCCGGCACGGCACTTGATGATGATGATTGCCGTGTGACGATTCTGTGTAGTCACGTCATTTTCTTCCCTTTCCCTAGCGTTTTGGTTCGGGGATTCTTTCATCATCATCATCATATATTTACGTACGTATTTTGGGAGGGGGAGGAGGGAGGAGGAGGAAGAAGAAAAAAAAACTATGACAGTTGACAGCTCTGGAATGAAAGGAAGGCGTGTAGAAAATTTCATCTCAATCGGATGGGCCGTTCGCGAACAAATAAAGGACATACATATTTACATACATACATATATACATACACACATATTTACATACATACACTTTGTTTTATAAATATAGATTACAGTATACTCTAGCTGTGTAGCACTCGAAAAATAATACCAGGGTCCTGGCATTGGCTAAAAAGCGTAACATTTCACGCCAACAGGGTGGCATTTTGTTAATTTTTCTTTGAAAAAGCCTTGTTAGAGGTTTTCACTTCTGCGTAAATTAAGCTTGTAATTCTTGCTTGCTTGCGTTCGCTGGCTATGAACTCCAGCGTGAAGTCCTGTATGTCGGATGGAGACATCCTGTTGTCCAACATCAGTGTGATGTTATACAGATTGCGTGAGTATCCGTTGTCCCATGTCTGGCTTACTGGTGTGCAGACTGGTGGTTCATCGCCGTGCAGGCAGATTGATCTATCCCGCTTTACAAATTTAACTGTTGGTAAAGTTGCAGTGGCATGTATTTTATTGACCAGTGCCTTTATGGTAATATTGGTCATTTCTAAGAGACATAATAATACCATTTATTTCATGATGACTTTGCATGGCGGTTATAATCGGAGATAAGCATATGAATTTCTGGCTTATGTTGTCAGGATGAAAGATAATACAATGACAACACATTGACTTGTTTATGGAATTGATATTATCTTCGTAATACAGGAGGATTTGATGGTCAGTCTTTCCCTCAATTTGGAAAGCGACGAAACCAGTGGTGGAACCTTCGTACGACCATTCATTCATTCATTCATTCATTCATTCATTCATTCATTCAAAAGCATGTTCTTTGCAGAACCTCGCTCTCATAACAACTTTACGGAAAATCTCTCGATTATAAGCAAGAATCAAGAGTCCAATACTCTCATATGTAGATCATCTGCCGAGTGCTGCACCCATCGTCTCTTTGGCCTTCCTCTTCCTCTCATCCCAGGTATATGTTTGTTACGCATATCATTTACATGACATTGCATTCAACACCAGCATTTTCAGCTGCTGTTGATGTCTTGGCAAGTTTTACTTTCAGTAGTTTGCCATTGCTTTCTGAACAACCGGCTCACATACCCTCTGTAAGTAACCAACGCGACGCGTTCCGCTGCGAATTCGCGCATCTGTGTTTCGTAAGAGAGTATACCGGATTACAACCAACGTCCTTAACCCCTACGCCAGGGAGACGGCTTCCAGGTATATACCCCCCCCCCCCCCATTATTGCTCTCTCCAAACTTTACTGTTTCAAGTTTCCAAAATACTGCAACGTTCTTTGTTTTATCGACTTTAATAGCCAACCTTGTTTCAATATTCAGATCTTGTCGAATGGATGCAATTGTTCTTTTCTGTATCCAAGATATTCTTAGAACCTGTCTGTAACATTTATATTCCAGGGCATTTATGCGCTGTTCAGCTTGGTTAGTAAGTGTCCAGATCACACAGGCGTATGTTGCAATGGGAAAGATGCATGCTCTTAAAAATCGAATGAGTGTAGGTCTATCTGTCCCACGCCACAATGTATTCATGCTAATGACATTACTTGCGCAGCTCATTCTCAACCACGCAAGCTGTTCCGCTGTGTGTGGATCGTTCTACAAATATGTGGACCTATCCCATGAAACCTATACGTATGGGCAGTCTCGGTGGTCAGGTGATTATTCCTTCTGCCCCGCATTCCGAAGGTCCTGCGTTCGATTTTAGTCTACGTCGTTCGGATCACGAGTGTAAT
Organism: Cepaea nemoralis; assembly: GCA_014155875.1. Taxonomy (NCBI): domain Eukaryota; kingdom Metazoa; phylum Mollusca; class Gastropoda; order Stylommatophora; family Helicidae; genus Cepaea; species Cepaea nemoralis. The sequence goes on from JACEFZ010019101.1 coordinate 1,201,797, forward strand.
TTTCTCGGAGATTCCTTGGGGACTTGGGCTCTGTGGAACAATTTCAACAGGCCGCACTGTGGAAAGAGGCTGAGCCATATGGGATGAAACCCGGTGCAATGAAATTTAGAGTCTTGCTTTTTAATACATTTTTTTTTTTAAAATCCAAAACGTCTGAAGGCTCGAACACGGGTCTTTTACATTCTACTTAACTTATTTTATTAACTGGGGAAAAAAGATCAGCGAACAAAAACAATTTTACGTAAAGTCTCTCTACACTGTGTATATAGAGACATTTTGAAAAATTAAGCACATGACGTCATAAAAATGTGCTAAACAATTCATTAAATTAGTTGCAATGGTCACTGCTATGGTCTAACGCTGTTTTGGGGGAGCTGGAAAGTACCAATGAAGTATTAATTATAACGTTTTCAACAAATTTCTAACCGTAATGCGATTAGAAGGTTGTTCATCAGGAAATCTTGCTATAAATCTTTGAACAACCATCCGTGTGTACCGACCGTCATTTCGAAACACTTGTTCAACCAAAAAAAGTTATTTCTTCCGTTGATAACGCCATTCTGTTTGGAGTACAAAGACGTTCCCCATCAGACGACAGCCATTTTATGTACATTGCTTCACGATAGACTGTGGAGCACATTTTTGATGACGTCATGTACTTCATTTTTTTTTTTTCAAAATTGTTCTATTATACATACAAAGTGTAGTGAGACTTTACAAACACACTTTATATGCAGACATGATGTACCCAGTGTAAACATCACATGTACAGCAGTGTTATATCTATGAGCATAAATGAAACATTCACGGTTATTTATCAAGACACACTTGATATGATACGAAAGCGGAAACGCCCGATGCCACGACCAATCAAACATCAATTTCCTCGCCTTAGTTCGCACGCATCTCTATGCTTCTTTCGCGCGAGCTAATATTTTCCGGGTCAAATTACAAGTTCTTGTCAATTGAACCCTTCCAGTGAAGAGGAGTGTTTTCCATTAACGTGATTAAACATTTCGTTTAACCCTTGCTATGTTAGCTTTTTGTTTTTGTTATTGTTGTTGTTATTTCTTTGTATGTTCCTTTTGGGTCGTGCTGCACTGGCGTTAAAATATATACAGGTTAAAGGAACACAAAATTGCCGCATCCAATCCTGGACGCATCTGGTAATCTATCAAAGCAATGGGTTAATAAAGGCAATAAAGATGGAGGTTTTGATTATCTTTAATAGAGCGGGATAGACGATATATGTAAAAGAGAGAAATGTGAATAACCAAGGCACACAAAAAAAGATTACAGGATTTGTTGCCTGGTATATTTCGCTGCATCTCGACAGGTACATATCTAGCTTTCTTGGACAAGGGCGAAAAACAAAAGGTCACGTGTGTATGTTACATTCTCCACGGGAGTTGAAAATTACAAAGGGTAAGCCGTAGACTCCCTTCCTGGAAAAAAATATTAGAATATAAAACCTACCAAGGATAGATATAGCCCGTTACCTTGGTTGGGAATCTGCATAAGGCAAACAGACGTGACACGAATGCCTGCCGATGGTTGTATGTTTTTATCTATGTACCTGACGAGATGCAGCGAAATATGCAAGGCAATAAATCGTGCAGTCTATTGTTTGTGTCTTCGTTATTCAAATTCACTACGGAAAACATTGTTATGATTCTCTGAAAAGAGAGAAAACCTGATTTCATGCATGCGATAACAAAATAAACCATACATAATCTATGACGGCTGTCGTAATACAGTATCGTCCCTGTGGTGAAAGGAAACAAAACCCACATTCTTTTAACCCCATATCATTATCTTGAGGATCTTCTGCATTTCTGTCCACAACACCCCATCAGTCCTTGGATCTCTCTCTCTCTCTCTCTCTCTCTCTCTCTCTCTCTCTCTCTCTCTCTCTCTCTCTCTCTCTCTCTCTCTCTCTCTCTCTCTCTCTCTTACCACTGGACCATGCCCCCTCTCATTCTTTTCCAAAACATACCACACAACTCTAGCTTTAAAAAAATGACAAATTAATTTAATAAAGAAAAGTGTCAGGTATGTGCAAAGTGTATGTGTTGGATGTCTGTCGTATAATCTAGAGTGTATGCAGAATCAGACCGAACAGCTCAAGAGCAAAGTCTGCTTTCCTCACAGTACTGGCCACACAACAGCACCATAGATTAAGTACAGAAGGACCTCACCAAATGATGCGTCTCTCCGGCCAGATGTCGACTTCCTCCAGTGGCTCTTGGATAGTCCGGATGCCTGGTCACCAATAGTGGATATAGTCCAATACTGACCATGAATCTGACACACACAGCGTATCTAATATGTCGCTAAAAGTTATGTGATCTGATAACCCTTGTACAGTAAAATAAATGTTTACTGTCACGTTGAAACAAAAATGTTAATTGTTAATTTCACACAGGAATTCACCATTTGTAAAACACAATGTTAATTTTCAATTCCTCTATAGAACTACTATTGTTCCTGTTACTGGTGGTATTGTAAGTATCTGCACTCTACTATGATGTGAACTACCACTGAGGAATCACTCTTAGATGATCATCGGTTTCTGCTCAGCAGAATCCAGGTTCTTGCAGACCCTCTGGATAATGGGCCCAGTGCAAAAGCCGCTGAGTAAAAACTTCCTTCAATGATCGAGCCATAATCTTCTTCTATGACTTTTCTGTTAGCTCTTTGGAAAACATAGTGGAACCATATATTTATTGCTGTTTGAAATCGAGACTACGAAATCACACAATGGATAAATGTCCGCCGATCTAAATCAACATAAGACACCGTAGTCACTCTCCATAATCAAACCAGGAATATCACACACGTCCTTGTTGTCTCATAACATTTGGTCGACTCCCGCCAAATTTGTTTATCCAGACTGTTTTAATACTGTGTCTGAATGACGTCACAAAACTGACTAGACACTAAGCGCCGAGAAGCTATTTTTTCTCTCCTTTTCCGACTCGATGTAGACAACTGGCCCGCTGTCCCGCTTTAATCTAGGGAATTGTTTCCGGTACTTCAAAAAGTCTTGCTGGTCTGTGATCTAGAGAAATTTTTCCCCCACAACAAAAGATCGTGCCGACTTTCATCAGGACAGTCTGTCTCCAACATCAAAGGATAGCTTCCGCCTGTAGACGAATGGCGCGACAGTCTTTCATCGATCGACAACTCCAAGAATTTCCGCGACAACGACCATCGCGCTATCGAAGTGGACAGAGATCTGTGCTGGTAATGATATGAGCATGGTTGGATGCGTGTTCGATACCTGGGTTCGTCGCTTGCCAAAGTGACTGTAAGATTGATCACCAATCTCTCTTACCCTCAGGCCTATAAAATGTAATGGTGCAATAACATCACAGACCCATAACACGACATGCTCCGGCGCAATTTTTTAAAATTATTTATTGATCTATGATCGAATATGATCGAATGGCTGAGGCAGCTTAGGGAGTGGAAGCTCGCCTGCGGTATCGGTGGTCTTGAGTTCGATCCGCATCCAGCGGTTTAGAATTTCAAAATTGACCTGGGCTCCTAGATCCACCCAGCCTAAAATGTGTACCAGAAAATGGCTTGGGGTGTACAGGCGGCCGGAGTGAAACTATCCACATCAGCCATCAGTGCCGTTTGGTATATTCAAATATGGGTCTAGTATCATACAGTCAATGCGCTTTAAGCGTGTAAAAGGAATTATCGTGTTTTTTATTTGTTTGTTTGTTTTTTTGTTTTTTTTTTGTTTGTTTTTGTTTTTTGTTTTTTTCACTTACTACTTTAACCATACTTTTCAAAGCTGTCTTTCTGAACCACATGACACGACATATTTCTTATGTTGTAAACTTGTCTTTCATCTTCGATTCTCTTGCTAGGGAAGAACGTCACGTCCACTCATGCCTTTTAAAGATTGGGGTGTCTGACATCAGTATGCATTTGTGTCACGCCTGCTTCCTCTGTGTACACTCCCAACACAGTTAAAGGTCTATATCCACCCGTTGGTAGGTTTATCTTTTCTAACAACTTTGCCAGGGCTGGAGTTTACGGCCTACCCTTTGCGATTTCCAAGAGCCGTGGGAATTTTAACATACACACGAAACTTCCTGTTTTCGGCCCAAACATAAGGTTAGGTAACCGATCTCACTATTCAAAAGATAACGGGGCGTGTGATATCATTAGATACTAACCAGCAGTAGGGAAAATTCCCAGCCCTACGTTTGAATCTTTACAAGCATTAAGCCGCTTTGGGCATACGGTTTAAGTTAGTTGCATATCCTTTGCAGGAAGACTCAATCAACCCCAGCATTATTTCGCTGATGTGTGATCTCATGAAAAGTTTACATTCAGTAGGCTGCCATTGCTTCCTGGAGGACCGCAACACATACCATTTAATAACAGCCAAAGCAAAGCCGTCTGCTGCCAAATCGTCCGCAGTGGTGTTTCGAACGTGGTATGCAGGATTTAGAATTGCGTCCGTAACCCCTTCGTCACAGAACAGGTGCACATATTGTGCTAACCGCATAATTTAATAGACCAGTCGATCCTGGCTGGCTGATGTGCTTCATATGGTGCTGGTGGTTTACCAGTACATTCTGTGGCAATCATTTTAGGCTGCGTCGACTTGTGAGTCAAAATCAATGTAATTTTTTCTTGTAAATTTACCCCCATGCGCATTCGAACCCACAATCACCGGGCCAGCAGGCGAGTGTCTTGACACTACGCTAATGCCACTCCCATTGAGTATGTGGTGCTACACCATATTCTTCTGCACCAATCGGCACCAATGGACACTTACTACATAAGCTGAACAGCGCATTTATGCCTTTGAATATAAATGTTATAGATGGGGAGAATATCTTGGATACATACAAGAAAAAATGTATCCATACAACAAGAGCTGAATATTAAAGAAGGTTGGCTACTAGAGACGATAAAACAAAGAAAATTGAAATATATTGGCCACTTGAAATGTCATGAAAGTTTGGAGAGAACAATAATGGAGAGGTATGTGCCCTTGAAGAGAGGAAGAGAAGAGCCAAAAGAAGATGGGTGCATGATGTGGCAGATGATCTCCAGATGGACGTCTGGGGCATTTTACTTATGATCGAGAGGTTTTCAGGAAGGTTGTTATGGAAGCGGGGTTCTGCAGAAGACCGGCTAGTGAATGAATGACTGAATCAGCATTCTATAAGTAAAGTTTAATTATTACCTTTGCGCACCTTACAATTTCCTTGTACGCATTTTACGCTGGGTCGACAAAACGGCTCAGGCTAATGTAAATTTTAAAAAAAAAAAAAAAAATGATATCTCCGACTCGAAGGAGGTTCAAACTATTGACTGCCTGGTCGTAAGGCAGTCGTGTTGACCACTGCGCTACTGAGCTGCGTGTGTGTGTGTGTGTGTGTGTGTGTGTGTGTGTATGGGCGGGTGTGTGTCGTGTATATATTGTGTGTATATTTCCGCCTATGTGAGTATTACCATGTTTTCTCGTTTGTGTGTGTGTGTGTGTGTGTGTGTGTGCATGCGTGCGTGCGTGCGTGCGCTCGCGCGTGTGTATGTGTGTGTGTGTGTGTGTTTCGTTGTAGACAGCGTCCCTTATCTAGTATTTTCCTCAACTCTTTGATGTCTATACTGCCACTTTTTTTTTTTCAATCCGTCAATGCATTTCTCCAATAAACTGACTAATTAACCTCTATCTCAGCTATTTTTCTCCCGGGAAGATTAACCTGGTAAACAAACGCCAAAAATTCGGATGTGTCGGCCGAAAGGCGTAAATATCGCAGCTCTGCTGTAAACAGGCCCAGCGCCTTTACGTCCAAAACAATCATTTCGGACGCACGAAGAATAAGGAGGAATTTGTCTTTCGTGTAGTTTCACTTATCCGTGCTGATGATGATGAAACCATATTTTTGTATCTGAAGCATGCAGAATTGTCCAATCGATGAGGTTATTACAGGAGGTTTTTCCACATATGTCAATACACAGAAATAGCACATTTCTGGGGAACCCGGAGGCCACTGAATTAGCAACACTCGTTTCATAAATGTATATTAACCAAGGGCAGATCTCGCTTGCCCATTGGTCAATAAATATACGTGACCAGCACACTTGCCCAGTGTGCCTTTAGGCTTGTATAAGTGTCATTTTCTTATTGACTTTACGTACAAATCAAACAACAAACACACACACACACACACACACACACACACACATCGGGCCTTAATGCTGGATATAGTATAGAAGATTTACAGAAGAGACATGATTGGTTGGTTTCCATTGATGTATATCACTCACTGACACCTTTCGGAATTGACAGACAATAGTGTCTTACTAAGCACAATCCAATATCAGTAAGACCCTGGATTACGCTATTCCTCTTCATAGCACAAAGCCAGCTGAAATGAAGAGACCATGAATTGCGCATTCAGCATGATCCCTGTCTCGGCCTGACTAGTTTAATCCACAGGAAAGGAAACACGAATACATCTGGATCAAGACCAGCTTCAGAAGCTGCCGGGTCAGTAAAGCAATGCTCTAACTGTCCGTCTTTCGGAGTTTCGATCCTAGATCACTTGCCGACAAAGGCTTAGTGTATGGTTTGCTCTGCCATGACATTTAGTTTTAGTTTGCATTTCCTCGCACATGGATGTGACGTGTACCGTCTCAACTGAGCATTTCCGCCCGAAGCTACGTTACTTATAGGTCAAATAACAAACACAAAAACACATTGAGTCATTATGCTGGGTCAAGTATATTACATGTAAAGAAGAGCCATGATTGTTTGGTCCCCATTAATCCATATGCAATACACAGAAATAGCATGCGGCCAATAAAATAGTATGAGAAGTACGTAAACGTCCATGTATTGATTGACTGTCACATAAGTAGGGGAAAGAAGTAAAGATTAAAGGACAACATACAAAAAAGGCTAGTCCCATAGCATATACTTCCGTTTGTGTGTGAAGTGCGAGACCGTTATATATTTATGGCCATGAATGACTTGCTCTCTATGTTCCATAAAGATGTGTAGTGTTTTACTGTGGCTCGTCATTGTGTGTAGTTGACATAGTAGCGTAAACTTCACAGTGGAGCATGTACAACAGGGAGCGTCTGATCTTCAGAAGAGGACCCGATCCAGGAATTTCCCTGTCACTTTATTTATGTGACACACTGTAGAATTGCTCCTGGATGTAGTTCTCCTATTGCCCAACCAAACCCAGTATGGCAGCCATTTTGTTTACCAATGTTTGTCATCGTCTCATATATTGTTGTCGCTATGTTTCCAAGGGCGAATGTAGTTCACTCAGTGTTTAGTAACATGCGTACATCTCACAACACCATTGATTTGACTGGCAGAAACCCATCTTCTTGCTTCCGGCCGGTCTGCCTCTGTATCTGCATCCTCACCCGCCATTCACAATTACACCATTGACGCCAATACCGCCATGCTGCCTTCTTCGAACCACATCCACGGCTGAAGGTGAACTTCCCCGCATGCACCCAGGAGAAGCCAGCTCCTTCACAGAGTATTCCATTTTGCGAGCTTGATTGTTCCTCCCTTCCCTGTTTCTTGTTGTTGTGGAAAGCGACCTCCGCATAATTCTTGGTCTACTCCCAGCAGTGTTATCTTCGAACAACAAATCCCCATCCCTGTGTATGCCGACCACTCTCGGGTGTCCATGGCTAAAGTAACAGTTCCTACTTCACAGAATGGCTGGTTGGGTAGACACAATACAGTAAAGCTAGTTTAATTTGGGCTATCTCGAGAGAGACTGACTACGCTGCGCTCTGAAGACAGAGCGGATTGACACTGCCCATATTTAGTTGGGCTATTCCCGTTTTCACACTTAAAATTCTCAGCATTATTTCTATACATGGAAGTCACGCACCCGTCCTTCACCTTTCCCCTATGTAAAAGCATGCATATTTGTGTGCTGACGAAGGTTTTGGCCGCAGCGTCGATTTTGTTGCGTGTGATCGTGTTCTGGTAAAACTTACTGATTCTACTTCTCGTTAATGTTCATTCACTGACCAGACGCTAGACCCGACTTCACAAAGTGGACTGAAAGTGACTGTTTTCAACCGGTGGGAATTAGGGGAGATTAAGATTATTTCAAGATCGCGTTAATATAAGAACCGATTACTTGATATTGTTTTTCCCTCAATGCTTTACGGTTCTGTACTTCTCGCCCTTCTGAAATTCACTTTATAGCGTAAGTAGACCTACAAATCCAGTTTAATTTAGACGTCTAGTTTTGTTCTAGTATGTCTTATTAAATTTAGCTTCCATTTTTACGTATACTGTATAGGGGCAAGGGGGGCGATTTGTAGGGACGAAATACGAAAGGGGGGAATGACGTTCTGAACATATGGTGAAGGGGTGCATGGGCCAAAAAAGGTTGAGAACCACTGGTTTAAGCACTGCTTTCAAAGTCAAGCGAGGAGATATAACCAATTCCTAATAGGAACAGTTAGTTGAGATACTCAGTGGTGGCTACTGCATCGGAGGACTTAGCACGCAGGGGAGTGTCCAATGCACAGTGGCGTCGTTGAACATGAGATACTCTAACAGAAAGTTAGTTGCAAGTCTTTTACAGAAAGTTGCAAACAACCTCAGCATTTGTTTGAGTGTTTGTGATTTACTAGACAAATTTAAAATTCAGTAGTTTGCCATTGCATTCTGATATACATACGAGCATATCAAATCAACCTAATGCTGAATGCATCTAAATCTTTTGCAATTGATTTTTAACGTGAGACTCCATATGCCGGGAGAATGTGAAACGCGTGTACTAACCATAGGCCAAATTGCCGGCTAATAATAAATAAATTAACTTAACATAACATAACATAACATCACATCACATCACATAAAATGACATAACATAACATAACATAACATAACATAACCACAACATACGTTCAAAAGAGATCATATATACATGCATGTTTGTTCTTTTGATGTATCGCTCAAGACTGCCTTTCAGATCTCAAGGTAAATTTGTCTTTAACGTTATCCCCACTGTCTATGGTTCACTCTATTAGTGATCCACTTTGTTGATTAATGGTCTGGTACTCTAATAATTTTTTTTTTTAAATTGCGTTGGCTCGCTTTGACTGCAAGTGTAGTCACTATATGTGCTACTACTGTAGTCACTATATGTGCTACTACTGTAGTCACTATATGTGCTACTACTGTAGTCACTATATGTGCTACTACTGTAGTCACTATATGTGCTACTACTGTAGTCACTATATGTGCTACTACTGTAGTCACTATATGTGCTACTACTGTAGTCACTATATGTGCTACTACTGTAGTCACTATATGTGCTACTACTGTAGTCACTATATGTGCTACTACTGTAGTCACTATATGTGCTACTACTGTAGTCACTATATGTGCTACTACTGTAGTCACTATATGTGCTACTACTGTAGTCACTATATGTGCTACTACTTCTAGTACAATAAAAAACAATACAAACAGTTAGGTATATGTAGCTCCTGCGAAATGATGAGACATACTAAACACGGACACAATGTACATACCTTACAACGCACTCCATAAGGGTGAACATAAATCACGGAGTAAACTCCCCCCTCACCCCCCCCCCCCCCAAAAAAAAAAGAGAGAATCCAATAAAATATATAATAATAAAATAATAAGATTAAAATAAGTATTTTAGGACACAACAAACGAAGTTTCAATTATATAAATCTTCATCAAGAACGGGACAACACAAACAGATCTAAAGAAAAAAATATAAAATTATACAATAATATTAAAACACAACTAATTCGTTGTCAAGAAGGCAGACAAGTTAAGTGCGGTACGGTTTTGAAGGGTGCTCTTTTTGTACAAACGTTGAGTCCAATTCAGCTGCTAAAAGTGCCAAATAAGAAATGTGTGGTCACAGGTGTGCAAACATTCAGATATGAATATATAGAGGGAAGTCAGTGTCACCTATGACGGTATTGATTCCCGCTGGATGGATGTATCCCAGAGAGTTGATTAATTAACTGGCTTTCAATTCTAAACCTAGTGAAGTTGTAAGAGAATCATGGCTTCAATACTGTGACCCATACATCGTCGACTCCATTGTGGTCAAAAGAACTGACATGGTTAAGATCAGGTTTGTCAGAGTTTTGAACAAGCTCCCTAAGGTGTTCGCTAAAGCGGTCGGCTAGGCATCTACCAGTCTGTCCAATATACTTATGTTACATCGTTTGCAGATAATAGCACTTATCAGGTTGAGGGATATGCTTGTAAATTAGGCTTTCAGGGAAAAGGTGTCTAGGTAAATGTAATCACCGGTGTCTGAATAACGTGTGATTCATCCATCATGTGCCATGCCGATAAGCGTGGGCGGTCACGTTTTGCCATTTCATTCGATCACCAGAGTCATGGATCAGCTCCGTGTTCCTGTTCCGACCATGCCATGTGGTCAAGCCATCCAGATATTTACTTCTCGGTCTTCTCCCTGATCTCTTCCCTTCTATCTTGCCATTCGTCACCAAGTTTTCCAAGTCATTTCTTCTCATAACACGTGCAAACAATTTTGACTGTCTACGTCTAATGTCTCTAATCAGTTTACGATCTTCATTTGTTTCTTGAAGGACTTATTCATTGGTTTTTCTGTCTTTCCATGGTATTCTTTGCATATTCCTCAGAAACCACATCTCCACAGTCATCAGATGTTTTTCAGCTTGACCGCTTATTGTCCACGCTTCACATCCATACACAAGTATAGGTTCTATGTAGCACTTCAACACTCTTTTTCTCGTTTCAGTTGATATCTTTTTATTGGTCAGTATGAGCATGTCAAGAAAAATGTGCGCTGGGTGTGCCCATCTATTGAAAACGCCTAGAATTTCATGGGGTCTCTCTAGGTGCTACTCTTATTTAATATCATATATGTTTAGTACGCTTTCGTGATCAGGATGGTGGTATATACATTCACTCACGCTCAGATGGTCGCCTCTACAATGCTCAGAGATTGAAGGCCAAGACCAACATTAGGAGGGTGCTGATCTGAGAGTTGCTTTTTGCAGATGATGCTGCAATTACGACACACTCTGAGGAAGAATTACAACGCCTACTAACTGCATCATTCAATGCTTGTTGTGAATTTGGTTTAACAATTAGGAAACAGAAGACACAGATTATGTCACAAGGTGCACATGGGGTACCATGAATCTTTATTGACAACGACGAACTGGAGATAGTAGATCATTTTACATATCTAAGATCAGAAGTAAATAGCAAATTATCCCTAGATCAGGAAATCAACATCAGAATTGGTAAGGCAACAACAACAATGAACAGATTAACAAAAAGAGTCTGGGAAAACAGAAAGCTTACTACTAAAACAATAGTCCTTGTTTATCAAGCCTGTGTTCTTAGTACTCTTCGTTATGGCAGTGAAGCCTTTTCAACTTACTCACACCAAGAGAAACGTTTAAACAGCCTTCATATCCGGTGTCTGCGAAGAATACTTGGTATTCAGTGGCGAGACAAAATATTGGAAAGATCAGGTTGTGTGACAATTTGTTCCATGCTCAGTCTTCATAGACTTAGATGGATAGGACACTTTAGGAGGATGGATGATAGTAGAATACCAAAGGACATCTTTTTTGGTGAATTACAGATAGGTAAGAGATCTCAGGGTCGGCCTCTACTACGATACAAAGATGTGTGTAATCGGGACATGATTGATACAGGCATTGATAATGCACATTGGGAGCAAGTCACCGCTGAAAGTCTTGCATGGAGGGCACATATCAGAAATGGAACAAAGACAAAGGAGAAAATGATTGCAGATAAGTCACACACCGAGCGTGTGAGGCGTAAGATGGTACATGATGGTGAAAATGACCATATGTTCACATGCATCCACTGTGGACGAACATTTACAGCGCGAATTGGCCTTATCAGTCACATTCGCTACCGCCATGGGTTGTAGTTATTATGCCTTTTTGAAGCATAATGTAACAAACTATCGTCTGTCAAGACGGCAATGTACCAATGTAATGTAGTACGCTAGACTGATTTTTGCTTGTGGATTAGCTTTCCCCATTATCAGTGTGCCTCTCCAACAGACGAACCAACTCCGACTTCTGAAGTACGTGTAATTTACATCCGTAAGTCAAGGACGAGAAATCAACATTATAGTCCAACTGACCTGTGTAGGAGTTGAACCCAGTAACACGACATCAGCAGACCGGAAGTTTAAGAGTGACCGCTCTTATCTATTTTGACTTCCGCCCATCATCCCCCATTTGAGCACATATTCTGAACCAACTCACTCCAAGCCGTCCTTTCGTTTGCTGTCTCATTTAGCTCTTTTCATGACCCCCACATATTATTCACTTGTGTCTCTAATTCTCTCTTCTGTGTGTTTTTAGGTGATGTGGATTACAGACTTTCTAGTTATAAAATACTCAAGTTTTCACAAAGGACGTGGGTAGTAAGATCAATTTGTATGAGCAATGGCATACGTCCTAACGTAGACATTCTGTCATTTGTGTACGTCCTGTCGGCGTATGTCTTTTCACATTTCCTCGACATACAACGTCGAATGGTCGATACTAACCGCGGCATGATTTGGAAGCAAATCCCTCTGCATTATTTATATACTATGAGCATTTACCGTTCAGAAACCAATGGCAAGCTGCTGAACGTAACTTTACCAGTTAAATAACAAGAAGCCAATACAAGCTGGAGCTACTGCAACGTCCTGTAAAGATAAGCAACTATGTTTTTTTTTAAACGCTCAAGTTGTGTTACAGTTCTAGCCTAAACGTCCATTCTGTCACGTGTTAATATGTTCTTGGAAAGCTGGAAAAAAAAATACACTTTACGATCTCGTCAATTTCATTTTAAAAACACACATGCTAAAGAAGATGTTAAGAATATTGTCGGATATTTGAATTATACAAATATGCATATTAAAATCTAATCCTCTATCTGTTGACATGGAAGCAGGGATTACATTCTTCCGGGACAAACGAAACTTGTCACAAATGCAAGTGATCAAATTTTGCTTCGTGTGATGCGGCCATTTCAATATGGACGTGTAAATATTGTTTCCAGATATAAGATTCAATCCTCATCATCATTATCATCATCATCATCATCTTAAACTTCTGCTGTCAAGCGACGTGGGGAGGAATAATTTGCGTTCCAGCGCCCGGTGGGCGGCACTAGATAATGTCATTCCGTGTGACTGTACAATGTCTTTGATGTCGCCAATCCATTTTCTTTTAGGACGTCCTCTTGGTCATGTCGCAGAAGAGCTTAGATGTAAGGCCAGTGATGGTACAAGATTCAATACCGTTGTCAAATGTCCTTACTGTTTTGTTTAAAGATAAAGCTGTGTTAACAGAAAGTGTGGGATAGTTGTGTTTGTTTATATTTTGCTTTTTGCATAGACGTTCTTTGTTCGTTAGCTTGCTTTGAAATCGTGCTTAGTCCAAACACAGGCTACTACTACTTCAGGATGCATTTTTAATGACTGTTCAGTGTTTGGAAATATTGCCGGTCCAAGTTTTGAATTTACCTATTATGTTGCATGAACTTCACAGAGGGTGAATACAAAACTTGGACCGGCAATATTTTCAAACGCTGCACAGTCATTAAAAATACACCCTATAGCTGGTATTATTAGTAAGTGCACTGAACTTTTCGGCCAGCTCTGTGGCGAAGGGTTTACGAATGCAGTTCGTACTCCCGCATACCGTGTTCGAAACACAGCTGCGGGCGATTTGGAATCAGATTGCCTTGCGTTGGAACAAGACAAGAAAGAAGACAATAATGGAGAACCCTCGTACTCTTTTTATGCTAGAGACAAGGGACTAATTCCTAACTGGTGTGCAGTAGTCTGGGTGGTGAACCTAGACAAAAGAAAACTCGGCAGGTCTAGGGAAGTCTCGGACAGATTGTAAAACACATCTTGAAGTTGTTCCTCCCAATTAGACTACCCTGGACAATAAGATCATGAACAAGAAAAAATAAGATCAGTAACATTAATAAAACCAAAAAATGACAACATTAACAAAAATCACGATAATAGTATCACCATTTACATTAAAACCAATATCAGCAACAACGGCAGTAAATCAATACCACCAGCAAGGCCGGATACTATGTTCAAACTTCAAATACAATAAATACATGAATAATAAACGCAGACAAAAGTCCTTAAGAATTTGAATTTGGATAGGCACATGGCACGGGCAAGATAAAGTAAATGAGTCAAGCACATTGTACAAAACCAGCATATTTAATCAACATGCTTACCAGACACATGCCGATACTGACTACAAAGCACGTACAGGTTGTCTCAGAAAGCAACAATATCGTTTGTGATCATAAATAACAAATGTCAAACACCGGCGGAGAAAAATATTAGATGTTTTATATAAGAGAAAACATAAGCCGACTGACACAAGACATTATGTATGTATGTGTGTATGTGTGTATGTGTGTATGTGTGTGTGTGTGTGAGCGAGCGAGCGTACGTGCGTGCGTGCGTGCGTGCGTGTGTATGTATGTATGTATGTATGTGTATGTGTGTGTGTGTGTGTGTGCGTGTATATGTGTTTATTTTCAATTGATGGATGGACGAACGAATGTCTGTCTGTCTTTCGCTCTTTTTGTATGTCTGTCTGTCTGTCTGCCTGTCTTTGTGAGTATATATAATAAATAATATACCTCGACATAAATATCCTCACCTCCGCAATTTCAAATGTGACATCCGCTGATCAAAATGCATCGAGTGGAAGATATCAGCGCCAAACCAACCTTTCACCATTCAAACCTCCAAATCTATCAGATCCTATATGCCCCATCGCTACAGCCACATCAGAATGTGGTCTGGTGTATCTTTTCATCTCAACATTCTCCCCGACGAACCCAGAAAGCTCGGCAAATTTAAACTAGAACGATCAACATTTGCATAGGAGATTGGTCGCATCCGAACAGCCGGAATTTCCGGTAAACGAAAACTGCGCATGCTCAAATGCATTACCGCGAGACATGATCACTACTTTGCTTCTGGAAACTTATTGATGATTGATGTTGCGAGACCTATTTATTTTTCGCAACATTTTTAGTTAGAATGAAACGGGAAGTTATTTTATTACACTTTTCGTAGAAGTAAGTAAAGTACTGTAACAGTGTAGGTATAATTGGGGTCTAATGGAAAACTCCGATACAGCACGATTGAGCATTGAGACTGAAAGGCGTAGGAGATGCTCAATCGTGACGTATTATGTTGTTATAGGCAGTAAACATCCGATAGCCCAGCTGAGAAGACGCGGCCTGTCGTCTTGAGAATAAAATATAAAACTTTGTACCAACTCGACTCTAGTTACTTCCTTTGTCACTGTTAAAGGGAGTAATTAATGGTGCCCTCGACCGAGGATCTGAGGTTGATCTAGGCCGGCCAACAACAAACAACAAAAAAAAACTATCCACTGACGGCATGCTGTAAGAAATATTATGAAGATAATAAATCATGGCCTATCACGCGAAGTACTCAAGAATCAGGAGCCGTGGCTGAACTGAATCATTTACAAGGGGCCTAACCTGGCCGTTGCCTGAACCTTGCCACTTTCAAGATTTAATCAGAAGTCAGAGCTCGTTCAAGGTCAAGTCGTCAATGGCCGTTAACTGAACTTCAGCTTTCAAGGTTTTCCGGAGCCGAGATCTGAACTCTGGAGTTTCAAAAGAAAGGGCTTCTATTTTAAAGCGCCAGCCACCGAAAGTTATCAATAACAAGGGGCTTCTCAGGACCGTTGCATGAAACTTATCGTTTTTTTGAGAAGAGCCATCCTGTCCTAGAACTTTGAGAAACCCAGAATTTCAAGCTGAACCTGTCAGACAAAAGAAGAAAAATAAGTCAAGAACTCTTCTAGGCTCAAGTAATAATGGACAAAGCCTTGTAATTTCGTGATTAGGTTTTTTGAACACATAAATATCACTGGGCTTCGGTTAACTGTGATAAATTTTTGGGGCCACGTCATTACTACGACCCCTATCAAGACGCCGATGACGTACTTCACTCAGAATCAAGGAAGGGACCCAACCAGGGGTTGAAATCTATCCAGGCATCCCATGAGACGTGACCCAACCAGGGGTTGAAATCTATCCAGGCATCCCATGAGACGTGACCCAACCAGGAAGAGTATCTGGCAGCTACAAAATTTACCTGAGGGAAGAGAACTCCGCCACCTGAGCTTCTGGACTCCGCCACTTAAACTCGAGACTAGGTTTCACTTGATGCGAACTCTGGTTAGTGGAACTAGATCCGTCAGCTAATAAAAGAAGGTAACTGTGTAACTCCGGTGATGTGCCATAAATTCTTGGTTAGAGCAGAGTCTAAAACATTATTATATTATTAGAAACAGGTATGAGGATTTATAGCGAACTTTTTGGTTTCAAACAGGACTTATTGAAGACAGGGTTTTTCCTCCCTCTACGCTGACAGAATATTGATGCTGATTACAACTTGTGCTCTTTAGGGATTAACCAAGGGAAATTTGTGCGATTCTGGAACTAAATAACTAATGGAACAGTTTATGAACTGGAGGAATTATGTGTTGTAAATTAGTAAATTTAGGTGATTCATAAATAAGGTAATTAATTAACCAGATTTTAGAAGCAAATAATTTGAAATTGTGTGTTTTTTTTGTTCTTTGCTTGCTTTCTTGCAGTATTTTCAGCATGACGGAACCAGACAACCTTGCACAGGTGCTGACAGGGGTTGGAACAGCGGTAGGTAAATTGAATTTGGTAATCAACCAACAGGGAATGGCAACAGAAATTTTGAAGTTTAGTGGTCAGGCTAAAGACTTTAAGAAATGGGTTACTTCTATTGAAAAGTATGCATACCTAATTTCAGCAACGGAAGAAGAGAAAATGAGACTAGCTTATCAGACGGCAACAGAACCGGTCTCAGATCATATAAGGAGGAAGTTAGAGGCTAGAGTAGATGAGACATGGGAACAATTCAAAGAAGATCTCGCCAGGAAATACGCAGAGATAACGGATCCGCAACATGCATTTTCGGTGTTGAGGCAGGCTAAACAAAATAACGGAGAAACGGTACAGTTGTTTAGCGATAGGTTGATTAACCTGGCTGAAGAGGCATTCTTAGGACAGAATGTGCGAGGGGAGGAGGTGGAAAGGATGTTGGTAGGGATTTTTGTGGATGGCATCAAATCTGATGGTTTGAAACTTAAGCTGATGAGGGATAACCCTGAGAGGTTATCACAAGCGGTGGATATTGCGGTGCAAGAGGAAAATTTGAGACGAAGGTTTAGATTAAGAACAGGACGAGAAGTGGGAAGTAATAGAGACGACAGAATTGAGGAACCCATGGAGATAGGACAAACAAGATTCGGATGGAATAGGAGAGGCGGTATACAAACCTTACAAGGTAGAAATAGGAGCGATTATGTTGAAAGAAGAAATATGAGATACCCTACAAGTGAGGCAGTAAGAAACACAAATAACACAAACATTGTCTGTTGGGTTTGTGGTCAACGGGGACATGTTTCTCGTTTTTGTAATAACAGGCGTATACAGTCAAATACACAGGGTAGACATGATAATAATAGGGTGAGTAGGAATGTTGTTGATCGACACAGGAACTTTACAGGTACAAGAACACAGGAAAACTGGCGCCCAACCTATTAGACAGGACCGATGATAGGAGGGTAAATAATAGGGTCCCAAGTGTTAGAGAGTATGTTAATAACAAGTATAATAGATCGAACAGAGAATATTTTCAAATGGATGAAGTCAAGAAATTTATAGAAGAAAAAACAGATTATAGCTCGTGTATATTAGAAATAGGGAAAGTATAGAGTTCGTACATTAATAGACTTCAGGGAGCTCAAGTTAGTGTAGTAAAAGAAAGTTTTTTATACAAAATAGTAAGAAATTGTAGAGTATTTAAGTGTAGTAATAATTTACACTCTGTTACTGGACAGAATTTACAAGTAGTTGGACAAACAATGATCAATTTTAAATTAGGAGGGATCAACATAAGACACCTTTTTCATGTAGTGAGGGGTTTAAATAGAAATATGTTGATAGGAAGAGATTTTTTGATAAAGAATGGGATAAGACTTTTTTATGATTTACATAAGTTAAAATTCAGAGACGTATATATAGATATGGAAGAGGATATGCATATAGCAGCACTAGTTAGGGTCAAAATGACAACGACATTAAAACCACAGTCGGTTAATTTGATACAAGCGAAGCTGAAGAGAAACCCATATTATGTGGAAGGAAACACAGTCAGAATCACTGAGTTACAAGAAGAAATAATTGATGAGCCTGGTTTGGAGGTTCCAGATGGAGTAATGGAGTTGGATAAACACTTAACCTTTCCAGTAATGGTTATCAACAACACAGGGAGAGAAATCAAGTTATACAGAGGATGTGTGATAGCAAAGTTAGATCATAACATTAGTGAAATATTGGCAACGAATAGAACAGAAGTGTCGGGAACAAGTTATGTGGAAACTTCTAGTGAAAGGAGAAGTGACAGACGCGGATGCGGAAGAAGAGGGAAAATCGGAATGAATGAATTGATCCATCCATTCGGAGAAAATAAAGTCCATATACATTCACTAGACAAAATAACAAGGGAACAAGAAGTTGCTGTCACAGTTAAAAGCTTCGCCGGAAAATAAGGAAGTGTTAGAACAGTTTATAAAGCAAAATCAAGATGTGTTTGCGGTTAATGATTTGGAATTGGGTAAGACGCGGACGGTTACGATGGAGATAGACACGGGAGATCATCCACCAATAAGTCTAAAACCATACAGAACTCCATTAAGAAACAGAGAAATAATGGAAAAGGCAATAGAAGAGATGCTGAAAGCAGGAATAATAAAAAGGTCGAAGTCAGAATGGTCATCTCCGGTCGTCATAGTGGCCAAGCCCGATGGTTCCAGTCGCTTCTGTTGCGACTACAGGGCGTTGAACAAAATCACTAAGAATGTAGCATACCCACTGCCAGTAATTGATGATATTTTGGGGCTACTTAATGGCTCTACATATTTCACAACGTTAGACGCAAGGTCAGGATTTTGGTGTATTCCGATGTCGGAGGACGCGCAACGGAAAAGTGCCTTTTGTACCCACATGGGCTCGTACGAATTCTTACGAATGCCTTTTGGAGTCAAGACGGCGCCCTCACACTATATGTTCTTAATAAATGAAGTTCTAGAGGGTATGCAAAGGTTCGCTCTTGCTTATATTGATGATGTATTGATCTATACCAAGGGAGATGTAGGAAGATCATTTGAAACATATTAGACTAGTGTTTGACAGGTTAAGAAAGCATGATGTGAAGTTGAAGCTTAGTAAGTGCCAATTTTTGAAAACAGAAACAAAATATTTAGGGTATATTATAAATAGAGAGGGTATTAAACCAGACCAGAACAAAATAAAGATTATTAAAGAATTACCTGCACCAACAAACGTTAAGGAAGTACGTGCTTTTATAGGAACATGTGCGTATTATAGACGGTTTATTCCGGCATTTTCAAGGATAGCTGAACCAATTACAAATTTAACAGCCAAGTACGCCAGGTTTAAGTGGGATGATGAGTGTCAAAAAGCCTTCGACTATTTAAAAAACAGCTTAACACTGGTACCACTATTGACGCATCCAGACTTAAACAAACAGTTAATACTATACACAGATGCTTCAGACAGTGCAGTAGGAGCATGTTTAGTACAACCATATGAAGGAAAAGAATCTGGAATACCAGGGGTTAAAAATGAAAGACCTATCTACTTCTTGTCTCATAAGCTTAGTAAATCACAAAAAAAATGGAGTACTATCGAGAAGGAGGCTTACGCGATTCATTACGCTCTTCAAAAACTTAATTACTATTTACATAACGCAAGTTTTGTTATTAGAACTGACCACATGCCTTTAAAGTCTTTTTTAGAAGCTCCAGTGCAGAACAGGAAAATACAGACATGGGCATTGAATCTACAGGGGTACGACGCGAAAATTGAGTACATACCGGGTAAGATAAACACATGCGCTGATCTTTTGTCTAGAATTCCATATACACAGTCATCAGAGGATACAGAAGAGGAGGCAGCCGAACCAGAGATAGACGACAGGAATTGGCAGGTAAATATTCTGGATTCTGCTATAATAAATGGGGGAGAATTTGATAGCTTACCATCGGATCAAGAGTCTGAACATAGAGAAGAAGATCTACAGTTAGCACAATTCAATATGAAAGAAGAGCAGGATTTGGACCCTAGAATCATACAAATAAAGGAAAAGTTACGAGAAACAGAAGATAACAAATATAAAAGGAATTATTTGCTCTTACAAGAGGATGGACAGTTATATTATATGTGTGAAAAGAACGAACAACTAAGGAAATATATTCCAAAGCATTTGGAAAATGAACTTTTAAAAGCATATCACGATGAAAATGGACATCTCGGTAGAGACAAACTAGTGAAAGCACTTACAAGTAAATATTATTGGCCAAACTTATTTAAATCTGCATGCAAATATGTAGATACGTGTGAAAAGTGCAGATTAAGGAACATGAAAACAATAAAGTCTCCATTACAGGACACAGATATTCCTCACTTCCCAATGCAAAAGATTAGTTTAGACATATCAGGTCCACACCCCAGAACATTGTCAGGAAATGTATATTTAATTCATATAGTAGACATCTACAGTCTTTGGCCAGAGGTTTATGCAATTCCAGATAAGAGCGCGGATACTGTCATTAATATTTTTTTACAGGAGTTCATACCAAGGTTTAGTTGCCCACAAAGTATACTTACAGATAATGGTAGAGAATTTGTAAATAAAAAATTCGAAAAGTTATTAAAAGATTTAAACATAAGACATATAAAAACCTCATTTTATAGACCTTCTTCAAATGCAAAAAACGAGCGTCAACATCAGACGTTATACAACATTGTGGCAAAGATTATTGATGAACATGAAAAAGATTGGGATCTATTGTTGGGACCTGCTCTTAGCGCTATTCGTACAAATCAAAATGAGAGCACGGGTTTTTCGCCATTTTATTTAATACACGGGAGAGAACCAATATTACCTATAGATAATTTATTAAAACCTAGACGGAAATATATGGGTGAAGATTTTCAAGAGGTCATAATACAAGAAATGCATAAAGCACATATGAGATTAAGAAATAATATAATAAAAGCTAGGGAAAGACAGAAAAAGTACAAAAATGTAAATACAAAATTACAGGAGTTTAAAGTAGGTGATAGAGTTTATTACAAAAAGCATAGAAGAAACTCTAAGTTTGATTCTCGTTGGATTCCAGGTTATTACGTTTTGGAAAAACTGGGTAATGTATCGTACGTTATAAAGAACCAGGTCACAGCACACATAGCAAGGGCACATGTTGAACACTTAAGAAGAGATGAAAATGAGATAGAAAATAATAATTATAATAATAATTGTTATTCGGATGCAAAATTTTTGGATGAACAAGTTGTTACAATAACTCCAGATCTTAGAAGAGCTACAGTAACCCCAGATCTTGGAAGAGCTACAGTAACCCCAGATCTTAGAAAAGAAACAGAACAAAATCAGTTGTTAGCAAATCCAAGTTACGAAGAACAAGAACAGACAATTCCGAAAAGAATGGAAGAAGAAGGGACAAATGAAACTCATTATGATAGTATGGAAGAAGACACAGATGCTCCATTTAAAAATACTAGGCAAGCAACAAAAAGAAGAATGGACAGTCAAAGAGATAAAGAAGTAAAAAGGCAGAGAAGAATTAGAGATGATTCAACAAGCGGAGAAGATATACCTATACTAGAAAGATCCTTAAGAAAGAGTGATCGACAAATTAGGTGGGATGTTGAACGGAAGAAATTAGCGGCAGCTAAAGAGAGACATACAGACGAAGAAGAAGAAATGGATGAAAAGTCAGAGGCAAGTAGTAGTATGGAGGAGGCTAGTAGATTGTACGAAGAAGAAGAAGATGTTGATATAGAGTTAGCACTTATTCAGAGAAACTTAGAGTTGTTGAGGAAGTGGAAACGTAAGAGGTAAATAAATAAACTGCAGATAGCAAGATTTAAAATTGTAAGTGATGTTTGAAGAAGTATACGAAACGGAGGAAAAAGTGGTCTTGAGATATTAGTACAGTGGGTGAATATAGTTTTTTTTATTATTGATGTTAGAAGTGCCGTGTTTAAAGATAGGGGTTAACAAGTTATAATAATAATAGACAGGACAGATCACAAGTACGTTGATAAGTAGAGGATGGCTACATTGAGTTAATGTTGGATATAGGTTACAGTGTTTACTTAAGAGCTTATTCAGGATACTATGTGCTGTTAAGAGATAATAAATAGATAATTCTGGATTACTGATTTGTTTGTGTAGATAGAACAGATATGTTCATAATTGATCTGTAGTTAACAGATATATAGATAGGATGTTTAGTCTTCTCGGTCATATAAATACTAGATATGCGTCATTTATGAGAGCCTAATACTGGTAGGCCAATGTACGTAGAGAGAGTTATAATTGTATTGAGGACGCTGTTTATGAAATCTAAGTTTTGTGAGTTATGAGTCATATAGGAAATGTTGTTATGCTTGAGTTGATACTAGAAAATGAGGGATGTTGTTTGGTTGTTTTATTGAGCCTAAGTTGTAATGCCTCATTTTGTTTTCTTGAAAAATGATTGTTATTGGTTGAGTAATTGGTTTAGAGTAGGGTGATTGTGTTCATAGCATTTGAGTTGACAAGAACTGTTGGTCCGTAAAAGTGTCCAATAGTGATAGGTAGAATAGGATATTTTATTCTGATTTGATAACATGCATGTTATGTCATTTTGTCAAAATGTGTTTTTTTTTTTTCTTCTAGATTAATTTGGAGGTTGTGTTCATTTTATTTAGATTACATGAAGGATTTGGTATATTGCGTGAAATGCTTGTAAAGTTAGTTAAGTAAGTTTAAGTTTCAAATGAAGGAGGTTTTGCTAAAGGTTTTTCGTTAAGAAAAGAGTTGATTAAAACTATTTTGTCCACTGATATAAGGTAGGGGGAAACTATGCATTCATTAACTAGTGGGAAACCATAGTTGGTGAACGTGTGTACACGAATGGATAGACGTATCCAGGACTTGCACACACGTCACTGTAGTTATAAAATAGCAGGATGGGATGTACGGGGGCAAGATATAGGTGCTGTGAAATACCAGCTTTAATTATATTTAAGGTGTTCATAAAATATGAACATGGGCTCATGGTAAAAGGTGTCAATGTGAAATATAAAAGGTTTATGAAAACTTATGCCAAATTGTTTTATAACGAACAATAATATATTTCTTAAAGGTGTTTTAAAAAAATTATTTTACAAAAATTTTTTTTATTGGCAAGGGAGGTAAAGGGTGAATGTCTTAAATGTACATTTACTATATGTCCATGTGGTCATGTCGTGTATTCATTCTTTACTATTCTTTATTTGGTGCGCACCACTTCTTTACTTTTTCTAACTACATTGTTTTTGTACGTCCTGGGGTTTGAAAGAATGAGAAATTTTATAAGGTAATAATTTTGGAAAAAGAAATTTATGACTTGTTCTTCTAATATGTATATTTGATATAGGTAACCAGAGAGAACCAGAAATGAAGAATAACATGTAGTATTATATAAATAAAAAGCGAAGAAGAAGTATATGGGGAGGTTGTAGACAGACCATAGCACTGGGAGAAGAGTAAAAGATGTATTGGCGAAGGTTAAAAGACAAGTGGGGAATAGAGTATGGGGATTAGGAGTAAAGATTTTTCCTTTAAAAGGAAAATTCTTTAAATAACATGGGGAGGTGTAACAGTGTAGGTATAATTGGGGTCTAATGGAAAACTCCGATACAGCACGATTGAGCATTGAGACTGAAAGGCGTAGGAGATGCTCAATCGTGACGTATTATGTTGTTATAAGGAGTAAACATCCGATAGCCCAGCTGAGAAGACGCGGCCTGTCGTCTTGAGAATAAAATATAAAACTTTGTACCAACTCGACTCTAGTTACTTCCTTTGTCACTGTTAAAGTACCCACCCGTTTATACGCCATAAGGCTAACAGACATGTGGTGCTTGATCCATAGTTTATACACTAATTGGCACACGATGTGTAATTTATGTATGTATATTTAAATTAGTTGCATATCCTTTACAGGACGTTGCAGTTAACACCAGCATTTGTTGCTGTTGTGATCTCTTGGCAAGTTTACGTTCAGTAGTTTGCCATTGCGTATTGAGTGACCGGCATCCATACCATTTCGTTAAAAAAACGCAAGGCGGTCTGCTGCCAAATCCCCCGCAAATGTGTTTCAAACTGCGGTTATGCGGGTTTACGAATTGCGTCCATAACTACTTTGTCACGGAGCTGGCATGTATGTAACTGGTTAAGTGCCATGGGGTTATTAATAGTCTTAAGCGACTTTCCGAATCTGCCATAGTCTTTTAAACATTACATGTTCCTATACAAACCCCTTTAATTTGAAATATAGCACAACATGTCTACTATCATATTTACAACTTTTATCATAACTGTGACAAATCGCTACTTTTTGTTTGCCACTGAATCTGTTAATATCATATGCTAGTTGTCTTTACTTCAAAAGACATTTCCTGGTACCTATGTTAGGCTAGGTCGACGTGAGGGCACACCATCTGTCTGGATGATGATTTGAACCCACGACTTTCGGGACGGCAGGCAATCGTCTAGTCGCAACGCTGCTGGGTCTCCCGCACTTGCTAATATGATGACCAAATGTTAAACAATGTAAGTCGTCTACTATAGGCTATAGATAAACAGTGACCTGAAAGGGTTTCCCATTTGATATTTGTGTGTAATACATGTACAACCAAACATTTCTCTTCTTTATATGTTCATAAATATACTGGACACGGCATTAGGGTCTGATGTATTTGTGTGTTTGTTATTTGATCTAGGCTAGTTTAATATAAAAATTCTTAGACATGTAATGCAATTTCAATCGTCAGATGGGAATTATGTCCATATTCCTTAGTTGTAGGTTCATCTGGAAGATAGACCTAGCTAATGGAGACATATTTCTAAGGAGTATTCTTTTGAGCGATGGACAACAAATTGACCGATGTAATTATGTTAATTGCAATTGCAAACAGTACGTTGAAGTGCTACATAGAACCTGTACTTTTGTATGGATGGGAAACGGGGACACTGAGCAGACAATCTGAAAAACTTCTAATGGCAATGAGGATGTGGTTTCTGAGGAAAGCACAATGAACACCGGGGACAGACCGAAAAAAAAAACAGGAATGAGCTTGTCCTAAAAGAAGCAAATGAGATCCGTAAACTGATTAGAAAACTGACAGTCAAAATTTGTTGGACAGACTATAAGAAGAAATAAATTAGACAACTTAGTGACAAGAGGCAAGATTGAATGGAAAGGAATAAGTGGAAGGCAGAGAAGTATAACTCTGGATGGCTTGGCTACGTGGCATTGTCGAGAAAAGAACACGAAGCTTATCCACGACTCTGGTGTTCGTGCGAGATGGCGTAATATGACCGCTCACGCTTATCGGCATGGCACATAATGATGATGATGGTGCTATTTAAATGGTTAGACACGATTTCTGCCCATATTCCATAGTTATAGGCTCATGCGGATGACAGACCTGTTAAATAACACAGCTTTCCGGGGGTGTCTAGATAACTATGCGCCGAACTATACTTGTTCCTGCAGCGAGGCGTTGTCGTCATTTGAAGGTGACAGGTTAGAATCGCGATCGGTAACTATAGCTTTAAGTTTTTATGTTGACTGGTGCGTTCTCTCATCTCTACTTCTTTCTTCTATCTCCATGAGCAACAAACAGTACATGTGTGTTTATTTATGACATGTCTCAGTGGCATCAAAGGACCAGTTGATATTTATATGTAATACTATATATATACATTATGATTAGAAATAAATTTAAAAACAATTGTAAAAATGCCAAAACATACCCTGGTGCTATCAAATCTGACCATAATCCTGTAGTTTTAAAATTACAAATAAAACTTAAAAATCCAGGAATTAGGAAATCGAAGACACCTCAAGTAGATATATCGGAATTGAAACAACCAGATATAAGTCAGCTATACTTAGATGAAGTCAAAAATAGATATGATGGGCTAATCATTGAAAGTATGGAACAATATCAACGTGAAACTCCCGAAGATAAAATTAATACAAAATGGGAAAGTGTAAAAATCGGAATTCAGATTGCAAATACCACCTTACCAGTGAAGATTAATAAGAAAAAACAATTATGGATAACCAATGAAATCTTGAGTAAAATGTCTCAATGAAAGAAAGCAAAGATCACTCCAGAGTATATAGTAATAGATGGAGAAATGCGTCACATGTGCAGAGTTGCCAAAGAGGAGTGGCTGCAGAAACATTGCAAAGAAAAAGAGGATCTGGAAATAAAACACAACTCGAAAGAATTGCATGAACATATAACAAGATTTACAAAGAAGAAAAATAAAATAACAGGAAACGGTTGTGAGAGGAACAAATTGAGAAATTATAATTAGTAGCACTGACATAATAAAAAGATGGACAGAGTACACAGAAGATTTATCCTGGGACAACAGGGTCAAAAGACCAACACTGTATAATACTCAAGATGGACCAAACATACTAAGGCTGAAGTAGAAAAAGCTACTAGAAAGATGAAAGAAGGAAAGGCTGCAGGTCCTGACAAGATAACAACAGAGATGATAAAATCCTTATCCAGCTTTGGCATTGAAACTATAACACAATTATGTAATGATATATATAATACCGGGTACATCCCCAAGGATTTGAAAACGAGAATAGGAATGGCCAAAAATGCTTTCAACGGCATAAAATCAGTATTAACATCTAGAGAGATTAATAACGCATTAAAAATGAGAATTGTCAAA
The DNA here is from genome assembly GCA_014155875.1 of Cepaea nemoralis. Lineage (NCBI taxonomy): Eukaryota > Metazoa > Mollusca > Gastropoda > Stylommatophora > Helicidae > Cepaea > Cepaea nemoralis. The sequence continues at coordinate 1,228,802 of JACEFZ010019101.1, forward strand.
TGCTACGTATATTCAACGCTACTGCATGGCGCAAAAGCCTGGACATTGAACAAGCAACTAGAAAGTCGCATAGAGGCCCTGGAGATGTGGATATACAGATGAATAGGTCGTATTTCATGGAAACAAAAACGATCAAATGTAGAGGTCCTAGAAAAACTGGGAATGAAGAGAGAGTTGATGAAAGAAATAAAGAGGGGACAAGTGAAATATTTTGGCCACGTTAAAAGACATGATACTCTTATAAAAACCATACTGGAGGGCAGGGTTGAGGGCAAGCGAGCAAGAGGTAGACAACGATACAAGTGGGAGGATAACATCAAGAGATGGACGAACATCAGCCTGATAGAATGTAAAGTCAAGACAAGAGACAGACAGTGTTGGAGATCCATTGCAGCCAACCTTCATTGGGGAGACGGCACCTGAATTATTGATTGATATATATATACGCTATATAACGATTAGAGTTGTATATCTCCCGCGTTTACTTAGCGGGCACAAATTCTACCACACTGAGAATATAAATTTGGCACTATAAAAACGTCAGTCTTGTTCTGTTCTGGTCAGTTCTTTCTGGGAGCAGGTGTAAAGCAGCTTAACAAAACACAATTACGAGACTCAGAGCACGTTGCATCAGCAAGCTTTCATCAGCAAACGACAATAAGAAAACACACAATGGCAGTTAATTTAAGTTAAAATATACCTGGTCTGGGTCAGAACGGCATAAACCTTGCGCAGATAAATAATTCCAAGACAGTTAGAAATCAAACGCCACCAACCCTTGTTAAAATAGAAATTAACTCATTATCTGCCATTTTGATGTCTTCGTAGCGAATTGATCCAGCCGTCTGCTTCGCGTTCTGAACGGCGTGAGTTCGAGTGTCATTTCTCCGGACACGCCTGGGGAGTTCATGCGCTGTGCCATCCCGTCAGCAGGCGGATGTCGTTTCCCGGTGAAATACCGAGGCAGGCAAGGCAAAACTCGGTGCAATAAAGTCGATCCTCAAGCCTTCATTTTTACAGCCACACTTAATACATTTGGGATAATATTTAAATAAAAATACTGGCGAATCGACTTTATTGCACCGGGTTTATCCCGTATAGCTCGGTCTATTTGTGCAGAGCGACCTGTCGATAGCGTTGCACAAAAGACGAACTTCCCAGCTCCAACACCGGCCTCACAGGAGGCTTAGAGAAAACTGCACTCGTGAACCAAATGATGTAGCCAAGAATCGAACCCACAACATTAGGAGCGCGAGGCAGGCGATGTAACCACTTCGCCACGGAGGATGAGAGCATTTATATATGCTTGCAAAACCACAGTCCTGGTGTATATATGTGAATTCTTAGACAGTCCTGGTGTATGTATGTGAATCCTTAGACAGTCCTGGTGTATGCATGTGAATTTTTAGACAGTCCAGGTGTATGTATGTGAATTCTTAGATAGTCCTAGTGTGTGTGTGTGTGTGTGTGTGTGTGTGTGTGTGTGTGTGTGTGTGTGTGTGTGTGTGTGTGTGTGTGTGTGTGTGTGTGTGTGTGAATTCTTAGACAGTCGTCGTGTGTGTATATGAATTCTTAGACAGACCAGGTGTATGTATATAAATTCTTAGACAGTCCTGGTGTATGTATTTTAACTCTTAGACAGTCCAGGTGTATGTATGTGAATTCTTAGACAGTCCCAGATGTGGAGTCTTAAACACACTCACGGTGTGTGTATGTGAATTATTAGACACAGTACTGCTGTATGTTTGTGAATTCTTAAACTTAGTCCTGGTGTATGTATGTGAAGTCTTATACACAGTCACAGTTTACGTATGTGAATTCTTAGACACACTCCAGGTGTATGTTTGTGAATTAATAAACTCAGTCCTGGTGTATGTTGTTGAATTCTTAAACATAGTCCTGGTGTATGTGTGTGAATTCTCTAGACACAATCCTGGTGTATGTATGTGAATTCCTAATCTCAGTCATGTGTGTGTATGTGAATTCTTAAACACTGTCCTGATGTGTGTGTGTGCAGTGTTGAAACCAACCAATATTATAGGCCTACACTCACGGAGGAATAGGAAGCCAGCCTTTCCCTCTCGTAGCAAGTGAAGAGAGCTGACATAGAACCCGTATCCGATCACTCTCATATCAATGTTAGTGTAATGTCATAACCGTTACATAAATGCGCCCTCCAAATACACTTGTAAGCAATAACTAGCCCACATAATTGCAATTTGAATGAATAAGGGGCGTTCATTTGAAATCCGTTTGTGCCGCACCGCGAGTAATTGCGTGCGTTGAACATGATCATGTCATAGTCATGTGATAAATACTGACCAATGAATAAAAGAGCACATGCTTATCGTCCTATGATGCATAGGTTCTGTTTCTGACCGTTGAGAAAATGGCCGGGTTGATCCAAAATCCGTCCAAGGAAACTCAAAGAGAAGTGATTCAGTTTCTTTCATTTGAAGAATGTCGACCAGTGGACATTCATCGAGGAACGCAGGCAGAGTACAGTAACAAATGTGTGTCGAAGACAACAGTGACAGACTGGGCACGAAAGGACGTCAGTTTCGGAAAGGACGTCAGTTCACGACAGGTCTTCGACGGTCGGGTCAAGCGCATATTGTTGCAACAGAAAAAAACCATCGCCAAAATTAATGCAGCATACAGATGAACTGTTGTCGAAGCATACGTTCGCTAGCGAAAGAATTTGATGTGTTAGTTGGGACAATTCAAAAGGTCGTTCGTAAGAAACTGCAATATCAGAAGGTGTGTTCACAGTGGGCACCACGGATGTTGACAGACCACCAAAAAGAGGAACGCATGGGATTGTGTTTGAACCACTTGCTGCGTTGCAGAGTGGAGGGTGATGCATTTCTCTTCCGCATAGTGGCAGGCGATGAATCATGATGTCACCACTTTGAGCCGAGCAGCACACGAGAGAGCATGCAATGGGAGCATGCTGGATCACAACAAGCTAAACAATTCAAGTTACAGGTTTCCGCTGGTAATGTTATACTGAGCGCATATTTTTTTTAACAATAAGGGCTATTGTTGGCCGACTTTAAAGAACCTGGTGTCAACATCAAATCTACCCACTACTTGCAAACACTAGACAAGCTGCAAAAAGCCATCAAGAATAAACGACCCGGTATGCTTTCTCGCAGTGTGATTTTTTTTTGCACGATAATACTCGTCCGCATGTCTCAAAGATTGTGCAGGAAGCATTAGCAAGGAGGAAGTGGGAAATTCTGCAATATCCAGCGTATAGTCCTGATTTGTCACCATGTGATTTTAATTTGTTCGGACCTCTAACAAAAGCTCTCAATGGGCAACGATTTCACACAGATGCAGGCGTAATAAACGCGGTAAACACTTAGTTCAGTGAGCAACCACAACCTTTTTTTTGCGGACGGCATTCGCCGCCTACCTAAGCAATGGGATGCTTACCTGAAGGCCTACGGCGACTTCTTCTGACCAACCCATGGTGCATAATTCATTTAAAATGAATGCTTTGTTTAATTCTTCCACACCTGTTACTGTTTTTTTTTGTTTTTTTTCATGCTTTTGTAATAAATCCATTGGAACGGGTTTCAAATGAACGTCCCTAATATATACCACCATCCTGATCCCAAAAGGCATATGTCAGTAGACATGAAAAGTATATTCCAAAAGTGGGTGGGAGCGAGTACACAACCTTGCTTAACTCCACTCTTGATTTCACACTCTTCGGAAATTGTACCATTAAACTTGATTATAGCCTTTATGCCTGTGTCTCTTGGCGACACTCCTCCTTGCCATTCTTATTTTCTCTAGACAGCTCTATCTCTTTACAGCTTAATTTTCCAGTCGTTAAGCTGTTCTTCTTTGCTTCTCTTCTCTCTTCTGGGTGTATAACAAAAGAACACTTTTCGTCTCTTTTTAATGCTTGTGTTTAATGTTCTTCTTTCATCAGCCTCTTAGTCAATATGGCAGAATTAAAACTTCCGGTTTCCTGATGCCAAGGTAGCGGTTTCAACGCCTACACCGGTCAGTTAGACTAACATGTTGACTTCTTGTCCATGACTTTAGGACTTAAATTACAAGTACCGCAGAAGTCTGATTGGGTTTGCCAGATGGCGAGGGACACTGGTAATAGGGAAAGCTAATATTCACACGCAAAAAAAAAAATAATAATATGCAGTTCAGTGCATTAGAAGTATTGGCTCGTGATTGGACTACGATTAAGTTCAAAGCGAGCGAACGCAAAAATTAAATACATTAGCCTCTTGCAGATAATCCTTCTGAGTTATTCTGGCTGTCCAAGCTATAAGCAGTATTACTCCCAGAAACAGCATGACTACAACTAAGTCTTCCCATATTTGTTAGCACTTTCTAACGTGTTCGTTTGCATTCCATAATTCACTGCCATACAACAGAACAAATTCGATGAAACATGTCAGTTTTATTCTTCTGACATTGAATTAACGTGATTTAACTACATGAGAAAGTTTTATCTTTTAAAATCCAGCAGTTGTTTGTCCTGTTCTGCTCTTATTATGTGTTATTAATCTTACATCTAGTATTATAATTTCCCCCAAACGTGTGGATTTATTAACTTGTTTACGCATTTTACTGTCTATCGTTGCTAAAGGATAATAAATCGTCAAATGTGACTTCCTATTTGTACTTATAGCAATATACCACGCAGGAAGCCAAAGAAGATTGATAAACCAACACAGAACTGGCGTCGTTAGCCGCTTCACGCTGCGGGATTTGCTGAGGAGGGGATCCGAGCACTTATGGACTGAATGGTTCGATGTGCAATGAAGATGATCTGTTGACTAACTAACTAACTAACTAACTAACTAACTAATTAATTAACTAACTAACTAACGCTATTATCCGACTGTTGCTGGTAGGCTCAAGGTGATGAAGGCGAAGGCATACCTCAGAGTAGCTGCTGACACAGATCACCCGTTGCATGAGGCGCTGGACGCAGTTAAGGGTCAGCGACTGATAAGAGGTATATCATGGATGGCTCAGGCGGAGGATACGATCAGACAGGTGTGCCCATTGGAGAAAATTAGGCGAGGAGAGGAGTGGGTCAGTGTCACTTGTTTACCCGGGAGGAATGTGGAATCAACAAGCACATCTTCAACTTTATTCTCTGTTGGGATTATTGACTGACTTAGGTCTACACTCCTCCCTTCTGTCTTCCCTTCCATATATCTATTTTTCCACTCTCTCTCTCTTTCATAACATACCCTGACAACAGTTCCTTTCAACGATAAATAAAAGATTTATTAATAAAAACTATGTCTGGGGTATGGATTGAAGGTGTATCTGTAGTTGGTAGTGTCTGCTAAGGTGACTGCAAGATAGGACATTTAGATGTTTGTCTTCGTAATCTTCTCCGGCATATTCAACAGGCCAAAACATCAGATCTCAAACACAGAATTAGAACTTTCTCACCCGGTATGATCCGTTCAGCTTGAGTCTTGACTTAATCCAATTCTTGAAAAAACAAACAATTGTTCACCACATTAACACTGTACAGTAATGTGATCACGGTAAGTCCTTTCCGTAGACAGAGTTTTCAGTTTTATGTTGTTATAATCCATCAGTGAAAACACCTCACACCTGTCCACAGTTATTTAACCGTTCTCTGAATATAGGTACACTGGTCTAGGGTTCTTCCCTGTTTCGTTTAGGTGAGTACTCAATTACAATGTTTTATCCTATTTTCTATGCCTGAATAAAGTTCCTTCTCTAAGGTTCACCAAAATCGGTTTTTTGACATTCGTTAAGTCACCCACTTTGCATTTGCTATAGTGACATACTTTCACTGCACCTTTGAAGTGCCTGATTAAATTAAAATGTCTTTCCTGTATTATCAACACTGCTTTCTCTGTTCCAGAGATGTACTGGTTGATCTTCTTTGATAGGTCAGGCCGTATAGTAGAACCTGGGTAATAAACATTAAATCAGGTGATTTAAGTCTGCCTCATATCCCTGTCTATGTGATTATCTTTCTCCAGCCATAATGAAACAGCCTCCGAAAGAATACTCTGACATAAACAGCAGAATTCACTAAAGTATAAACTATTCACTAAATAGAAAGTAAACCCTAATCACAAACACATATTTCCCTATGCTAATATTACTCTAATATTAGTGTTACCTTATATATATGCACTTATGTTCCTGGAATCGAAAAACACTAGCGACTAACACACTAATATCCCCTCTTCTTTAAACCATTAGGGACGTGTCTTTCTTTTCCCCCTCAGGAGCATATCTCATTCAGCCCAGTTTGGAACACACACTAACCAGAAATCCCCTGTTCAGCTTATTATAACGAGTGTCCAATCCTACGCTGATTGTTTGATCTACAATCAATTTTGCCGTATCCTGCCCGTCAAACAGCGGAGAAATCCCGTAGTGGTTAGTTGTTCGTGTCCTCCGTTGTACGCTGGTCCCTGAGTTTTCCCCGTACGCGAATACTTCAAAGCAACTTCACTCGCTGATCGTTTTCTCCGGTCGTGTGTCCCCAGCGAGATCGTCCCGTTTCTCCGTGTCCGTCAGATCGTCAAGCAATGAACTTTACGAACACCTGTATCCTATTTTCATATCTGTGTCGGTCAATGCTCTTTTATTCGTCCTCCTCTCAGAATGAAGTACACGATTGTTAACTCTCCTTCTTCCTTGTATTTTGATATGTAAGTTATCAAGGAATCACTAAACTGCAGTTTTTTCCGTGACATAGGCCCCTCTTAAGAGAGTTGACCGCGTCGACTCTTCATCCCTGTAGTTTTGATTCCTATGATCCTCCAACTTATTCCTCTTCCTCTGGAGTTGGATGTCTAGATAAGAAATCCGCTCCTACATTCTCCTTACCATTGATGTATTCCACTGTGAAGTCCTGTTGCAGCAACAACGTCCATCACATCCACCGTGCGTTGAGCTTCTGCGAAGTAGCTATTAACATCACGTTTTGATGATATGATTGGATCCTCACATGGATCAACACCTCATCCAGTAGGCGACCTCATATGCACCCTACCATACTACTCATGACTGAAACTAGTATTGGCTCATCGCTCCTGTACGTTCAGTCGACCTCCTTTCCACTGGCGTAAGCGATGGCTCACAATACAGACGGATCGTCCCATCCTGATTGTAACACTGCTTCCATGTCCTCTTGGTTTCCCCCGGCTTTGCCTCTGGGGATGTTCCCCCTCGTCCTCGTTGGACCGAGTCGTCTCTCCCAAATCTCCTGGACTTTTGCTTCCAGGACCATCTTGGGCGATATTGTATCTGGTCATCCAATCTTCGGTTGGAGTCCTGGGTATTTCTCGCCTTTCCCGACGTTACTCACCCCTTTTGAACTTGGTTACTATTGCAGGTTTCCCTCTTGTCCTTTCCCTGACGTGCGATTTCCCTCCTCCTTTCGTTGGGTAAATATGACCTATCACGTACTGTCCCATAGGCCCTCCTATGTTGTACTGGCGATCTCTGGTCTCCGTCTGGACTGGTAACCTTTGTCCCAATGGCTGCCATCACCATAAAGTGCGAAGCTTTGTTCCCGGATCTCTCCTCATATTTCCTAATGAGATGTCTAGGGAGATTTTTCTGCTCTTCCCCGATCCGTATTTTGTAGATGTTCTTGGACACAACCTTTTCCACAGGATAAGGTCCTTTCCATCCTACTTGGAGTATATTGGTCTCTGCTGGACCCCACACTTCCACTTTGTCTTCCACTTTAAGAGCTAGTTTCCTCTTAATTCGCTTGTTGGGTGGTGCTTTCTGGCACTCCGAACAAGACTTCAACCACCGGCGTACATCTCCGGTCATTCCTGGCCAGCAATAATGGCCGGAAATTTGCTGCAAGGTCTCTCGGACGCCCATATGTCGATTCTCGGCTATGGTGTGTCCACTCTGAAGAATGTGAGGACGGTGGGTCTCTGGAACCACCCACTGCTCGTGCAGGTTATCTCCCCTCCCAGCTCTCCGATAGAGTAGTCGATTCTTCAGAAAGTACTGTCCCCGTTCTGGTGGCTCAGCACTTCTTTGCAGCTTCCTGTAGCAAGGACTCAACGTAGTATCCTTTCTCTGGGCAGTATGCAATTCTCCTATCCCTGAGTTGTCGCATAGTGTCTCTGCCTCTTTTTCCTTCCCTTGAGATCCCCTGACTACTGTTCCCTTGTGGGTTGGCTGTTTGGGCATCCCCAAAAAGACATATTTCGTGCCAATGATCATTGGGAATAGGGAGTTAGCTAATACAGCAGCTGGAATAATGCCCGTGACGTACCTGGATTTAATCTCCACCTTGGCGATTGGCAGCGTCATGGTAACAGCACTCCTCATTGCCGGCTGTATCTCTATGGTCTCCCCTGTAAGTTGGTCTGGGCTTACCAAGCTGGCGTCCACCACCGCTTCCCCATCCAAACCTGTATCGTAGAGACAAGCAACCTGTTGGCCATTTACTTCAATCAGTTCCACCACAGGTGGTCTCTCTTGGTCCTGAGTGTCTTTCATCTCCTTGACCGTTTCCTTGCCTTCCTCTTTTGATTCCTCGAGGTTGGTTATGCAATTGGCGTCTTCGGCCTTGCATCTGCAGTCCACAGTATCATGTGTTGTCGACTGGCAGGGTGTGCACCATGTTCCCTTCCTAGGTTTCCGTGTGTCCTTTTTGTTCCTTTCTCCTTCGCCGACCTCAGCCTTGTCTGTGATCACCGTCGTAGGAATCACTTTGCATGCTGCGAAGTAAGAACTTTTAGGTTTCGATCTGCAGTCCTTCGTGTTATGAGATGGCACTTTGCAGAATGAACACCACTTCTCAGACCACTGTCGTTTCGCTGGAGAATTCGAGGTGTTCTGGTTTCCTTCCTTCACCTTCTCTGAACTCTCTTCTGTGTGCTTTATATAAGGTTCCACTTTTTCTCCTTCCCAATTCTTAGGTTTCTTTTTCTCTTGTTTCTCCTGACCTTTGGTTTGAATACTGAGTTCCGCAGCCTCCCCATGTACCTCTACGAATCGTTCCGCCAGCTTATTCACAACATCAATCCGTTCCGCCCCTTGTTCTCCCAAGAAGGTTCTGAGAGGTTTCGACATTTGCTTTCGCATCTGGTCGACCACCATCATCTCTTCGAGACTCTCATAATCCCTCTTGAATTCTGCCAAGTCCATCCATTTCTGGAGATAGGATTTCAGCCTCAGACTGTAGGCGGCGAATAGTTCTCCCGGCTCTCTTCTAGACGATCTAAACTTCTTCCTATACGTTTGTGCTGTGACTTCATAATGTTTCATCAAAGCGGCTTTCAATTCCTCGTACTGATTTTCATGTCCTGGTGGTAGGCGTGTGTAGACCTCGTACCCTGAACCACGTAAAGCCTGGGATAATTTAAGAGCCCATCTGGCTTCTATCCAGTCCCATAGCGACTGCCATAGCCTCGAACCGATCCAAAAACTGGTATATCTTCTCTTTACTTTCATCAAAGACCGCCAAGGGAAACTTCATGGCATGGTAACCCTGTCCACTCATGTGGGTTGCCCCAGGTGAAGATGAACTTCCTTCTGCTGCATCTATTTCACCCTTAGTTTGTGTCTTGAGTTCTAACTCTTTCAAGCGGTATTCATGTTCCATTTCTTGTCTCCTGGCAGTCTGTTCCATTTCCAGTTTCTTGGTCTCCTGGTCCATTTTCTTGGCCTCTTGTTCCATTTCCAGTCGCTTGGTCTCCTGTTCCAGTTTCTTGGCCTCTTGTTCCATTTCCATTCGTTTGGTCTCCACCTCTATTCTTCTCACTTCCAACTCGGCCTTTCGATCTTCTCGTTCCGCTTGACGAATCTCTCGCTCTCTTTCCTGGATGTAATCAGTTAGTTCCGAGCCAGCTAAACCAATTTCCTCCCCGTTTGCCCTCAGTTCGGCGGTAGTTATTTTGGGAGTGGCCATAGTTAAAGCAGGTAGTTCAGCAAGTTGAGTAAAGACACCTCAAACCATAAAGAAGTCCTTCCTATAAACAGATAATCTACCTAGAACCTATATCATTATCTATGCCTATCTAATATTATTAATCTACAACACCACACAGTACATCACAACCACTCTCTCATCCACAAGAGGAGATTTAGGATAAAGACTTATGTAGACGTGTGACCGTGTGACTAGCTTTGTAATGTGTCTTACCACCTATCCACATTCACTCTGTCTGGAACTTTCTCACTGTAAAGTCACCAGCGTTAATGAAATGTTTCTACCATAAATGTACTGGCACCATATATCCAATGGACGTCCTTCCATTAAAAGTCATCAATGTATACCTATTTTTATTCCCATCAGTATGTCCCAACATGTAGGTACTCCGCTATGCCTGTGCCAATATGCAGGTACCCCTCTATGCATATGTCCTGTTATGCCTCCAGGTCATATGGGTATTATTTTCTACCCCGCTCGCTCCACCAATTATGTCACTTGTTTACCCGGGAGGAATGTGGAATCAACAAGCACATCTTCAACTTTATTCTCTGTTGGGATTATTGACTGACTTAGGTCTACACTCCTCCCTTCTGTCTTCCCTTCCATATATCTATTTTTTCCACTCTCTCTCTCTCTTTCATAACATACCCTGACAACAGTTCCTTTCAACGATAAATAAAAGATTTATTAATAAAAACTATGTCTGGGGTATGGATTGAAGGTGTATCTGTAGTTGGTAGTGTCTGCTAAGGTGACTGCAAGATAGGACATTTAGATGTTAGTCTTCGTACTCTTCTCCGGCATATTCAACAGGCCAAAACATCAGATATCAAACACAGAATTAGAACTTTCTCACCCGGTATGATCCGTTCAGCTTGAGTCTTGACTTAATCCAATTCTTGAAAAAACAAACAATTGTTCACCACATTAACACTGTACAGTAATGTGATCACGGTAAGTCCTTTCCGTAGACAGAGTTTTCAGTTTTATGTTGTTATAATCCATCAGTGAAAACACCTCACACCTGTCCACAGTTATTTAACCGTTCTCTGAATATAGGTACACTGGTCTAGGGTTCTTCCCTGTTTCGTTTAGGTGAGTACTCAATTACAATGTTTTATCCTATTTTCTATGCCTGAATAAAGTTCCTTCTCTAAGGTTCACCAAAATCGGTTTTTTGACATTCGTTAAGTCACCCACTTTGCATTTGCTATAGTGACATACTTTCACTGCACCTTTGAAGTGCCTGATTAAATTAAAATGTCTTTCCTGTATTATCAACACTGCTTTCTCTGTTCCAGAGATGTACTGGTTGATCTTCTTTGATAGGTCAGGCCGTATAGTAGAACCTGGGTAATAAACATTAAATCAGGTGATTTAAGTCTGCCTCATATCCCTGTCTATGTGATTATCTTTCTCCAGCCATAATGAAACAGCCTCCGAAAGAATACTCTGACATAAACAGAAGATTTCACTAAAGTATAAACTATTCACTAAATAGAAAGTAAACCCTAATGACAAACACATATATCCCTATGCTAATATTACTCTAATATTAGTGTTACCTTATATATATGCACTTATGTTCCTGGAATCGAAAAACACTAGCGACTAACACACTAATATCCCCTCTTCTTTAAACCATTAGGGACGTGTCTTTCTTTTCCCCCTCAGGAGCATATCTCATTCAGCCCAGTTTGGAACACACACTAACCAGAAATCCCCTGTTCAGCTTATTATAACGAGTGTCCAATCCTACGCTGATTGTTTGATCTACAATCAATTTTGCCGTATCCTGCCCGTCAAACAGCGGAGAAATCCCGTAGTGGTTAATTGTTCGTGTCCTCCGTTGTACGCTGGTCCCTGAGTTTTCCCCGTACGCGAATACTTCAAAGCAACTTCACTCGCTGATCGTTTTCTCCGGTCGTGTGTCCCCAGCGAGATCGTCCCGTTTCTCCGCGTCCGTCAGATCGTCAAGCAATGAACTTTACGAACACCTGTATCCTATTTTCATATCTGTGTCGGTCAATGCTCTTTTATTCGTCCTCCTCTCAGAATGAAGTACACGATTGTTAACTCTCCTTCTTCCTTGTATTTTGATATGTAAGTTATCAAGGAATCACTAAACTGCAGTTTTTTCCGTGACAGTCAGAGTGCCAGCCGTGCAGTCAGACTTGTGCAGAGTTATAATCACATTGAGCCGGGAGTGCCGGGACTGGCCAGCAGGGGCCACAGAAGTGGAACTCCAGCAACTAATTCAGGATAATGCTCGCCCGGGTGATGTGATCATCTACACAGATGGTTCGGTGTTGAGAGGTAGTAGAAATGCCTGGGGTTTCTTGGCAAAGGCTAATGGTCGACGTTTGGTGCAGGAGAGCCTGGCATATGATACCACAACATCTAGATTAAGAATGGAGGTGGAGGCAGTCAGTGCAGCTTTCCGCTGCATGGATAATACGATACACACACATCGTGATTGTAACTGACTCAGAAAGCATGCTGAGTAGGGTGAGGACAGGCAAGCTTCGTGCGGAGTGGCTTGCTTCGCTTCGGAAGTCACGGGTGGCAAGCATCGTCTGGGTCTTTTCTCCGGGGCATGCTGGTGTGCTGGGGAATGAACAGGCAGACAGACTGGCTGGCTCTGCAAAACTTGGTGGAGTATTGATGCATGATAAGGCAGACGTGGTTGCGGCCTTGTGGGAGCACGTGTACACCTCGGAGGAGCAAATGGATCACCATGGTCTGGCAAGAATGCGACAGCGTGGAGTGACGAGGGGATCTGGCCGATGCTCGACGCTTAGAGGAAAGACGAGACGCACATATAATCAGATTGCTACTGGTACTATTGGGGTTGGAACTCTTCGCTGGCTTCTGAGGATGGGGACGGAGCGCTTATGGGAATGCTCCGAATGCTGTGATGTCGGTTCCTAAATCAATCAATCAATCTAACTAACTAACTTATAGCGATATATCGCTATATTAAGGTCATAGAGATATTTGTTTTGTTTCGTGTATCGTCCGCTATTTCAATGTTCAGTGAAATCAAATGTACATTATAATACTTATTCATTTGATTGTGTACTATGTCTGGTCCAAACCTTCTTTTTTTTTTTTTGGCACTGAATCAGTTAATATAACATGTTGGTGTTGTCTTTTTTATTATTTAATGTAAGCATTTGTTTCTGTTTCCTTATATTTACTGAAAGATATTCTTTTGCCCTCTACATTACCACATTGCCCAATGGTTGTTCTAGATTTCTTGCATTTTCAGCTATAAAACTCTATTTTTTTGCATAGCGCATATTCTTTATATCCGCAACTCGTATTTCTGGTTTATATTTGATCTTTCTCATTATTGCTTTTCTAGCAGTAGAGAGAAATGATATCCTAAGACATAAACTTATCCTTGTCTTATTCTTTACTTTATGTGTTTAAAATTGCTCACGTTAGTTCTTGTTTAAATTGCCGCTACTTTTTTCTGTAAATATTCCTTATTATTTTGAAATCGTTCCCATCAATTTTAACACTATCAAACATTTTGACATTTTCAACATTTGTATAACAAGATATGAAGTGTTGCTGCAGAGTTTCAAGTGCACTAAAGTAACAATATTATCAAAAATAAATACACTTCACAACATGAATAATACAAATATACAAACAAAAACGAAAATGATAAATCGGGATAAACTTTCTACAGAATCAATCTCTGCATCAAAGTCAATTATACAAAAAGAGCGAATAAAGAAACCTCAAATAGCAATTTCCACTGATTACAGATATTATATTTTGAAATTATATGCCACAACGAATGAACAGAACAGAAGCAAAACATAATCAAGTATGTTTGTGAAGTCGTGTAGATTTCTACAAGTGTCTGGACGTCAGAGTCCGTAACTAGGGCTGATGTATCGCGTTCCAGAATTATCCATAATAATATCAATAACTGTAGCATAATCAGCATGCGTCAGTTTCGCTTAACTTCATAATAATTTTATTAGAAACTCCGTGCGCATGCGTGCATATCTTCTGAGATGTAGTTTCACGCAGTTGTTTGTCTGTTTTTATTTATTTTGCTCTTTCTCGCTTTCAACTCTAGAGTAGTCCATACACGTGCCGATACTTCTAAAGAACTGAACTGATTTTTACGTGTGGATTAACTTTCCCTATTACCAGTGTTCCTCGACATCAGGCGAACCCACTCCGACTTCTGAGGTACTTGTAATCTACGTCCCCAAGTCAAAGACGAGAAATTAAAATGTTTGCCCAACTGACCGGTGTAGAGATTGAACATGCTACCTCGACATCAGCACACCGGAAGTTTAAGAGCGAGCGCTATTATCCATATGGCCATGCTGACTTCCGTTTCTCTTCTTAAGTTGTTAGGCTCTTTGTTTGTAGTGAATCGTGTTAAGTTCGAAAGGTAAAAGTATAAAAAGGTAAAGAACTCTTTTAATGTCTTAAGGCGAATTGGGCACCTGATGTTAGGCGCATATTTTATATACTAGTGGACTCTGGCTGAATGCTTTAGTCAACGTATAATGAAATGGCTAGCATACTTGATGCCGGCACGATGTTCATGGGTTCGAATGTGGGTCGGGACAATTGTTTTTCCTCAGGTCGGCTCAGACTACTCTGGATACTAAGTAATCGCTTGGGAAGTAAGGACTGAATGTTGACCTGAACACACTGCAGGTCTTGATTGGTCATTTAAACTGTGGGGCTAGCACCATATGACCATACACTTCAAGGCAAGTACACCGGTATCTTAGCAGTTGGTCACAGATGCCGATATGTTGATCATAGGCGCTCGTATGTTGATCATAGGTGCTCATATGTTGATCATAGGTGTTCTTATGTTGATAATAGGTGTTCTTATGTTGATCTTTGGTGTTCTTGTGTTGATCTTTGGTGTTCTTATGTTGATCTTTGCTGTTCTGATGTTGATCTTAGATACTCATATGTAGATTATACCTGCTCTTATGTTGATCATAATTGCTCTTATGTTGATCATAGGTGTTCTTATTTTGATCATTGTTTTAAGTTTGCATATCCTTTACAGGACATTGCTGTCAACATCAGCATCTTTCAGCTGATTGTTGATTTCTTGGCAAGATTACGCTCAGTAGTTTGCCATTGCTTTCTGCGGCCGGCTCACATACACCGTAAGTTACCGACGCGATTCGAACCACTGCTGATTCTCACGGTCGCCACGTTACCCACGAAAGTATAGGAGATTACGGAGAAAAGTCGCTAACCTCTAGGCCAGGAAGCCTATTTTGGTCATAGATACTCATATATTGATCATAGGCGCTCTTATGTTGATCATAGATGCTCATATGTTGATCATAGGTGCTCAAATGTTGATCATATGTGTTCTTATGTTGATCTTTGTTGTTCTTATGTTGATCATAGGTGTTCTTATGTTGATCTTTGGTATTTTTATGTTGATCATAGATGCTCATATGTTGATCATAGGTTTCTTATGTTGATCATAGGTGTTCTTATGTTGATCATAGATACTCATATACTGATCATAGGCGCTCATATGTTGGTCATAGGTGCTCATGTGTTGATCATAGGTGCTCATATGTTGATCATAGGTGTTCTTATGTTGATCTTTGGTGTTCTTATGTTGATCTTTGGTGTTCTTATGTTGATCATAGATGCTCATATGTTGATCATAGGTATTCTTATGTTGATCATAGGTGTTCTTATGTTGATCATAGGTGTTCTTATGTTGATCATAGGTTTCTTATGTTGATCATAGGTGCTCATATGTTAATCATAGGTGCTCATGTGGTGATCTTACGTGTTCTTATGTTGATCATAGGTGTTCTTATGTTGATCATAGGTGTTCTTATGTTGATCATAGGTGTTCTTATGTTGATCATATGTGTTCTTATGTTGACAATAGATGTTCTTATGTTGATCATAGGTATTCTTATGTTGATCATAGTTGTTCTTATGTTGATCATAGGTGTTCTTATGTTGACAATAGATGTTCTTAAGTTGATCATAGGTATTCTTATGTTGATCATAGGTGTTCTTATGGTTACAATAGGTGTTCATAGATGCTCATATGTTGATCATAGGTATTCATATGTTGATCATAGGTTTTCTTATGTTGATCATAGGTGTTCTTATGTTGACCTTTGGTGTTCTTATGTTGATCATATGTGTTCTTATGTTGATCATAGGTGTTCTTATGTTGATCATAGGTGTTCGTATGTTGATCATAGGTGTTCTTATGTTGATCATAGGTGCTCATATGTTGATTATAGGTACTCATATGTTGATCATAGGTTCTCAAATTTTGATCATAAGTGTTCTTCTGTTGATCATAGGTGTTCTTTTGTTGATCATAGGTTTTTTTATGTTGATCATAGGTGCTCTTATGTTGATCATAGGTGTTCTTATGTTGATCAAAGGTGCTCTTATGTTGATCAAAGGTGCTCATATCTGTTCATAGTAATCTACCATTGTGAAATTTGAAATGCAAACTAAGACACTAAACAACTTGTCTAGGATTGAAGCTTCGACCTCTGACATGTGGACAGTTAGAGCATTGACTTGCTGACCCAGCAGCTTCTGTAGCTTGACTTGTGCTAGACGTATTTGTGTTACCTTTCTTCATGAGTAAACTAGGCAGGCCAAGATAGGGATCATGCTGCATGGGCGACACGTGGTTTCTACATTCAACCCAGGCTTTGTGCTATGGAGAGGTATATCTCCATCCCTGGTCTGGTTGTAGTGGTTATGCCTGTTTTGAAGCACAACGTAACACACTATTGTCTGTCAAAACGGCAAGGTGCCAGTACCTTTGGGAATTAGCCTCATTGAAGCTCATAGACATACATATTAATCAGCACTTGGGTAAGAGTCGTGTCAAGCACTTGGTAGCTGATATTCGCAGCAATCCATAAGGTTATGTTATTCGAGAAAACGACCATTAAGTGATCTTGTATTGTTTAACAAATCTTGTGTATTCAATATCCATGCTTTACACACATTTTTTTGGCGCTGGCTCGCTTTGAAATCAAGCGTAGTTCATACACACTCGTTTTAGTAGTGCTGGACTGAATTTTGTATGTGGATTAGCTTTCCCTATTAGCAGTGTCCCTCGCCAGCAGGCGAACCCACTCCGACTTCATCGGTATATGTGATATGAAAGAAAACATAATTAATATACCATATAAGTACTACCTGTCAGTTTGAAATCAGCTGCAGATGATTTGGAATCAGACATCCTTGCGTTGATTTCGATGGTATGGGCTTCGGTTAACAAGAAAGTAATGGCAAACTTGCCTTGGCAGCTTACAAAAGCGCTAAAAAATACCTGCCGATGTTGATTGCGACGTCATGAAAAGTGACATGCAACCTACTTTGAAACTACCCACACGTCATAACAAGCAATCTTTGTTAGCGGTGCGTTGCTAGAGGGAAGACTCTCTCTACTGTTACTTCCTGTCCAACAGGAAGTCCGATCGCCACTCCAACGGTCATTAGTACTTCTTTTCTGGCAGTTCCTCACGAAAAGTCAGTAATAGGTGTCCAGTTATTGTTCTCACCAACAGGAACAAAGTAAATATCATTTCGCATATTAGATAACAGACGCGACGGAAGGCCAGGGGCACACAGAAGATTCAATACAGTCGCCCTGTCGTAGTCAAGAATGAAAGTGTTGTCCGTGGAATCAAGAAGTCCTGGAAACTCCCCAGGCTATACAATTAGTAGCAACCAATGTGGCCGAAATAATACCAGAGATCGCTCTTAAACTTCCGGTGCATTGACGGTGGTCATCATCATCACCATTATCATCATTATCTTCCACTTCTGCCGTCAAGCGTCGTGGGGAGGAGTAATTTGCGCTCCAGCGCCCGGTGGGCGGCATTGAATAGTGTCATCCTGTGTGATTGTACGATCCATTTTCTTCTTGGACGTCCTCTTGGTCTCGTCGCAGATGATCTTTGATGTAAGGCCAGTGATGGTAGTTGCTGGTGTTGCATTCTAACGACATGGCCAAACCACTTGATCTTCTGTCTTTCAATAAATGTGGCACAAGGTGTTGATCCCACTGCCTGTCTGATAACAGCATTTCTTACTCGGTCTGGGATTGTTAAGTTGGCAGCTCTGCTCAGGCATCTAATCTCGCAGGTGTTGATTTTGCGAAAGTGTGATTTGTATAAAGTCCAAGTTTGAGATTGGTAGCATAGAGTTGGTGTTGACGATGGTGTTAGGGATAATTTCCCCAACCGGCATTCAGTTGACGGTGGTGTTAGGGATAATTTCCCCAACCGGCATTCAGTTGACGGTGGTGTTAGGGATAATTTCCCCAACCGGCATTCAGTTGACGGTGGTGTTAGGGATAATTTCCCCAACCGGCATTCAGTTGACGGTGGTGTTAGGGATAATTTCCCCAACCGGCATTCAGTTGTACTTGAGCATTGACTTCTCGTTCAGAAAGTAATGGCAAATGGAGAAATACTCAACGTAAAATTCCCTTGACTATTAACTTGGCGTTCGGGGTGACTGCAACGTCCTGAGAAGGACATAGGACATTGTATACAATTAGTATGGGACTCGTTAGTGCAATGGTGAGCACTCCTGCCTCCCGGTACGATGGCCGTGTGTCTCCGCATAATGCTCCGTTCCTGTGCCAGTGAAGATCATACAAAATGTTCCTCACTGCCCCATGTGAACAGTGGAACAGACAGGAGTCTCGACAAACCAATAGCCCGCACAGGTATACTATAAATAATGCCGCTTCCAGAATGCCAACACAACAGTCCGCCACGAAACATACAATTAGTTCATCGTCGATGGAAGCGACAGTCACTTGAAAACCAGCAGCCACACATTACTTCATCAGGCAACCTAGGCATGGCCATTGCCATAGGGATACAACGTTACTATTGGGCTGATTTAACGCCTGTAACTCTATCGGTAATTTATGTTCTTTAAGTTTGAATAACGAAGACAAAAACAATAGATTGCACGATTTATTGCCTGGCATATTTCGCTGCATCTCGTCAGGTACATACTGCAGAAATCACACAACTTACGTGAATTAACTAGATAAGTCCTTCAAGTTGAAATATACACATATTCGCACAGTAATGTCAATTATCTACCACGGTAATTTTAAGCTGACTAACATGTCTTTCTGTTTGCACAATTCTGGCTTTGCGTTGATTGATCATAATTGCTTCTGCAAAATTTAACAAGCGAGTATTTTGTGTGTTAAACAACACGCGAAAGGCAGTGTCTCTGTCAACCACATGGCCGCTCTCGACAATGTGCCTACCAATTGAAGACGCCAGGAGCTTCCGGTGTGTCGGCCCCACGAGGCTAGCGTCTCCTGTGTGTTGTATCTTGTTGACTCATTGAGGTATGTGTTCTGACACTCGTTTGTTAAGCTGTCTCTCTGTTCTACCAATGTAGAAGGCCTGGCATCTACATGTGAATTGATAAATACAATTGTTTGTGGCGTACAGAGGAACATGCTCTTTGACTGCTGGTGTAGGAATCGGTACGGTTTTATATCTAATGACTGGAGTTGCAGCACAGAATGTTCGGCCTACTGCTGTAGTAAGCCGGTCTTGTAGACGTTGCATTACGTCATCCCCTCGAAAGGTTAGCTGGATGAATACCTTGAGTTTAGGGACTGTAATTAAGTCTGGTTTTGGTTTGGGCTGTTGGCAGTAGCGCTTTATAAATCCTGTGGAGTACCCATTCAGGTTTAAGACATTCTTCAGATTTTCAAATTCCTCTATCAGTGTGTCCTGGGTGCATATCTTTCTAGCACGGTCAAACAGGGTCCGTACTAAGCCCCGTTTGTACTGGACAGGTGTGAAGCTCTGAAAATTTAAGTATTGGAACTCGCTTATTAAAATTTGTAGAATCAATTATGATCAATCAACGCAAGCCAGAATTGTGCAAACAAAAGACATGTTAGTCAGCTTAACATTACCGTGGTAGATAATTGACATTACTGTGCGAATATGTGTATGTTTCAACTTGAAGGATTTATCTAGTTAATTCGCTTAAGTTGTGTGATTTCTGCAGTATATACCTGACGAGATGCAGCGAAATATGCCAGGCAATAAATCGTGCAATCTATTGTTTGTGTCTTCGTTATTCAAATTCACTACGGGAACACACTGTTTTGAAGTTCTTTAAGTTGACTTTATGCATGCAAATGCAAACACCTTGGCTTGGGGTTAGTGAAGGCAGGTTCACAGTTCCCCAATGCACCGGCTCGAGGGTTCGATTTGTGAGCGGATCATTTTGCGTTGATTCCGATGTTGTGAGAGTCTGCCGTTAAGACAGCAATCGCAAAATACTCAACTCAAAAATGTCCTAGTCAGTAACAAATCGCCAATAAATGCCGGAATCGACAGCAATGACTTGTTAAAGGGCATGCAACTCAAATATTTTAAATCTGCATTTACGGTTCCTTGCGTGTGAATTCTCAGGCCTTTTCAAATACTGTTAATAAATTCACGCCGACCGAGGTAAGTGGAGAGATATGAATGTGAACGCCAGTTGGCAAGGCACATCATGATGATGAAATATTTTAAATGACGCATTATAACCGTCCTGGGGCGTGGCGAGCATCTCAGGAACATATATATAATCTCAGACTCTTGTGGTGGTTGTAGACGGCGAATCATGTTCGCCAACACGTATCGGCATGGCACATGATGATGGTGTTGTGTTATGATGTAACATAGCTCTCGTGTATTGATTAACGTGTATAACAAGTGAAACATGGGGTGTTTGACAGAGGTCAGCATGGCTGAATGGATAAGAACGCCTGTTCTTAAACATCCGGTGTGCTGATGCCGAAGTAAAGGGTTCAACACATAAACTGGACATCATCATCATCAAGTGCATTGCCGGATCTCGTAGAAGTTCATGACTTTCCACAGATCTCGGCCTTTGGTTTTCTGGATCAACTCTGCTGATGATATTCCTCCATACCATCAACTCAATCCATCCAGCATCATTTCTCTTGGTCTGCCTCTGCCAATTTCCCCCAAGATCTTTCCAGTTGTCACGATGTTCTCCAATTCCTCTCTTCCCATCACATGACCAAAGAAAGCTGTTTGTCCCTTTCTTATTGTTGTATATAGTGTTCTAGTTTCATTAGCCTCTTTCAGGCAATCGTTGTCAGTTACTCTGGTAGTCCAAGGAATTCGCAACAACCCTCTCAAAAACCACATTTCTGTTGCTTCTAAGTTCTTCCTAATTTGTTCATTTACATTCCAAGATTAACTACCATAAAGTAAATCTGGTACGACTACTCGGTACGGTATTTGATGGTGATTAACCTAACTTGATTTCTGTGACATGGCAATTAGCTTTCCATGTTGCCAATATCCTTTGCCAATGTCCTTTGCAATCAGGCGAACCCATTCCGACTTGAAAGTTAAGGACGAGAAGTCAGCATGTTAGCCCAACTGACCGGTCAAGGAGTTGAACCCACTACCTCGGTATCAATACACTGGTCATTTACGAACGGGCGCTCTTAACCATCCGGCCATGCTGACCTTTGTATCTACAATGATACATGGATTGGCTTTTGTGTTTGTTCTAGTCCCCATGGCACATAATAAATAATTGGGAGACGGCAAGCAGAACCGATGTGCTCTCGGAGTGCCTTTAAAACAGAAGATTGCTTGACTGTACTCCACTCATCTTGCCGTCTTTTATTGCGTTTGAAGGATGTCTGTTACTCGTGTGGTCAATACTGCCAACCTCTCCAGCATTATGCTGTCTGGTGTTGCTCACGTTCCACAGATGAAGATCAAGAATCCCCTCTCTTGCCTCTTTATAAAGTTCAGGAATAAAACCGCGGATGTATTATTTTAAGAAAGGCGTGGTAGCGTAGCAGCTGGACGTTCACCTGCTGGCCCCGTGGTCATAGGTCTAAAGGGTTAACAGGTAAGACGATGGGCCTCATTGCACCAGATTTTATCCAACATAGCTCGATCTCATTCCGCAATGCGTCCTGTCGAAAGCGTCGCACAAAGCACGAACTCCGCACATGTGCATGGTGGCAGATGTTTGCAATTGACCTTTCCTCCCTGGCTACAACGGGTACTAGAAAACGTCTTTGGAAGTAGAGGTGGCGGGTGGGACACGGACCACATCAGCCAACGAGTGTCGGTTGGTCTATAAATAAGTATGCGCCTAGCAACACATGCCCAATGCGTAATGAGGCGTGTAAATAACTCCTTTACCTGGATATTGTAAGTATTCTTGTCCAGATCATTCCCTACAGTGTTGTCATGTGGGGATCAGTCTGGTTATGTCGACATCAAGTTTGTTGTAGATTCCAGATTAAGAATATTTTAACTAGGTCATTAATCTTTATTTACAAAAGGTTAAATTATGGAAAACAGGGTGGGTGTTTTCTTTATGTCTATTTCTCCTGTACCCATCAATAATGCGTGTTTATACATATATACACACAATCCGCTCACACACTCAAAGTAGTGATACTCACGTGTGGATAAGTGGAAATGTAGTTTGAAAATATATAAAAACGATATTACCATAACCACGACGAAAAACAGAATACATACAGAGAATCACGCCACAGATCTTCCACATTTCGGTTACGAAGGCCCTTGTAAAGAAAACTAGAAAAGCACAAGCAAAACTAATAAACATGCGTAAAATATAAATTATAAGACAAACTATATAACTTTACTGTAAGCTGCATTATGCCGACGTCTGTGACGTTCCGATAGTGAACGCATATGTTGGCAAAATGCAGTAAAAGCTTTAATAATAGGTAATCCTCATAAAGCGTGGGCGATCATGCTCCTCCACAAATTGCGATCTCCGATGGCTTGGATCAATTGGTATGTTGTCTAACTTCCCTGTCATGACACAAGACTGTCAAGAATTGTCTCACGCTGTCTGTCTCTGTCTCTCTTTCCATAAATCTTTCGGTTGTCGCAACATGTTCCAGTATTTGTCTTCTTATAATGCGGCCAGAAAAAAAATGATGACCGCTTCATTATGATGTTTGTGATAAGTTGTCTTTGTGAAGTTTCCCTCAAAATGTCCATATTGCTCATTTTGGCTGCCCAGTTAACTTTCAGCAATTTTCTATAACACCATATCTCCAAGGCTTCCAGGGATTTTTTCGCCTTTTTACTAATTGTCCAGGATAATAATATTTAGCAATTTAAAAACCAATAAACAAACACAATTTGACCCGAATCAGGAGCCTACAATGGGTCTGTGATGTGACAGGGCCATCTCATTGTGTAGGCCTGAATGTGCGTAGGAATATGTGTAGTGTTTCCTTCATACAGGGAGATAACGAACCCAGACGACGGAGCCTAGTCCGATCGCGCTCACATTGTCTTGTAGCTCCATATCGACTTCGCTAAAGCGGCTTCTATGCAGTAATTTCAAAACGTAATATAATAATGAATACAATATATATATATATATATATATATATATATATATATATATATATATATATATATATATATATATATATAGAGAGAGAGAGAGAGAGAGAGAGAGAGAGAGAGAGAGAGAGTACGGAAGGGAGATAGAGAGAGAGAATTAGAGAGGAAAGAGATAGAACGAGCGGACAAACGAACTTTATTTTCGAAAGGTAAAGAATTGGGCACACAGGCTCGTCTGATATTCTACCCTTCTTATTGATCTGCTCTGTTTCATAATTTCATTCATATATCAATTATGAGCTTAATCTTAGACAACAACAACACCAGCATAAACAATATATGTATTATAAGCGAAAGAACCTCTGAAGTCGGAGTGGGTTCGTCTGAAGGCGAGGGACACCGGTAACAGGGAAAGCAAACCCACACGCAAAATACAGTCCCTGACTACTTTAAACAGTGTGTAGGGACTACGCTTGAGTTTAAGCCAGCGAACAGAAAAGAAAAGAAAAAAATAAGCGAAAGAAAAATATACAATAATCAATAATACATGACTCACTAAAATTATGTTTGACATGACAATTATAAGACGCAAAGTTAGATCTATCATACCACGGTTAGGAGAATGTTTATTATACAAGTGAGAGCGAGAGAGAGAGAGAGAGAGAGAGAGTGAGAGAGAGAGAGAGAGAGAGAGAGAGAGAGAGAGAGAGAGAGAGAGTGAGAGAGAGAGAGAGTGAGAGAGAGAGAGAGAGAGAGAGAGAGAGAGAGAGAGAGAGAGAGAGAGAGAGAGAGAGAGAGAGAGACTGAAATGTTTTCAAGTATGATAAAAGTTAGTTGCAAATCCTTTACATGACGTT
The DNA here is from genome assembly GCA_014155875.1 of Cepaea nemoralis. Taxonomy (NCBI): domain Eukaryota; kingdom Metazoa; phylum Mollusca; class Gastropoda; order Stylommatophora; family Helicidae; genus Cepaea; species Cepaea nemoralis. The sequence continues at coordinate 1,253,047 of JACEFZ010019101.1, forward strand.
GCAGTCAATACCAGCCTTTTTTTTTTTTTTTTGCTCTTGTGATCTCTTGCCACGTTTACGTTCAGTAGTTTGCCATTGCTTTCTGAACGACCGGCACTCATACCATTTCGTAAACATCAAAGCAATGTGGTTTGCTGCCAAATCGCGCTGTGTTTTGAACGCGGGCATGCGGGATCACGAACAGCGTCCGTAAATCCCTTGGCCGCGGGGCCGGCTGTTTAGGGCCTTAAAAACTCTTCACCTGGCCTTTGGAGTGCTGCATTTCAAAATATACTCAATCAAACCTAAAAAAATAGAATAATGCACCACCCGTTCCTTCTCCTTCACAAACACGGACAATAACTCATCACAAATAACATGGTACTCGGGACAGAAAGAGATAACCAACTGCCCGTCCATAAACTAATGACAGATCGAAGTTCGTAAAATGGAGTTATAACTATCCAAACCTGGGCTGACTTTAGATACCATGTGTTGCCCATGCAGCATGATCCCTTTCTTGACCTGGCAAGTTTACTCCAGAGGAAAGGTAACACCAATACGTGTGGAACAACACAAGGTGTAGAAGCTGCCGGATCAGCAAAGCAATGCTCTTAACTGTCCGCCTGGCGCTTCCATCCTAGACCAGTTGCCGACCAAGGCTTCGGGCCTGGTCTGCCGTACCATGACATTTAGTCTTTAGGTTGCATTTCCTCGTATTAGGGTAAAGTTTGTACCCTTTCAATTGTCCTACTCCACCCTAAGTTTGTTGGCCCAATCTGGGGTTTCGGGTTTGGTGAGCGCGGCCCAACGTTCGGGTTAACAGAAAGCAGGTAGTACTGTCTACTGTCATACGGTATCTCAGTCATATCTGACTAAGACAAACTAATACACTGATTCAAAACAATGCATTTCGTCGATTTCTCAACATCTCATAAAATGCGGTCCTAGCATGAATAAAGGAAAAGCGTTTCGTGTATTGTATTTGACAAAAAATAAAAGATTGCTCAAACACAGCTAGGCGGATTCCGCCAGTTTTTATTTTATCTTTGCTAACAGATAGATTTTGTGTTAAATTTGAAATTACCTCGAGGATAACAGATGTTCCACATTCCAGCAATACTTGTGACTATATGTGTTAATTGTTTCAGCTTAAGTATTATTCATTTATTCACTATATAACTCTGCAGTATTCACCCGACGAGATGCAGTGAAATATACCAGGCAACAAAATCATGCAACATATTGTTCGTGTCGTCTGTATTTAAAACCAATGCACCTATCATAAAAATCCGTCATCCAGTAACCAAGGAATCCCCCACAGGAAAAGTAAACCCACTCTATGTTATATGAAATCCCTGCCCAGTACTTTACGTAGATTCACACAGGCAAACACACTTAGCTACACACAAACTTTCATTAAGCTGGCATGTCCGCCATTCTAGCCATGACGTCTGATCTCGGAGACCCAAATGGCAGCCCTTTTGTTGCTTCCGGTGATGAGTGTGAAATGTATCCCCATTTTCGGTAGAACGTTGTGTGGATCGATGTCGTAATCGAAAACGTATTGGGAGAATTATCTATCTCCCAATTTCTACTTCTACTTCTTATGTTACCTAATTTCCTGTTCTTTCTTTCTTTCTTTCTTTCTTTCTTTCTTTCTTTCTTTCTTTCTTTCTTTCTTTCTTTCTATCTGTCTGTCTATCAATGTTCTGTCTATCTGTCTGTCTTTATATCTGTCAGTATGCCGTAAGTCTGCCTGTCTGTTTGTCTCTATGTCTACCCACCCCTCCGTCCATCCTTACTTCTGTCCGTCCGTCCGTTCGTCCGTCTGTCTAGCTGTATGTTTTATGTCTCTCTGTCTATCTGTCTGTCTGTATGTATGTCAGTCTGCCTGACCGTCTGCCTACCCGTCTGTCTCTATTTTACTCTTGCTGCCTTTGCCCCTTCTTCTATACATTTGCTTCTAAAGAAGACATCTACAAGATCGTGTACAGAACTTACAGAACTCTCTTAATTAAACATCCACCTCCAACGCGCGGGCACAATTCCATATTTACTTGAAATGAAGTAACTTTCCCTCCCTCATCACATATCTTAACTAGATTCGTTTCCATTGAAGCAACCATGTCTTTTTTGTTTGTTTGTTTGTTTGTTTGTTTGTTTGTTTTATTAAAGAATTCGGTTTCTATTCAAATTAAAGTAGTACCTCTGAAGTCGCTATGTTTTTGCTTGATAACGAGGAACACTGGTAATACAAAAAACTAATCCACACTCGAAAATTAGTCCCGAATACTATAGTATGTCCCGAAAAGAATGCCTTCATTCACGATCAATTATTTTGAAAACTGTCTCTTGCATCGTTATGAAATTTTTCCAGCCGTCTTATATTTACCCCCACCCAAGGAATACGTCTTTGATAGGTCCAAAAACAACTTAAATCATCGAAAGCGGCGACATTTCTTTGATGTTTTGCTGAAAAACTAGTGATTTCTCGCTAACAAATTTATGTTTACAGTAATGAAAGCCCCGCCAATTCAGATGACACACAAGGCGTATCCGGATTCGTGTGGGAGTGGGTGCAATGAAGGAAGTAGCTTAAAATCGACAGGGTCGGCTGCATTGCACCGGGTTTTTATCCCATATTGTTCAGTTTCTTTCCGCAGCGCGGAAAGCGTCGCACAAAGCGCGAACTCCGTACCTCCAGCGACGACCCTCGGGAGTCTCCGAAAAAATGCACTCGTGAAATGAAGGACGCGGCCCGGAATCGAACATACAACCTTCGGAGCCCGAGTCAGACGGCTTGACCACTTCACCACGGAGAATCCCGAGAGGGGTGCAATGTGTAATATTAGTAAAGACAGAGAATTTACAGAGGCATGGGGTAAATAATTTGTAAATTGACAGGAAAGTAGAAGGAATATATTTCTTACCTTATTTTTCATTTCCTTCTTGTTTCTTCAGCTGCTGGTTAATAATGTGTACACAAGTATTCGTGTTAGCTTTTTATATTGAGTTCGTGAAAGCTTCCAAATAGTTGTGCGTTAATGTGCGTATGGAGTGACCAGAAATGATACCGCAATTTAGTCATCATGTTTCCATTTTTAAGGATCTGTTCAGCTGTCTGTGTAGTTTGTTCACACGTACACATGGGTGACAGACCCGCTTTGAGTCTTCGTGAAAGATTGTCTACTCTGCTGTTTACCGTTCAGAGACGGAACATGATTACATGTTTTGCACTATGAAAATAGTTGTCAGTGTCTCTGTAGTGGGCTTTCTTCTTAACGACCAAGATGTTGGTCCTCTTTTCATTGAAGTTTATAGATTGATTCATATGCACGTGTGTTGTCCCCTAATTTGACAAAGTGTTTGCTCTCACGTTTCTTGTTATGCCACAGTAAGTCAGTTTGCACCGCAATATTACTCTTCTGTTGGTATTCAATGCGTTTAGTGTGTGTGTTGTTGTTGTTGTTGTTTCAATACAGTTTTTTGTCACCGCTGAGGGCTTGCGGAATTGAAAATTCAACAGTGTGGAATACAAACTGTTGCCATTGACATTATGCTTATGCTGTAATGTTTAGTGCCTGCAATTCTTCTGAATATTTGTAGCAAAATATCCCAGTTGGTGTCCACGTGGATTAAGGTCTGCGATCTGCTTAGACCTTAATCTGTGTCTGGCGATTCCAGTAGGTTGATGACTGCTCTCGGTTGCACAAAATTCAATCCATCCTTTCTCCAATAATCCTCTTCCTCTTTCAACACATGGTCCTCACATTTTTCCAGTAACTTTTATCAATATTTAATAGCCCGGACTGGATTAGTATCCTGACGTCAGACAATTTGAATATAGTATTGTCAGCTGCCACCTGTCCTTTAATTTTAGCCCACACAAGTTCTATAGGGTTAAAATGAGAATGGTACGGCGGAAGTCTCAAGCACCCATGACGATGCTCTTCTATCAACTTGTAGATTTGATAGTTCTTGCTTTTTGGCGTCTGTTTTACAAGGGACAACAATTCTAGCTAGAAATACGTTTCTGGAAATGGTATGTTTTCCATTCGGAGTCATATCTTTATTGCTCCCTTTGTGCTCGATGCTGTAGGTATTTTGTCTTCTTGGGCAACAACATTGATATCATGCATTGTCCATAATTGGACACGACGGTCTATCTAGGGATGGAAGCACAGTATTCTCGAGCCAATCTCTAAATACATTACCATTCATCTTATTATGATAATCCCTATTGTCTGTATGCTTTGATACGAACACGAGCCCAGCATTCTGTTGTAAGCCATTATGCGTATTACCAGCATGGGCCATGACCAAAAGTTGTCCTGTACTACTGGGCACATATCGCTTTATCTGTCCATCCACTGATTGCCATTCCTTATCACTTGTGTGGTGCGCATTGATCCACATTTCATCCAAACACACTATGCCATAATTTTCTTTGCGCATTTCCCTTATTTCACGTAGGTATCTGCTTCTCATGGCTCCTAAATGCGGTTGCTCGCAAAGATTATTTCTACCGCCCTTGTACTTTCAAATAGTGAAGATAATGTCCTTATAATTTTCCACAAAGTTGTTTTGGATAGCTCTATGTTATTGTTCTTTCTGAACCAAACCCTAAGTTTTCTTACAGTCACTGTTTCTTTGGCATCCAGCATTTTTATAATGCTGGATAATCCTGGATATAAAATCCAAAATTTTTATAATTTTAGGAGTCTCCGTGGCGAAGTGGTCAAGCCTTTTGACTCGGGCTCCAAAGGTCGTGGGTTCGATTCCGGGTCGCATCCTTCGGTTCACGAGTTAAATTTTTCGGAGACTTCTGTGGGTCGTCGCTAGAGCTGCGGAGTTCGTGCTTTGTGCGATGCTTTCCGCGCTGCGGAAAGAGACCGAGCCATATGGGATAGAACCCGGTGCAATGAAGTCGACCCTGTCGTATATCAAGCGACTTTTTAAAGCATTTTTATAATAGCTCGCCTTATGACATCTTTGTCAAAGCTGTCTACAATAATCTTTCTACCTACCGTTTGGTTATTGCGTGGTGGTTTAATTCCAGATTCTTGCACCCATCGACGAAATGCCCGTTTACTCAAACCCAATGCATGCATTGTTCTTTTTTCGGAATTTGTAATAGTATAAAACAGTTTCCTGCGATCAGCTCCTTGACAAAAATATGTGTACAACTTCATAGCGATTCTTTGAAGTGTATAATTTCGCATTCAATCCCATTGAAAAATATTCACACATTTCAATGTTAGCGATAAGTGGTAAGATTTTAAAAAAAAAAACGAACATATTAATCAGGTTTCATGAAATAACCCACATTTTGAGACACCTCTGAATGAACAGTCCTAGTTTAAACAACGCGGGGAGTTGGCATAAGGCCAATCCCGTGAAAAAACGTACAATATTCAACACTGAGCGCTGATTGTCTGGCTACGCTGTAATACATCTAAGATTATGAATTTCATCTCAGACCCGTAAATTATATACCGCATATAAACAAACTTTGAAATCTGCTGTAAATTCTCCAGAATAAAGGATTTTTTTGTTGGGTGGACATAATGATAAGGTTATATACTAGACTCATAATTTTCCCTCAGTTGGTTACTGAGATATGGATGTTTATATTGGGGCAAAAAAAAAAAACACAAAAAAAAAAAAACAGACTATAGAATTAATAGCACATGTATGGCGCAGGTCGATTTGCGTTGATTTTCACAATGACCGTTCAGAAAACAATGGCAAACTTTTTTTTTTTTTTGCATATCCCTTACAGGACGTTGGAGTCAACATCAGCATTTTTCAGTTGCTGTTGATGTACTAGGCAAGATTACTCTCAGTAGTTTGCCATTGCTTTCTGAGCGACCGGCTCACATACTCCGTTAGTTACCAATGCGGCGAGAACCGCTACCGATTCTTGAGCAGGTTACGTTACTCACGAGAATATACGGAATTACGGAGAAAGACGTTAACCTCATGTCCAGGGAGTCCGGCAATGGCAAACTACTCAACGTGAAATTGCCATGAACATCACAAACAATCAATATATGCTAGGCTTGATTGCGCCATCCTGTAAAGAACTTATATCTTGGCTTCCGAAGCATATTCTTCTAGTATTTTGCTGTAAATAATCTCATTACTGCTAGATAGATAATGACCAATAATGAGAACTCGATAAGCATTAGACTCTCATCGTCAGTATTTCCATGACCGCCGTTAATTGCTTGAACCGAACAGCCTGTTTATGTTCCCCCGGCTTTGGCATGTCGGTTTACTAGAACCCGACCTGACTCGTATGCATTGTTTTTCTTCACATCCTCCCATGTTCCCTCCAATAAGGATTCTATTCACTTCTCCCAACTGCTACTTCACCGCCGACTATGTCAGGACAATAAGGACTTCCGTCCAAAAGACAAAGAACGAACGAACGAACGAACGAACGAACGAACGAACGAACGAACGAACGAACGAACGAACGAACTTTATTTTAAAAGGATAACAAATTGGGCACGCAGGTCCGTCTTACATTCGGCCCTTTCGATCATCATCTTTCATTCATCAAATGTGCATGTTACATTTACATAGGGAAAAGAACATTGTCAAATGGATTTTGTAAGCATAAACAATGCATATTACGCATGGTACATTCACTTGGGGGGGGGGGGGGGGGGGGGGGGGGACGGGGGGGGGGGACGGGCATTGTCAAATGAAAGTTGTAAACATAAACAGTGCATATTGCAATGTTGTGAGACACATCCCCCATACACTCTCACACTCCGCAGCCACCCACACATTCCTCAGCCATCAACACCCCCCTTCCACCACACCCCCACCCACCCATACATACCTCCACGCACTCACACAGACTCAGGCAAACATACATGCCACCACCCACCCACTGATTCCCCCACCCACACACATTTCCCCACCCACACATACATCCCCCACCCGTCCCATAACCGACACGCACACACCAACCCACATATTCTCCACCACCCATCCACCCAAACACCCGCAACCACCCAGCAAAACACACATCACAAAACCACACACACATACCTCCGTCAACCTACACATCCCGCACCAATCCACACATACATCCCGCACCCTCACAATTTTCCCCACCCACATACACATCAGCCAACCTACACCCACACATCCACCCAATATCCGCCACCTCTCAACTATACATCGCCCCGCATATACACACATCCCCACCCACAAACACATCTCCCCACCTGCCCACACATATCCCCCACCCATAAACACCCAAAAAACACACACCTTCCATCCATACACATCCCACCACCCACATATACACCACCCACAAACATCCGCCGCTCACACACATCTTCCCACAAACACACACATCCCCCAACCATACACTCATCTCTCACACACATCCACCCACTCACGTACTCAACCATCAACCACTCACACCCACACATCACCCAGCCGCCCATCAACACATGCATCTCTCTTCTACCCTCCCACCCACACACACCCCAACCACACAGCCAAACACACATCCCCCATCCTCACATATATCCGTCATCCACCTGCACATCCCACATCTCCCCCACCTCTCACACATCTTCCCTTCCACATAAAACTCCACCCATAAACACATTCCCCCCACACACACATCCCCCACATGCACTCCTCATACACATCCCCACCCACACATCTCTCACCCACACACACATCTACCCACCCACATATCCCCCGCCTATAAACATCCTCACCACCCACACATATATCCTCCACCCACTCACATTTACCCCATCAACACTCACACACTCCCACCCACACAGACATATCTCATTCACAGACACTCCCCACCCCCACCCCCAAAGACGAAGAAGAACGTATAGAAGGAATAGGAGAAAGGTGAAAAGACTTAGATAATAAACGTGTTAAAAGAACCGCAATTTTTAACTTCGTTCCGTACTTAAGGAGAGACTAAGAAAGAACAGAAAAGGAAGATTGTTTAAGCGAAACCATCTGGACATCTAACAAAATGATTGGTGGAGATTTAGCTGTTAAGCATCAATAATATATTTAGCAGGGACCAGAAGAATGTGCGCGCGATGTAACGTGCGACAGCCTCGCTTTGAATTCCCGCGCTACATGGGCACGTGTGTGTTCTTGACGCCTGCACAACCCATCACACGGGCCTCAAGTGGGGCTGGTTGAGTGTCCTTACATTTATTGTGTATTTAAGTTCGTTATGACAGCCAGGACGAGAAGGTGGCAAAGTGGAAGACGGTGTAATGTGTAAATGTGTGAATGTGTAAATGTGTGGAAACAGGAAGCCTGTAAATTACGTTAATAATCATCAGCATCTACCACTTTTGGCGTCAAGCGTCGAGGGGAGGAAAAGTTGGTGTTCTAGCACCCGATGGATGCCACTGGATAGTGTCATTCCGTGTGATTATACAATGTCTTTGATGTCGTCAATCAACTTTCTTCTCAAGCTTACTCTCGCTATCGTAGCAGATCTTCTTCGATGTAGGACCATTGCTGGTAGTTGATAGTGTTATATTCTAACGAGATGGCCAAACCAGTTGTTCTTCTATTTTTCAATTTATGAAGCACAAAGTGTTGACCCTGCTGTCTGTCTAATAACATCACTTCTTCCATCTGGGATAGTTAAGATGGCAGCTCTTCTCAAACATCTCATCTCACTGATGTTAATGTTGCGTAAGTGTGATTTGGATAATGTCCAAGTTTGACATTGGTAGCATAGTGTTGGTGTGAATATGCTATTTAGTATCTGTCGTTTTACGGACATGAGTATTTTTGGATTTTTCATAGTGTGTTATAGATAATAAATAAGCGCACTTGCTGTTTACATCTGATTTGGATTTCTCAGTCGATTCTGCTATCTTTGAGTTATGTATCTTGTTGCGTTAACAATAACAAGTGTACGCTCGTAAATATTGCCCCTCTTGTGTTTCAGGATAGTGAAGTTCAAAAAGAACTCAATGTATAACTGAGAAGCTCAGTAAAAGATAAAACACACATAGATAGAGACGCGAGGTTACACAGAATTATGTATTAACAAACAAGAATAACAAAACAATATGAACAGACAAACAGTGGAGTGATTAGTGTACTCAAAGCAATCTTGATTCAATCCTAAGCAGTACTAGGATGTGTGGCTGGATCTAGGGTTTGTCTTGTTCCTTGTTTCCCTTTCGAGTCCGTCAGAGTCTCTCTAAGAACCTCGGAGTAGAGAACTAACATCCTTGAATTTCGACACGATGGCCATGTTTTCGTAGCCTCATACAGATTATCATCATCCTGTGCCAAGCCAACCCATGCTTTCGGTGCACTACTGACACATGTGGTCATTATTACCAAGGCTGAGTGACTGAGCTGCAGTGACTAGCACGCAGGCTTTCCGGCCCAGTGGACATATGCTCAAAATCCATTCCCAGCAGGGAATTTTAATATTGATCTGGCCTAGCTAGCAGGTCGAATCTATAATAAGAAGACCACATCACCCCTGGAATACCAAATGGTATATGCAAATATGGGGCAGGCAGCTTATGTTCAATACGCCTTAAAATGTGTGACAGGCGTCATTTCCTTCTACGAGGGGGCTTCACATGAAAACCTTTAATATGTGTGTGTGTGTGTGTGTGCGTGCGTGCGTGCGCGTGTGTGATATATATATATATATATATATATATATATATATATATATATATATATATATATATATATATATATATATATATATATATATATATATATATTCATTCATTCATTGGCACCTATCCATCTTGACAGACGATAGTTTGGTACATTGTGCTTCAAAAAGGTTTAATAACTACGATCCATGGCGGTGGCGAGTGTGGCTGGTAAGGCCAATTCTTGCTGCAAATGTTTGCCCACAGTAGGTGCATGTGAAAACATGGTCATTTCCACCATTTTGCACCATCTTACGTCTCTCACGCTCTGTGTGTGCTTTATCTGCAATCATTTTCTCCATTGTCTTTATTCCATTTCTGATAGTTGCCCTCCATGCAACACGTTCAGCGGCGACGTGCATTATCAATGCCTGTATCAATCATGTCCCGCTTACACACATCTTTGTATCGTAGTAGAGGCCGACCCTGAGATCTCCTACCCGTCTGTAATTCACCAAAAAAGATGTCCTTTGGTATTCTACCATCATCCATCCTCCTAACGTGTCCTATCCATCTAAGTCTACGAAGACTGAGCATGGAATACACCGTCACACAACCTGATCTTTCCAATACTTCAGTATTTGTGATTTTGTCTTGCCACTCAATACCAAGTATTCTTCGCAGACACCGCATATGAAAGCTGTTTAAACGTTTCTCTTGGCGTGAGTAAGTTGTCCAGGTTTCACTGCCATAAAGAAGAGTACTAAGGACACAGGCTTGGTAGACGAGGACTTTTGTTTTGGCAGTAAGCTTTCTGTTATCCCAGACTCTTTTTGCTAAAATGTTCATTGTTGTTGCTGCCTTGCCAATCCGGATGTTGATTTCCTGATCGAGGGATAATTTGCTATTTACCTCTGATCCTAGATATGTAAAATGGTCTACTATCTCCAGTTCGGCGTCGTTAATAAAGATTGATGGTACACCATGTGCACCTTGTGACATAATCTGTGTCTTCTTTTTGTTAATTGTTAAACCAAATTCAGAACAAGCATTGGAGAATGCAGATAGTAGATGTTGTAATTCTTCCTCAGAGTGGGTCGTAATCGCAGCATCATCCGCAAAAAGCAACTCTCTGATTAGTACCCAGCTAATTTTGGTCTTGGCCTTCAATCTCTGAGCATTATAGAGGCCACCATCTGAGCGTGAGTGAATGTATATACCGTCATCCTGATCACGAAAGGCATATTTCAGTAGAAGTGAAAAGTATATCCCAAAGAGGGTGGGGGATAGTACACAACCTTGCTTAACTCCACTCTTGATTTCAAACTCTTCTGAAGTTGAGCCATCAAACTTGATTATACCCTTCGTGCCTGTGTGGAATATATATATATATTCTGAAAAAATAAATAACAAATGTATCATTTGTTGATGTAGTCACCACTGCCGTTCAATGCAAGTCTTCCAGCGCCGATAAAGTGCTGGATTCCTGTATTAAAATAATATATTGGTCACTTCTCAGTGTACTTGACTCGGTCGTAAATAGTCTATCACAGAGGTCACGCCATTTTGAAACTTCCTACTCCGCTCATACACTTGCTGGACTGACAGGCATGTGTAGCCATTGATAACAGAACGGTGCTCGTCTTTGATGCATGTGAAAAGTGGGGCACCCATGTGTAAACTGTCCTTATTATGGCACCGTGTTCGTTTGCACAATGATGTCACGTGCTTGACATATTTGCCACCCTTAACAACAATAGTGACAGGTTACAAGACAATGGCATGGTTATTGTAATTTCTATCACACTTTTAAGGTTTTCATTTTAAGCTCCCTCGTACTTACTGACCATATGCCTGATGTGGCTCAACGCTCCATACATCTCAAAACACATGGAGTGAGGTGCCTTAACGAGATTAGTACAAGAATTGCTAGAACAAGGTTGCCTTTTGCATAATGAAAATCCTACTGACCAATAAAATGATGTCAACGAGAAAACGTGGTGAAATGCTACATAGAACCTAACCTTTTGTATGAATGTGAAATGTGGACAATGAGCAAACAAGCTGAAAAAAACAGTTAATCGTATGTAGAAACGTGGCTTCTGAGAAAAATTAAAAGAATGTCATAACAGACAAAACAATCAATTAGCATGTCCCACAAGAAACAAATGAAAACCATAAACTGATCAGATATATTAAACGTAGCCAGTCAAGATTGTTTGCGCACGTTGTGAAAGGAAATAACCTGGGGAAATTGGTGACAACTGGCGAAGTTGTGGGGACAAGTAAACGGGAAGGCAGAGAGATAAATATCTAGATAGCTGGGCTATATGGCATAATCGAGACAAGAAGACAGAACTGATCCGCGACTCTGTTGACCGCTAAGGCTTACCGACATGGCACGTGATGATGGTGAATACGTCCCAGGAGATAGAAAATATTCTTTTTGTATTCTTATGATACTGTTCTGAAGGCTAGCGGGCGGGTAAGTGTAATCGTTAGAAGTTTACACTGATGTTATAAGCGCGACCGGAGGAGGATTCAATCGTGTGCTCGCTGTTCGCCAAGAGAGGGACAGGCTAGACATCAATCTGTTCGTTAGAGCCTACACTATGTCATTATCCTAACACTTTAAAACCACATAGCAGGAACTTACTTTCTTTATTACGGAGGCTACATGTCTTTCTTTATTTTTTCTTTTCCCCATTAGAAACGTCTTGGATTACTTCTATGAAGGCGAATTGATCACATTAAAATGAGATGACAAAATCACCATGGTGGAGCTCATGGAGAAAACTAGACAAACACCAATTAATAAAGATGTGAAGAAAATAGGTTGTCACTGGCGATAGGCCGTAGATTGCGAAAACCTGACAATAGTTTATTTATAAAAGTCGTAGTCTGGAATCCGCATGGAAAAAGAAATAGAGGAATACTAAAAGAGTCACGGATAGATAAATTGACACAGAAACGAACAACATGGGAGGAACACTGACACAGCTGCATGGGATAGTCAAAGATAGGATTTATGAGTTAGTTGACTACTTCTGCCACAATGTGAGATAGAGGGCACAATATGAAGAAGAAGAATTGACCACCTGGGTCGCAATGAACGGCGAAGCCTTCAATTCTTCCACTAGATGCACCAAAATCAAATACATTGCGACTATTTAGTTGTGTTTGTAACAGGTCACTTTCATTGCACACAGATATTCCAATTCGGGCTATAGTCAACCACATCCCCACCCCACCTCCCATAGATCACACAGGGACATCTCAGTATAGTGCACAAACCGACTACCACTGGTAAAGATTAAAATGTGTGTATATCCGATTTACCCATGCTATAAATATTTGTGGGTAGGTTTCCTAAATTCGAAACTTAGACTGGGCGAAATAAGACCGGGACCACTTTACACACAATAACACGTGTTGGGTACATGGTGCTAAACCCATGTTTGTATAATCCAAACAGCACACTGTGGGTGGTGTGGGCAGTATAAAGCTGCCGCCTTTACTCCCAAGACATTTCCTGGTACTAATTTTTAGGCTGGGTCGGTTTGTGAACCCAGGTCATTATTTTACAATTCTACCCCGAGGCAGATCAAACCATGACATACCACGGCAGAGAGGCGAGCGTCTAGCTATAACCCTACCACTGCTCCCGCAAAGAGCTAGCTATACTGCTTACATTCCATCAACCATTACCCCTACCAGTTCAATCTCAGAAGAGATGTTATATTAGGGTCCATCCTTGGCTCAGATTACTAATCCTGTGACAGAGTCAGCCATAAATAGGATATTAATTTAAAGATAATTGTTGTCCGTAGAGCGTAATGGCTTAGTATGACTAAGAAACTACCGCTTGCATATTTCGATTTCCAGATATAATGAAATTTTAAAGTGTGTATACGACATACGGCTCCTGCGGATGAGTCATACTCTATACCAAAAGAGTGTACGTCCTGTCCAGAACTCCATGATCGGGGGGGGGGGGGGGGGGGGGGGGGGGGGGGGGGGGAGGGGGGGGAGTCGAGAGTATACCACCATTTTAGAAATCATCATCATCATGTAGTTTGTCTTCTGCTGAACGTTGCTCCCACCACGACCCCTGGAGAAGTTTCTACAGCCTTTCGTGGGCTTTCCTGTCTCGTGCTGAACGTTGCTCCCACCACGACCCCTGGAGAAGTTTCTACAGCCCTTTGTCGGCTTTCCTGTCTCGTGCTGAACGTTGCTCCCACCACGACCCCTGGAGAAGTTTCTACAGCCCTTTGTCGGCTTTCCTGTCTCATGCTGAACGTTGCTCCCACCACGACCCCTGGAGACGTTTCTACAGCCTTTCGTCGGCTTTCCTGTCTCGTGCTGAACGTTGCTCCCACCACGACCCCTGGAGAAGTTTCTACAGCCTTTCGTGGGCTTTCCTGTCTCATGCTGAACGTTGCTCCCACCACGACCCCTGGAGACGTTTCTACAGCCCTTTATCGGCTTTCCTGTCTCGTGCTGAACGTTGCTCCCACCACGAACCCTGGAGAAGTTTCTACAGCCCTTTGTCAGCTTTCCTGTCTCATGCTGAACGTTGCTCATACCACGACCCCTGGAGAAGTTTCTACAGCCCTTTGTCGGCTTTCCCGTCTCATGCTGAACGTTGCTCCCACCACTACCCCTGGAGACGTTTCTACAGCCTTTCGTCGGCTTTCCTGTCTCATGCTGAACGTTGCTCCCACCACGACCCCTGGAGACGTTTCTACAGCCTTTCGTCGGCTTTCCTGTCTCGTGCTGAACGTTGCTCCCACCACGACCCCTGGAGAAGTTTCTACAGCCTTTCGTCGGCTTTCCTGTCTCGTGCTGAACGTTGCTCCCACCACTACCCCTGGAGAAGTTTCTACAGCCTTTCGTCGGCTTTCCTGTCTCGTGCTGAACGTTGCTCCCACCACGACCCCTGGAGACATTTCTACAGCCTTTCGTCGGCTTTCCTGTCTCGTGCTGAACGTTGCTCCCACCACGACCCCTGGAGAAGTTTCTACAGCCCTTTGTCAGCTTTCCTGTCTCGTGCTGAACGTTGCTCCCACCACGACCCCTGGAGAAGTTTCTACAGTCTTTCATCGGCTTTCCTGTCTCATGCTGAACGTTGCTCCCACCACGACCCCTGGAGAAGTTTCTACAGCCTTTCGTCGGCTTTCCTGTCTCGTGCTGAACGTTGCGCCCACCACGACCCCTGGAGAAGTTTCTACAGCCTTTCGTCGGCTTTCCTGTCACGTGCTGAACGTTGCTCCCACCACGACCCCTGGAGAAGTGTCTACAGCCTTTCGTCGGCTTTCCTGTCTCGTGCTGAACGTTGCTCCCACCACGACCCCTGGAGACGTTTCTACAGCCTTTTGTCGGCTTTCCTGTCTCATGCTGAACGTTGCTCCCACCACGACCCCTGGAGACGTTTCTACAGCCTTTTGTCGGCTTTCCTGTCTCGTGCTGAACGTTGCTCCCACCACGACCCCTGGAGACGTTTCTACAGCCTTTTGTCGGCTTTCCTGTCTCGTGCTGAACGTTGCTCCCACCACGACCCCTGGAGACGTTTCTACAGCCCTTTGTCGGCTTTCCTGTCTCATGCTGAACATTGCTCCCACCACTACCCCTGGAGAAGATTCTACAGCCCTTTATTGGCTTTCCTGTCTCGTGCTGAACGTTGCTCCCACCACGACCCCTGGAGAAGTTTCTACAGCCCTTTGTCGGCTTTCCCGTCTCATGCTGAACGTTGCTCCCACCACGACCCCTGGAGACGTTTCTACAGCCTTTTGTCGGCTTTCCTGTCTCGTGCGGAACGTTGCTCCCACCACGACCCCTGGAGACGTTTCTACAGCCTTTTGTCGGCTTTCCTGTCTCATGCTGAACGTTGCTCCCACCACGACCCCTGGAGACGTTTCTACAGCCTTTTGTCGGCTTTCCTGTCTCGTGCTGAACGTTGCTCCCACCACGACCCCTGGAGACGTTTCTACAGCCTTTTGTGGGCTTTCCTGTCTCGTGCTGAACGTTGCTCCCACCACGACCCCTGGAGACGTTTCTACAGCCTTTTGTCGGCTTTCCTGTCTCATGCTGAACATTGCTCCCACCACTACCCCTGGAGAAGATTCTACAGCCCTTTATCGGCTTTCCCGTCTCGTGCTGAACGTTGCTCCCACCACGACCCCTGGAGAAGTTTCTACAGCCTTTTGTCGGCTTTCCCGTCTCATGCTGAACGTTGCTCCCACCACTACCCCTGGAGACGTTTCTACAGCCTTTCGTCGGCTTTCCTGTCTCATGCTGAACGTTGCTCCCACCACTACCCCTGGAGAAGTTTCTACAGCCTTTCGTCGGCTTTCCTGTCTCGTGCTGAATGTTGCTCCCACCACGACCCCTGGAGACATTTCTACAGCCTTTCGTCGGCTTTCCTGTCTCATGCTGAACGTTGCTCCCACCACGACCCCTGGAGACGTTTCTACAGCCTTTCGTCGGCTTTCCTGTCTCGTGCTGAACGTTGCTCCCACCACGACCCCTGGAGAAGTTTCTACAGCCTTTCGTCGGCTTTCCTGTCTCGTGCTGAACGTTGCTCCCATCACTACCCCTGGAGAGGTTTCTACAGCCTTTCGTCGGCTTTCCTGTCTCGTGCTGAACGTTGCTCCCACCACGACCCCTGGAGAAGTTTCTACAGCCCTTTGTAAGCTTTCCTGTCTCGTGCTGAACGTTGCTCCCATCACGACCCCTGGAGAAGTTTCTACAGTCTTTCATCGGCTTTCCTGACTCATGCTGAACGTTGCTCCCACCACGACCCCTGGAGAAGTTTCTACAGCCTTTCGTCGGCTTTCCTGTCTCGTGCTGAACGTTGCTCACACCACGACCCCTGGAGAAGTTTCTACAGCCTTTCGTCGGCTTTCCTGTCACGTGCTGAACGTTGCTCCCACCACGACCCCTGGAGAAGTTTCTACAGCCTTTCGTCGGCTTTCCTGTCTCGTGCTGAACGTTGCTCCCACCACGACCCCTGGAGACGTTTCTACAGCCTTTTGTCGGCTTTCCTGTCTCATGCTGAACGTTGCTCCCACCACGACCCCTGGAGACGTTTCTACAGCCTTTTGTCGGCTTTCCTGTCTCGTGCTGAACACTGCTCCCACCACGACCCCTGGAGACGTTTCTACAGCCTTTTGTCGGCTTTCCTGTCTCGTGCTGAACGTTGCTCCCACCACGACCCCTGGAGACGTTTCTACAGCCCTTTGTCGGCTTTCCTGTCTCATGCTGAACGTTGCTCCCACCACTACCCCTGGAGAAGATTCTACAGCCCTTTATTGGCTTTCCTGTCTCGTGCTGAACGTTGCTCCCACCACGACCCCTGGAGAAGTTTCTACAGCCCTTTGTCGGCTTTCCCGTCTCATGCTGAACGTTGCTCCCACCACGACCCCTGGAGACGTTTCTACAGCCTTTTGTCGGCTTTCCTGTCTCGTGCTGAACGTTGCTCCCACCACGACCCCTGGAGACGTTTCTACAGCCTTTTGTCTTCTTTCCTGTCTCATGCTGAACATTGCTCCCACCACTACCCCTGGAGAAGATTCTACAGCCCTTTATCGGCTTTCCTGTCTCTTGCTGAACGTTGCTACCACCACGACCCCTGGAGAAGTTTCTACAGCCTTTTGTCAGCTTTCCCGTCTCATGCTGAACGTTGCTCCCACCACTACCCCTGGAGACGTTTCTACAGCCTTTCGTCGGCTTTCTTGTCTCATGCTGAACGTTGCTCCCACCACTACCCCTGGAGAAGTTTCTACAGCCTTTCGTCGGCTTTCCTGTCTCGTGCTGAATGTTGCTCCCACCACGACCCCTTGAGACATTTCTACAGCCTTTCGTCGGCTTTCCTGTCTCATGCTGAACGTTGCTCCCACTACGACCCCTGGAGACGTTTCTACAGCCTTTCGTCGGCTTTCCTGTCTCGTGCTGAACGTTGCTCCCACCACGACCCCTGGAGAAGTTTCTACAGCCTTTCGTCGGCTTTCCTGTCTCGTGCTGAACGTTGCTCCCACCACTACCCCTGGAGAAGTTTCTACAGCCTTTCGTCGGCTTTCCTGTCTCGTGCTGAACGTTGCTCCCACCACGACCCCTGGAGACATTTCTACAGCCTTTCGTCGGCTTTCCTGTCTCGTGCTGAACGTTGCTCCCACCACGACCCCTGGAGAAGTTTCTACAGCCCTTTGTCAGCTTTCCTGTCTCGTGCTGAACGTTGCTCCCACCACGACCCCTGGAGAAGTTTCTACAGTCTTTCATCGGCTTTCCTGTCTCATGCTGAACGTTGCTCCCACCACGACCCCTGGAGAAGTTTCTACAGCCTTTCGTCGGCTTTCCTGTCTCGTGCTGAACGTTGCTCCCACCACGACCCCTGGAGAAGTTTCTACAGCCTTTCGTCGGCTTTCCTGTCACGTGCTGAACGTTGCTCCCACCACGACCCCTGGAGAAGTTTCTACAGCCTTTCGTCGGCTTTCCTGTCTCGTGCTGAACGGTGCTCCCACCACGACCCCTGGAGACGTTTCTACAGCCTTTTGTCGGCTTTCCTGTCTCATGCTGAACGTTGCTCCCACCACGACCCCTGGAGACGTTTCTACAGCCTTTTGTCGGCTTTCCTGTCTCGTGCTGAACGTTGCTCCCACCACGACCCCTGGAGACGTTTCTACAGCCCTTTGTCGGCTTTCCTGTCTCATGCTGAACATTGCTCCCACCACTACCCCTGGAGAAGATTCTACTGCCCTTTTTTGGCTTTCCTGTCTCGTGCTGAACGTTGCTCCCACCACGACCCCTGGAGAAGTTTCTACAGCCCTTTGTCGGCTTTCCCGTCTCATGCTGAACGTTGCTCCCACCACGACCCCTGGAGAAGATTCTACAGCCCTTTATCGGCTTTCCTGTCTCGTGCTGAACGTTGCTCCCACCACGACCCCTGGAGAGGTTTCTACAGCCTTTTGTCGGCTTTCCCGTCTCATGCTGAACGTTGCTCCCACCACTACCCCTGGAGACGTTTCTACAGCCTTTCGTCGGCTTTCCTGTCTCATGCTGAACGTTGCTCCCACCACTACCCCTGGAGAAGTTTCTACAGCCTTTCGTCGGCTTTCCTGTCTCGTGCTGAATGTTGCTCCCACCACGACCCCTGGAGACATTTCTACAGCCTTTCGTCGGCTTTCCTGTCTCGTGCTGAACGTTGCTCCCACCACGACCCCTGGAGAAGTTTCTACAGCCCTTTATCGGCTTTCCTGTCTCGTGCTGAACGTTGCTCCCACCACGACCCCTGGAGAAGTTTCTACAGCCTTTCATCGGCTTTCCCGTCTCATGCTGAACGTTGCTCCCACCACTACCCCTGGAGACGTTTCTACAGCCTTTCGTCGGCTTTCCTGTCTCATGCTGAACGTTGCTCCCACCACGACCCCTGGAGACGTTTCTACAGCCTTTCGTCGGCTTTCCTGTCTCGTGCTGAACGTTGCTCCCACCACGACCCCTGGAGAAGTTTCTACAGCCTTTCGTCGGCTTTCCTGTCTCGTGCTGAACGTTGCTCCCACTACGACCCCTGGAGACATTTCTACAGCCTTTCGTCGGCTTTCCTGTCTCGTGCTGAACGTTGCTCCCACCACGACCCCTGGAGAAGTTTTACAGCCCTTTATCGGCTTTCCTGTCTCGTGCTGAACGTTGCTCCCACCACGACCCCTGGAGAAGTTTCTACAGCCTTTCATCGGCTTTCCTGTCTCATGCTGAACGTTGCTCCCACCACGACCCCTGGAGACATTTCTACAGCCTTTCATCGGCTTTCCTGTCTCGTGCTGAACGTTGCTCCCACCACGACCCCTGGAGAAGTTTCTACAGCCTTTCGTCGGCTTTCCTGTCTCGTGCTGAACGTGGCTCCCACCACGACCCCTGGAGAAGTTTCTACAGCCTTTCGTCGGCTTTCCTGTCTCGTGCTGAACGTTGCTCCCACCACGACCCCTGGAGACGTTTCTACAGCCTTTTGTCGGCTTTCCTGTCTCATGCTGAACGTTGCTCCCACCACGACTCCTGGAGACGTTTCTACAGCCTTTTGTCGGCTTTCCTGTCTCGTGCTGAACGTTGCTCCCACCACTACCCCTGGAGACGTTTCTACAGCGTTTTGTCGCCTTTCCTTTTTCATGCATTCCCATACACAGAGTGTCTGTTGTGTCTTTTTCCATAATTGTCCAGGTCGAACCCTGTATTTGTGTCCAGGAACCACTATTTGCATGAGTATTCTTTCGAAACTACCGTGATGTTTATTATGAAGTTTTAATGTCTGGGGACTATTTATGAGCCAGTTTCCGAGACACGCTGTTTATTTATGAGCCAGTTTCCGAGACACGCTGTTTATTTATGAGCCAGTTTCCGAGACACGCTGTTTATTTATGAGCCAGTTTCCGAGACACGCTGTTTATTTATGAGCCAGTTTCCGAGACACGCTGTTTATTTATGAGCCAGTTTCCGAGACACGCTGTTTATTTATGAGCCAGTTTCCGAGACACGCTGTTTATTTATGAGCCAGTTTCCGAGACACGCTGTTTATTTATGAGCCAGTTTCCGAGACACGCTGTTTATTTATGAGCCAGTTTCCGAGACACGCTGTTTATTTATGAGCCAGTTTCCGAGACACGCTGTTTATTTATGAGCCAGTTTCCGAGACACGCTGTTTATTTATGAGCCAGTTTCCGAGACACGCTGTTTATTTATGAGCCAGTTTCCGAGACACGCTGTTTATTTATGAGCCAGTTTCCGAGACACGCTGTTGTTTATGAGCCAGTTTTCTGATATGTTGTATAATCTAGAATGTGATTCATCGTCTTGCTCCGTTCGCTCGCTTTGACCTCAAGCCTAGTCCATACAAGCTACTACTTCTACTACACTGGACTGATTTTTGCGTGTGGTTTAGCTTTGCCTAATAGCAGTGCTCCTCACCATGAGCCGTACCCACTCCGACTTCTGAGATACTTGTAATTTTCATCCCCAAGTCAAAGGTGAGAAATCAACATTTTAGTAAAACTGACCAATGTAGGGGTTGAACCAGCTACCCCGGCATCAGCACACCGGATGTTAAGAACGATAGCTCGTACCCATTCAGCCAAGCTGACCTCCTAGAATGTCAGTGTTCTTCTCCTTATTGATCCATACAATTCAAAAACTGTTCTGCAACATTATATTCAAAACCTCTAATATTCTTCTTTATGATTGCGAAATAATCCATAACCCACATTCATATACTACCACGGGAATGATGCATGTTCTCAAAAACTTAACTTTATCTTAATTACTGATGTTGTGCCATATTATCTTAATAATGTTTAATCTCTTCATTGCAATGGCCATCTTGCTTCGAAGTTCTTTTGAAAAGTCCCCATTGCTGGTGATTATGAAGCAAAGATATTAAAATTTGTTGCATGTTCATTTTCTACATTGTTGACAATGATTCTTTATGAAATCTAGTTGTGTTCGTGAACATACTTTCTTTTTCTAAGTTTAGATAAAGATTGTAATTTTCACAGTGCCTCTTTTACAGACAGGATCAATTATTTTAATCCCTTAGGACAGTTTGAGGAGAAAATCCGTTTCTTTTGTACAAATCCACACTGTATACAACGAGACCGGACCAGACCGGTTCCCGTTTGAGTCTCCTTTCTAAGCCAACTGGCTGTACTGGGAGACCGAGTGGATTGGCAGCTTTCCCATCCCGACTTACCCCCATGTACAATAAGCAGACATGCCCTAAAACATCTAACTCAGGGGAGGTCGGCATGGCCGAATGAATAAGTTCGCCCCGCTCTTAAAATTTCAGTGTGCTGATGCCGAGGTGGCTGGTTCAACCTCTTTGCCGATCGGTTGGACTAAATGTTGACTTCTCCTTCTTTACTTCCTGACTTAAATTACAAGTACATCAGAAGTCGGAGTTATTCTGCTGGCGAGTGACACTGGTAATAGGGAAAGCTAATCCACGCGTAATAATCAGTCCAATGCACTAGAGGTAATAGCACATGAATGGATTACGCTGGAGTTAAGAACGAGCGAATGGAATGGGGGTGCACCCAACTGTAGTGGAAATTTGATTTTTTTTTTAAATGTAAGGTTAATGCAAAGAATAACCAGGACGGACAACAACAACAACAACAACAACAACAACAACAACAACAACAACAACAACAACAACAACCACAAAAAAACTAGTGAACCAATCCACCATGAAGGAAAATAAAACCGTAAATTGATTATATTAATTAGAAGAAGAGAGTCGAAGGTTTGTTAGGAACTTTAAGGAACTTTATAAGAAACACTACAAAAGAAAAATAGTGACAACTGGCAAAAGTGATGAGGAAAGATAATTAGGAAGACAAAAGATAAGTTATTGGATTGACTGGCCACATGACATAGTCGGCACAAAAACACAGACTTTATCCAAGAGTCTTGTGATTGTATGAGATGGTGAAAAATGTCTGCCCACGTTTATCGCATGGCACATTATGATGATGATATTTCAAGTGAACGAAAGAAGAATGAGAAGGAGGAAGGGACAGAATAAATAACGTAGAGCACTCCAGGATCCAATAGAGAACGTCCACAATATAATTCACGGCGTCCGGACATTTCTAGCGGACCGCCTCTTCGATGTTCCCACCTGGAGTCTCATTCTAGAGCCACGTTACTTTACAACTGGCCCAATGGGAGGTACTGTTGACATGGCTCCGTCTGTAATTTCGAGTGGAGCTGAGGTAATTCAACAAAGTGGTTCAAGTTTATGGTCGTATACAAGTTTCACGATTATGCTAATACTTCGAGAATTAAGGTCAATATAAGAGGCCAATAAAGCCAAACGTTCGTACAAGGGGCCAATATTCGTTCCCAGAACACCTAATCAAATGTTTTATTTCATGCTATCCTAAGTATGACAAATATAGAGGGCGCGTTAGCGAAGTCAACTCTGGATCAACTCTGCTGACTTATATTTCTCCATGTCACCATCTCAGTCCATCCAGCATTATTTCTCCTAGTATGCCTCTGCCTCTGTAATCACTGAACTCTCCAGTTGTCACGGTGTTCCCCAATGCCTCTATTCTCATCGCACGACCGAAGAATGTTATCTCTCTTTCTTAGCTTTGATGTAAATAATGTAATCCAATGGTAATGTGTTGAAATCCACCGTGAGATTGAGAAATTGTGTTAATTACCCTAGTTTCTCAGTTCAATCAAGTCTGAAATAATTATCACAAAACGTTATGGGAAGTAAAGGTATTAACCCCAACACCTATCGCGCTCCGAATTGTCTATAAAAGTTTGATGATAGCATCATATATGAAACAAGACTCATGTCGTGATAGAGGTTTTTTTTTTACTTGTACTTTATAAGCACTAAGAAGTAATGAAATGTTGATGTTTTCACTAGAATAGTGAGAATAATGAATGATTATGTTGGGAATAACACACGTGTCATAATCTATATTGAATGTATATAGAGATAGCTTATAGTGAAGTTTGGACATCTTGAGAGACTGACTCCCCGTTAGCTAGCGCTTTGTGCCTTCACTAATAATAAAGTCATGGTGAAGAGAAAGGAAGAATTAGGTGGGTCGATTCCATCAAGAAGACTAGAAACACAAACAGAATGAGGTTAAGGGAAATTTATTTGACTGGCGATTGAAACCTCAGTGACCTATATTTACAGGCACATGTGCAACAGTTGGTTGGTTGGTCGGTCGGTCGGTCGGTCGGTGGTTTGGCGGTCGATCGGTTGGTCGGTCGGTCAGTCAGTCGGTCGGTCTGTCAGTCAGTCGGTCGGTAGCTGTACACAAACGGACGGAAAGCAGAGTGCGAGACCGACCGAACGACTGACTGACCGACTTCTAACTAGCTTTAGTCTATCCAGAAATGAATGCCTTCATTCACGATCAATTATTTTGAAAACTGTCTGTTGCATCATTATGAAATTTTTCCTGCCGTCTTATATTTACCCCCACCCAAGGAATATGTCTTTGATAAGTCCAAAAGCAACTTAAATGATGGAAAGCGGCGACATTTCTTTGATGTTTTGGTGAAAAACTAGTGATTTCTCGCTAACAAACTTGTTTTACAGTAATGCCCCGTTCCACTACGCGAGGCTCTTGTCATAAGGCCAATCCCATGTCCCACGAGAAAATTAACTGTTCAACGCTAATGTGTCCGTGTGAAGACGTAATACATTTAATAATGTGCAATTCATCTCTGAACAGTAAATTATATACCGCATAAACAAACTTTGAAATCTGCTGTACAATCTCCAGAACAAAAATTTTTTGGTTGGGTGGACATAACGATAAGGTTATATGCTAAATCTCATCATTTTCCCTCAGTTGGTTACTGAGATATGGAATTTTATATTGGGGCAGACAAAAGTAAAGAGACTATAACACCATCCTCCAATGCTCCGAACCTCGCTAATTCCAGGTTTCGCTCCAAACTCCAATAGCATGAAACCATGTAGTGGGTTTACCCCAGGCAAACGTGACCGGAAAAGATAACCGTGTTTAATGAGTAAAGGTGGATCCGCGGGGAAACAACTCATGCTTGAGTAAATCGAAAATAGTTGTCACGCGATGAATTCAATCGTTTGTG
The DNA here is from genome assembly GCA_014155875.1 of Cepaea nemoralis. Lineage (NCBI taxonomy): Eukaryota > Metazoa > Mollusca > Gastropoda > Stylommatophora > Helicidae > Cepaea > Cepaea nemoralis. The sequence continues at coordinate 1,277,301 of JACEFZ010019101.1, forward strand.
TTTGTATCGCAGGGACTCTCGTTGAGTGCTCACGCTACGAATGTGATACCGAGCGGATTGTGCCCTCGACAGGGTGGTTGAGACTTTTACACAGCCAGTGACCTCATCTTTAATTGCTTTATCGTCTAGACTAGGTGATCATGTTCCGCCGTATTCTTCTTCTTCTTCTTCTTCTTCTTCTTCTTCTCTTCTTCTTCTTCTTCTTCTTCTTCTTCTTCTTTCTTCTTCTTCTTCTTCTTCTTCTTCTTCTTCTTCTTCTTCTTCTTCTTCTTCTTCTTCTTCTTCTTCTTCTTCTTCTTCTTCTTCTTCTTCTTCTTCTTCTTCTTCTTCTTCTACTTCTTCTTCTGCTGCTGCTGCTGTTGCTGCTTGTTCTTCTTACTTGTTATGGTTTACTGTCAATTGGTAGCCTAGTTATGTTGCCGAACCATTTCGCTTGTGTTTCTCATGAAATCCAGCGTTGTTATTACCGCATTTTAAGTCCCGATTTCCTCTTTTCCGATTTTCTCTCTTCTTGAAACGTTACGTTTCCTTCTCTGGATTAAAATTTCCATTGTCTTAATGTTTCGTATCTTTTTTACTGTCATTGTCCTGGTTGGCACTTACATGGTCATTATTTTCAGGCTAATAAAATATGAGCATATATAGACACGTTGCACACACCACTTAAAACTCAACCTCAAAAAGACCCACAACACGCCATAACAGTTCAGGCTACTGGACGACTCGCTTCTTGTAAAACCCCGCTCAGCAGCTCGGATGTAAGTTTTTATGGAATCTCTTTCAGGTGGCCTTTAATGTATGACGTTTTTGCGGTTTTGTGGCATGTTTTGTGCTTTGAAGTCACGGAGGTCGATGAGTTGTCTTCTGTGTAATCTCCCATAAAGATGCCTATGTTTATTTGTCCAGCTTGTGCGTTTCATTTCATCTCTCAGGGATGTGTTCATAGATTTGAGATTGCAGGGGTTCCCAAACTGTGCAGACCAGTTTTAGTCAAGGATATGGCGTTCGGCTCTAAAATGAACCATATCGGGTTCAAATATAATTCAAGAGGACAGTTTCAGAGTAGTTTTGTTTTTATTCTGGTTCTTTTTTTTATTCTGGATAATTTTATTAGGACAGATGTTTTTAAGAGAGACTTGTCAGGACAGGTTTTTATTCCCCCTTAAAATCCTTATAATCTATTCAGGACAAATTTACAGAATAGACCGGAATAGACCCCTTTCTAAAAATCCCGCAGAAGTTGAACGTGTCGGCCGAAATGGGCAAATATGGCAGCATTGCTACAAACCAACACAACGCAATAACGTCAAATAAAAAAAAACTAAAAATATCTACTAACGATGACGAAGAGGAAGAATTTCCAAAATAGAATTTTCAGGAAAATCTTTTTTTATTGCCAAGAACTATTTCATGAGGACAATTTTGGATGTTGGTATTACGAGGGGGGATTTAAATGAACACCTTAATAATTTTTGTGTGTGAATATATTCTGAAAAAGTACATAACAAATGTATCATTTTTCGATGTAGTCAACACAGAGTTTAATGCATATCCTCCAGAGTTGATAAATTGCTTGGATTCCTATAGAAAAATATTCTCTTGGTCGCGTGTGTAACCACTCTGGGATGACTACTCGGCGTGCCCGGCTCGGTCGTGAACAGTCTATCACAAAAGAAATTCAGTTTTGAAACTTCCTACTCCACTCATACATTTGCTGGACTGACAGGAATATATCGCCAAGCTGGACCTTATTTCGCCGAAGAATCTCTATAGGTTTCACCCCATCACCTATCAAAAACCGGATAACAGAACACTGCTCCTCTTAGGTGCGTGTCAAAAGTGGGGCGGCCATCTTTACATGGTCCTTATGACGTCACCGTGTTCGTCTGCACTGTGAATGCAATCTTGACACACTTAATTACAATGCTGACAGGTTACAAGACAATGGCAAGGTTCTGTAATTTCTATCACACTTTTCAGGTTTTTACTTGAAGCCCCCTCGTAGCTGATCATTGTCATGACACACATCTGCATAACTGAAACCAGGTTGCCCCCCCCCCCCCTCCCCCCTAGACTACACAATATTATTTAATACTTTTTGCGTTTGATAGCTTTTAACTTTATCTTAGTCCACACACAACTAGTGGAAGCACTGAACCGATTTTACGAGAAGGCTAGCTTTCCTTATTACCAGTATCCTTCAGGCCAACTCTCTCCGATTTCTGAGGTAATTGTAATTTCAGTCCCCGTGTCAGGGGTGAGAATTCACCATTAACGTATCCACTAGACAGGCGAGTAGAAAGAATCCTCAGCGCCGTGGTCTGAACAGTAACTTTACGCCAGTTAAATCTCTCAGCCAAGCCGAACTCCCACAAACAGTTGTAGCTGGACAAAGTTTTCACTGTTTTTATGTTGTTGTTGTTGCTGCTGTTGTTGTTGTTGCTGCTGCTGCTGCAGCTGCTGCATAGTCTATCCGTCTCTCCGTCTCTCCGTCTATCTATCTATCTATCTATCTATCTACCTATCTATCTATCTATCTATCTATCTATCTATCTATCTATCTATCTATCTATCTATCTATGTGTCTAGCCTGTCTGTCTGTCTGTCGTTCGGTTCGGTCGGTTGGTTGGACTGTCCGTCTGTCCGTCTGTCTATCTATCTATCTATCTATCTATCTATCTATCTATCTATCTATCTATCTATCTATCTATCTATCTATCTATGTGTCTATCTGTCTGTCTGTCTGTCTGTTGTACGGTTCGGTCGGTTGGTTGGACTGTCCGTCGGTCCGTCTGTCCTTTACTGTATCTGTCTCTTTCTATCTCCCTCTTCTCTCTCTCTCTCTCTCTCTCTCTCTCTCTCTCTCTCTCTGAATCTACTTTCTTTCTATCTCTATCTCTCTCTTTCAATCTTTCTCACCTTCTCTCTCACGAAACACCCATCCTTCTTGTCCGACTGATTGATTTCATTGAAGGAAACTATTCGTGGCACTTTAAACTATCCATCAGCAATGCAATCCCCTCTTCTGAAGCCAACTTTGAGATTCCAAAGCTCAGCTCACGGACTTCGTAACCGCTCAGTATGTGACTCACACGTGATATAGCTAGCTATTCCTTCATTCAATCAGTCAATTAGTCAAAAAATCAGTCAGTCAGTCAGTCAGTCAGTCAGTTAGTTAGTTAGTTAGTTAGTTAGTTAGTTAGTTAGTTAGTTAGTTAGTTAGGTGGGTGGGTAGGTAGTTAGTTAGTAGGTGTATAGTAGTTAGTAGGGGTGTGTGGGTGGGAGGTGTGTGTTTTTTGGGTGCTTATGGGTGGGGGATATGTGTGGGCAGGTGGCGAGATGTGTTTGTGGGTGGGGATGTGTGTATAGGTGGGGGATGTGTAGTTGAGAGGTGGCGGATATTGGGTGGGTGAGTGGGTGTAGGTTGGCTGATGTGTGGGTGGGTGGGGAAAATTGTGAGGGTGTGGGATGTATGTGTGGATAGGTGCGGGATGTGTGGGTTGACGGGGGTATGTGTGTGTGGTTTTGTGATGTGTGTTTTGCTGGGTGGTTGAGGGTGTGTGGGTGGGTGGTGGAGAATATGTGGGTGGGTGTGTGCGTGTCGGTTATGGGATGGGTGGGGGATGTATGTGTGGGTGGGGAAATGTGTGTTGGTGGGAATCAGTGGGTGGGTGGCGGCATGTATGTTTGCCTGAGTCTGTGTGAGGGCGTGGAGGTATGTGTGGGTGGGTGGGGTGTGGTGGGTGGGGAATGTGTCTCACAACATTGCAATATGCAATGTTTATGTTTACAACTTTCATTTGACAATGTTTTTTTCCCCCCATGTGAATGTACCATGCGTAATATGCATTGTTTATGCTTACAAAATCCATTTGACAATGTGTTTTTTTTCCTATGTAAATGTAACATGCACATTTGATGAATGAAAGATGAGTGATCGAAAGGGCCGAATGTAAGACGGGCCTGCGTGCCCAATTTGTTACCCTTTTAAAATAAAGTTTGTTCGTTCGTTCGTTCGTTCGTTCGTTCGCTCGTTAGTCTGAAAGTCAGTCAGTCAATCAGTCAATCAGTCAATCAGTCAGTCAGTCAGTCAACATACAAGTATTATCCTCTTCGCACATCGAGCTATTAATCCATACCTAATCTGATCCGTTACTAGCTTTAAAGCGTAGGTTGTTTTTAACACCCAAAGCGATTCGAACACCATATTCTCATCGGAACTTAGGGCGCGTGAAAGTGTCTTTAGCGTACTTATATTCTTCTGCACAGAAATTTGAAAAGTAATGACCTCATCAACAAACTTTTGCACGGTGATAGCTAATTCGGCAGGTGTCCAGACCCATGTATCACCATTAAGCGCTTTGTGAAAATCTGGTTTAAAAATATACTAGACATGGATACATTATTATTAAAAAAAATTAATCGTAATAAAATAATAAACGGCTAAATTTCTTGTATGTTTAGCGGATCATATTGATGTCAATATAAAACTACTAGTCTCAATTAATTTAAGCCATAACTTACTAAGATTTACATAAAAAGGTGTAATGAAATTAAACAAATAACGTCCCTTTTTTACAAACATAAATAACATAACCAAGGGAGCCTAATCGGGTCCCTTGGCTCAACCAGAATTGTCGCCCCTTTTGCATAGTAAGCTCCACTGACCGCTAGATTTTACCTGCGCGGACAAGCAATCAGTAATGCTCCACCGAGCACGACCCGTAGAAAGTTATTAGCCAAGGGCCAGCGCGTACTGATAAGCGGTAGATAAAACATGAAGATAATTACCTTTGACGCGGTAGGCGAGTTGTGGTCATTGGAACTAAGGTCGCGTAGTAAATGCTGGCATGTACAGTTTTAAATGAGTGGTAGAAATAACAGTGTCTTAGTTGTGTTTAACGGACAAGGAAGCAATGTGTAGAGCTGTTGACAGTATCATAGATATTATACGACCGCAAAGAGTATCAACACCCAGTGTGTGTGTGTGTGTGTGTGTGTGTGTGTGTGTGTGTGTGTGTGCATGTAGGCGTGTGTGCGTGCGCGTATGTACTGTCGAGTGTATGTGTGTGTTGATGTGTGTGTATGTGTGCGCGCATGTAGGCGTGTGTGCGTGCGTGGGTGTACTGCCGAGTGTATGTGTGTGCGTGCGCGCACGCGTGTGTGCTATCAATTACAGGACATCGCAGTCAGTCCCAGTATTCTGTGGAGTATCGGGTTTGCTGGGCGAGATTGCTGTTGTCTTTTTGAACGAACGGCACCCAGCTCATGTGCGTGTGGGTGTGTGTTGTGTGTGTGTGTGTGTGTGTGTGTGTGTGTGTGTGTGTGTTTGTGTTTGTGTGTGCATGCGCGCGTGTGTGCTATTATTTACACGACATCGCAGTCAGCCCTAGCATTCGTGCTTCCTGAGCAAGCTTTTCGTTGTCTTTCTGAACAACAGGCACCCATGTCATGTGCGTGATTGTGTGTATGTGTGTACATGCGTGCGCGCGTGTGTGGTATCAGTTACAGGACAGCACAGTCAGCCCCAGCATTCGTGCTTCCTGGGCAAGCTTGCCGTTTTCTTTCTGAACAACCGGCACATATGATCTTCTGTAGTGTCTGTCATCAGGATTATGATTATGACCCCAGAGTAAACACAAGTACACTTCTTTATGATTGTAAAATTCAGTACACATGAGTCCGAGTAGGAAACAAGAAAATGTGAGTGAATATTGAATGAATGAATACAAAACCACATATGTTTACCAAACCAATGAGATTGTAAAAATTTGTGCTAATTCAGATGCTTGTTTACGATTTACCACCAAAAAAAGGGAAAAAATGAATTAACCCTTACAAATAAGGGCGGGAAATAAGCAAGGAGAAAAAGATAACCAACTCCTTTTACTTCTACTATTATTGAACATTGCATGTTGCAATTATATGTACCTGTTATGCTATGCTAACACCATTCCTAGGAAAATAATCCTAGCAAATGGAATCAGTTTTCGAAAGTGGGATCATTATCATAACTATTATTATCATTTCTGTTACTATCAGTACTGTTTACCACCCTTAGTAGGTTAATGTTTGTCATCATTATTATTGATGTATTTGGTTTTATTTGCATTATTATTATTATAGTTACCTTTATTAATATATAACCTCATCTCCCATGTGACCCCCTCCCCTTCCTTGCTCATGGTTTGTTTGTTTGCCTTTGCTGATACAATCACCCTTTGGTTCCAAAAATTATCCTGCCTTTACCATCATCACCAGACAGTGGTGACGGAGAAAATTAGAGTGGTAGGTCCAAATGAGTGAGAGTGTGACAATGGAAACAAAAATGGAAAGGTTTATCCTTCTCCCTATCAACCCCTCTTCACAGGTAAATATGCCCAAATGAATAAAATATGCACACGTACGGTTACATACACGCCCACATGCAACGCTCCGTAAACACACCTACACAAATACTAAACACACAGAACGCATGTAACAACACAAACATTATAAATGCAACCACTACCCCGATACTGTTTACACCTCCCAATCCCACCATCTTGACACTGTTTGTTTGTTGATGCTGTTGCCGCCATCTCCGATCGGTTCAGACATTTTATACTGCCAGTTTCATCATTACCGAGTGGTGGTGATGAAATTGGAGGTTTTAGAGCCGACAGGAGAGGGAGACGGCAGGGGAAATAATATCGGTGCACTATCATCATGTTGTTGTTTCAGTAAGGGGTTACCCTACAACAAATTCAATGTAGAAATGTTAAAATGTATAAAATATTTGTATTTTTTGCGCACATGTCACCTACACGCCCACATGCAACGCTCTGTAAAAACACAAACAATACACTTTGCAACGATTTTAACACTCAATAATTTTATTTTATTTTTTTTTATTTTTTTTTTACATTGACCTACTCGGGGTAACTCGAGTGATGGAATATAACATTTTTTCCACTCCGTCATATTGGACTTCGGTCTCCTCAGCGAAGGGGCCGCTGTCTACATGATTGGGCTCATCACACCACACACACACACACACACACACACACACACACACCCACACACACATACACTGGGACTCGAACCCAGATGCCTGGCGACTAGTTGGTCTACTTATCTATATAAGTATTCCACATACCCGGGGCATACCTCGCTGTCTTTGAATGGTCTCAGGAGCGATCGGGGGAAGCCGAGGCGGCCGGCGGAGGTACCTGGTCGCGCCCGCCCGCCCAGGGACCGAATGTAGGCAGCAGGACAACCGGAAGTAGTCACCCAGATCCAAGAAAATACGCGCCAATTTTTTGAAAATGAGGTCGTAAAATATGACTTTTCGCTTGCGGTGATAGACTTTTCATATAGTAACAAATCGGGGGTTGCCATCGCAAAACCGACTTAATTACCTTCTGACATACTACTATCGTCACAATGTATACACGGATAGAAATAAGAAAGGCAACATTCTGAACCCTTCCAGTGATCATTAGTTCCTTCGTCCACTTTGCCAATGAACGCTAGACAACAGATGCAGCAACTTCCGATCAGACAGGTGTACAAATAATACCAACTCTTTCGTCTGCAAAACAAAAGCTTCCTTGGGTGAATTAGTACACAATATTCCTTTAGCTGGGATAGCCGCGCAAACAAGAAAACAGATAAGAGAAATTAATACTTTCATGTAGTGTCTTTCGTGCATTTGTTAGTCTATTTTTGTTTGTATGTTCTGTGCTGACAAAGGCTTTGGCCGCAACGTCCATTTTGTTTCTTGTAGTCGTGCTCTAGTGAAGCTCACAATCTACTTCTCGTTTTTCGGTGATTCATTCATTGCTTTAGCTGGGATCTGTGGTAGCTCAGAGGCCAGCACGTTTGCCTGTCGTCTCGAATGTCATGTGTGCGAATCCTTAGCAAGGCGGATTTATAAAACTGACATCACCAGCCCTGTCTAAAATTGGTAGACATTGGTATTATTATTTATATATTACTATATTATTATTAATAATATATTGTTATAATTGGTAAATGTTCCGGAAAGTAAAGGCGGCCGGTGAATATTGACCACAACACCCATGACTGCCGATTTCTCTACAGACATATAGGGCGTATTTTTAATGGCTGTACAGTGTTTGAAAATATTGCCGGTCCGTGTTTTGAATTCACCCTCTGTAAAGTTCATGGAACATAATAGGTAATACACAATTTGGACAGGCAATATTTTTAAACACTGCACAGTCATTAAAATACACCCTGTATAAGACTAGAATTAAATATCTAATATGTTCCAAAGCGTGGCCAAGTGATGATTTCGCCTGCCTAACGCTCCGACAGTCATAGGTTCCATTCCGAACTAGTCATTCGGTTCACAAGTTAAGTCTTCTCGGAGAGAGAGTTCGCGCTCTTTGCGACACTTTCGACGGGCCGCCTTGTGGAAAGAGACCGAGCTATATGGGATAAACCCAGTGCATTAAAGCTGATCCTCTCGAATTTATACTTCCATCGCGACATATTCGATATACCATTTCAGTAATCCCTTTCTGACAATCGTTGAAAGTGATTTCCCACATCAGATATCTTTCATCTCTGGGAGTCACGTCTCATGGCGTAACAATTTCAGTCGTGTCCCGGTTATTAGTTACAACAACAATAACTAACGTTGCTTAATTGGTTGTCCGACTGATTGTATTAGCTCCCGTGGGATTGGCATGTTCATAGAAAGCAGTCGCAGTGGTACTCCATCTGATGTCAGTGTTGACAACATCAATCGTCGCTGCCTTAGCAGTGTAGAGAAATAGTTTTGTTAGTTTTATTGTTGTTGTTGTTGTTGTTGTTGTTATAATTCCAGTTATTCGTGCTATTGTCGATCGCATTGTTCTCATAGCCATAATACCGTCATTAACACAGTTATAATTATCACCATCGTCTGTCTGTCTGTATGTCTGTATAATTGTATCTATGTACGTACGTACGTATGTATGTCCTTCGTTTGATGTATGCATTTGTTTATGTGTCTCTATTTGCCCGTCTTTCTATCTGTCTATACTAATATACGTCCGTACGTCTGTCTTTCATTCTGCCTGTGTGTAGATACCCGCTTGCATGCGTGCGTACATGTGTATACTTGTACATTATCTCCTCGTCCCATCAAACCCCGAACGCCATTAAGAAAACAAACACCGAACTTCACCCTGACATTCAGAATGGCTGACAGACACAGCCCATGAACATCCAGTTCACCAGGTTCTTCCAAACACTGCCATGAATTGGCCCGCCATGCAGTCTATTTACAACGCATTCCCGCCTTTCATACTTCACTTAGGTAAACGGAGTTCATAACATAACCTTTCACCTTTAACATACGGAACCCATGAGAAAGCAGCTCCCCGTAGATTTTCCAAACCTCCGCTGAAAGACCTCAAAGAATGCCATTATAAAGAAGGTACGCCATTAAACACTGAAAGGTATTTTGTCTAAGTCTTTGCTCCAGGTATATTGGTAAGGGTAAATTAATCTAAAAGGTATGGTGACATTTTTTAGTAAGATAGCGAAATTGTAGTTATTAAGAAAAGTAAAATTATATATTCGGTTATCTCCCTGTGGGCTTTGTTGTTTCCTCTTGCTGTTTGTATCGTGTGTTGTTTACGTTGTTGTTTTTTGTTTTCCTTTACAAATAACTTCATGTAACCTGATTTTGTCACAGTGTTAACCTCTTTACCCAGTTAACAGTGGAAAATTAAGATATGCTTTAAATTGTTACTGTATATTTTGTTCTGTCTTTTCGGTTATCCCTCTTTGTACGTTATTGCCCCCCCCCCCTCCCCCCTCTTTCCCATTTTGTAATCTCCCTTAGCATGTTTTTGTTTCCCTTTAATTGTTAAAATATCCCCCAAGTACTCTGATATCACCACCATCACGACAACTGCCCTGTTGTTGCTGGCTAGATCGATAACAACCCCTTAATTCATGGGTTCATTTAGGAACAATTCACAACAACCTATTAGTTACGACAACCGAAATGAGCAACCTCGAAAATAACACCTCATCATAAACGCCTCTATTGCCTATTAATCATGTCTTTCGTGCACAGAGATATGTGCGCTTTGAAATGTGGGTCTTCTTATTACGTAGTTACTGAACATAGGCATTCACTTTTTAAGTAAGCCATTATCCTTGTAGTATATATATATAATATATACTTCTCTTTCAGAAAGCAATGACAAACTAATAAGCGTGAAATTACCTAGACCATCAACCTTGGATTGATGGTTACGTTCTGTAAAGTACAGGGTGTATTTTTAATATCTGTGCAGTGTTTAAAAATATTGCAGGTCCAAGTTTTGTATTCACCTATTACGTCGCATGAACTTTACAGAGGGTAAATACAAAACTTGGACCGGCAATATTTTCAAACACTAGACAGTCATTAAAAATACACCCTATATAAGCAAAACTGTAGATGTCCACTCAGGAGACGCCGTGGTATAGGGGATAGAATCGTTGCCAGCCGCCACTGTGGTTTTGGGTTTGAATTTATAAAGATGCGAATTAGTACATTGACCTGGGCTCCCAAGTTGACCCAGTCTAAAATTCGTAGCAGGAATTATTCTGGAAAGAAAAGGCGGTGAATAAGATATTGAGCGCATCTTTCATTGAGTGCCGGCCATTATATAAAAGGTTCAGACAAACATCACATATCCATAACGCCTCAAGTTTAAGAAAGTGGGTGTTTTAAGTTAGTTTATTTCTTACTAGCTGACCCGGCCCGGCTTCGCCCAGTCCTTTTTGGGGAGCATCTCATTTAATTCATATAAGTAGTCATATAAGTTCCCGTTCCCGTTACCGACTGTCTGTCTGTCTGTCTGTCTGACCCGGCCCGTCTTCGCCTAGACCCTGATGGGGAGCATCTCATTTAATTCATATAAGTAGTCATATAAGTTCCCGTTCCGACTATCTATCTGTCTGTCTGTCTGACCCGGCCTGGCATCGCCCAACACCTGGTGGGGAGCATCTCATTTAATTCATATAAGTAGTCATATAAGTTCCCGTTCCCGACTGTCTGTCTGTCTGTCTGTCTGTCTGTCTGTCTGTCTGTCTGTCTGTCTGTCTGTCTATCTATCTATCTATCTATCTATCTGTCTGTCTGTCTGACCCGGCCCAGCCCATGGTGGAGAGCATCTCATTTAAATTATATAAGTAGTCATATAAGATCCCGTTCCCGACTATCTGTCTGACTGTCTGTCTGTCTTGGGTAAATGTAGGAGGGAGGAGGAAGAGGGAGGTGGAGGAGGGAAGAGGAGGGAGGAGGAGGGAGAAGACAGGAGGAGTAGGGAGGAATAGGAGGGAGGAGGAGGGATTAGGAGGAGGGAGGAGTAGGGTGGAGGAGGAGGGAGGAGGAAGAGGGAGGAGGAGGGAGAAGGAGGGAGGAGGAGAACGCAGGAGGAGAAGGGAGCAGGAGGAGGAGAAGGAGAGGGAGGAGAAGGGAGGAGGAGGAGAGAGTATGAGGAGGGAGGAGGCGGAGGGAGAAGGAAGAGGGAGGAGGAGAAGGAGGGGGAGAAGGAGGAGGGAAGAGGAGGAGGGGAGGAGGAGGAGGGAGGAGGAGGAATGTGAAGGGAGGAGGAGGGAGGAGGTAGAGGGAGGAGGAGGAGGAGGAGGGAGGCGGAGAGAGGAGGAGGAGGGAGGAGGAGGAAGAGGGAGGAGGAGGAATGTGAAGGGAGGAGGAGGGAGAAGGTAGAGGGAGGAGGAGGTAGAGGGAGGAGGAGGGAGGAGGAGGAGGGAGGAGGCGGAGAGGAAGGAGCAGGGGGAGGAGGGAGGAGGAGGGAGGAGGAAGAAGGAGGAGGAAGGAGGAGGAGTGATGAGGAGGAGGGAGGAGGAGGGAGGAGGAGAGAGGAGGAGGAGGGAGGAGAAGGGATGAGGAGGAGGGAGGAGGAGGAAGAGGGAGGAGGAGGAATGTGAAGGGAGGAGGAGGGAGGAAGTAGAGGGAGGAGGAGGTGGGAGGAGGAGGAGTGTGGAGGAGGAGAGGAAGGAGGAGGGGGAGGAGGGAGGAGGAGGAGGAGGGAGGAAGAAGGAGGAGGAGGGAGAAGGAGGGATGAGGAGGAGGAGGGAGGAGGAGGAAGAGGGAGGAGGAGGAATGTGAAGGGAGGAGGAGGTAGAGGAAGGAGGAGGAGGGAGGAGGAGAAGGGATGAGGAGGAGGGAGGAGGAGGAAGAGGGAGGAGGAGGAAGAGGGAGGAGGATGAATGTGAAGGGAGGAGGAGGGAGGAGGTAGAGGGAGGAGGAGGAGGGAGGAGGAGGAGAGGGAGGAGGAGGAAGGAGGAGGGGGAGGAGGGAGGAGGAGGAGGGAGGACGAAGGAGGAGGAGGGAGAAAGAGGGATGAGGAGGAGGAGGGAGGAGGAGGAAGAGGGAGGAGGAGGAATGTGAAGGGAGGAGGAGGGATAGGGAGGAGGGGAGGGGAAGAGGAAGAGGGTAGGAGGAAGAGTGGAAAGGAGGAGGGAGGAGGTAGAGGGAGGAGGAGGGAGGAAAAGGGAGGAGGAGAGAGGAGGGAGGAGGTAGGAGGAGGAGGAAGAGGGTGGAGGAGGGAGGAGAAGGAAGGAGGAGGAAGAAGGAGGAGGAAGAGGGAGGAGGAGGATGGAGGAGGGAGAGGGAGGAAGAGGGAGGTGGAGGAAGGAGGAGGAAGAGGGAGGAGGAGGATGGAGGAGGGAGAGGGAGGAGGGGAAGAGGGTAGGAGGAGGAGGAGGAGGGGAGAGGAGGAGAAGAAGGGAGAAGGAGGGAGGAGGAGAAGGAGGAGGAGGGAGGAGGAGTGGAGAGGAGGAGGGAGGAGGCAGAGGGAGAAGAAGGAAGGAGGAGGAGGAAGGAGGGAGAGGAAAGAGGGAGAATGAGGAGGGGAGGAAGGAAAGGGAGGAGGAAGAGGAGGAGAAGGGAGGAGGAGGGTGGAGGGAGGAGGTAGAGGGAGGAGGAGGGAGGAGGTAGGAGGAGGAAGAGGGAAGAGGGAGAAGAAGGGAGAAGGAGGAGGAAGGATGATGAGGGAGAAGGAGGCAGGAGGAGGAGGAGTGAGGCAGGATGAGGAGGAGGGATGAGGAGGGAGAGGGAGGAGGAGGGAAGATGAGGGAGGAGGGGGGAGGAGGCGGAGGGAGTAGGAGGGAGGAGGATGGAGGAGGAGAGGAGAGGAAGAGGGAGAAGGAAGAGGGAGAAGGAGGAGGGAGGAGGAGGGAGAGGGATGAGAGGGAGGAGGAGGGTGGATGGAGGAGGTAGAGGGAGGAGGAGGGAGGAGAAGAGAGTTCGCCATTCCGAATTCATACTCGTCTAGTTCTTCCCTTCTACACGACTGCAGATAACTTCCTTACACATAAAAAGATGAATTGTTATTGATATTGCCGTGGCATGGAGGAATATCAGCAGCAGAGTTGATTAAAAAAAACAAAGACTGAGATCTACAGAGAGCCATGAACGCCTACGCCAGCCGGCACGGCACTTGATGATGATGATTGCCGTGTGACGATTCTGTGTAGTCACGTCATTTTCTTCCCTTTCCGTAGCGTTTTGGTTCGGGGATTCTTTCATCATCATCATCATATATTTACGTACGTATTTTGGGAGGGGGAGGAGGGAGGAGGAGGAAGAAGAAAAAAAAACTATGACAGTTGACAGCTCTGGAATGAAAGGATGGCGTGTAGAAAATTTCATCTCAATCGGATGGGCCGTTCGCGAACAAATAAAGGACATACATATTTACATACATACATATATACATACACATATACATACACTTTGTTTTATAGATATAGATGTTGATAGGTCTCCGTAATTTCATATGTCATTTGCTTGTTTGTTTGATGAGGAAAAAGAAATAGGAGGACGAGGAGGAGAATGATAGGGAGAGGAGGAGGAGGAAGAGGAGGAGGAGGAGGAGTAGGAGGAGGAGAAGAAGAAGAAGAAGAAGAAGAAGAAGAAGAAGAAGAAGAAGAAGAAGAAGAAGAAGAAGAAGAAGAAGAAGAAGAAGAAGAAGAAGAAGAAGAAGAAGAAGAAGAAGAAGAAGAAGAAGAAGAAATCTCAGTGCGACCGACACCTCTGAGTAAGACAAACGCCTGTTAATAAGATCGAAACCTCTTAGTAAGACAAACGCCTCTTAGTAAGATCAAAACCTCTTAGTAAGACCGAAACTTTGCAATAAGACCTACACATAGCAACCTCACAGTTTGACCGACACAAAGCAACCTCACAATGTAACCGAAACATTAATGGCCTCTTATCGACCATGGAGCCACCCCACCAGATAAGAACAGAGAACCCAAGTCGGGTAGCTGCAGAGGTGGTAGAAACACTACAATTCGGGAGGCGACGTTTCATAAATTCAAAACAATGCATTCCCTTAATTGATTTCAACACAGACGCCTTAAACAAAATATTGCACGATTTCTAGCCAGTTATATTCCGTGGATAAACATATAATACTTGTCTGAAATATTAAGTACATAGTCGTTGATATTGTGCGAATATGAAGAGACGCTCAACTATGAACACTCAGACAGCCCCGAAGTGCTCAACTATACAGATGGATCTGTTGTAAAGCAGCACAGAAGTGCGTGGGCATTTACAGCCCGTTCAGCGGGCCGAACCGTTCAAGAATCCAGTGGTGCCCACTCTATGACCACGAGCAGCATGACGATGGAGGTGATGGCAGTTACACGGGCTTTCATATGGCTGGAATCACAGTATTATACCAACGTGTGTGTACTAAGTGATTCAATGAGCATGATTCGGAAGGTCGAAGATGGATTTGTACGTAGACAGTGGACTGAATCGCTGCGGAAGTCTGTTGTCCGTAAAGTCACCTTCATCTTCGTCCCGGGACATGCGGGAGTCGAGGGAAATGAACGAGCTGATAAACTGGCTGGCTCTGCACCCCCTGTAGATGGCCAGCCCATGGATCGTGCCGATGTTATTAACGTCCTCAAAGATATGGCGAAAACAGAGGACTTTGACATCAGTGATTCCACGTCGCTGTCCAGGATGAAAGACTTGGGAGTAAGAATCGGCACAGCCAGACGCGAGAGGTACATCGGGAAAACAAAGCGCCTCGTCAACCAACACAGAACTGGCACTATTAGCCACCGGACGCTGATGCATATGCTGGGGGGAGGATCTGAGCACCTATGGACATGTCCGGAGTGCAATGAAGATACCCCAACTGATAACTGATAACTGATAACTGAAGAAACGTTATCCCGGAGGAAGTCTAAGACTTAACAGGAAGTCCTTTTGTTTACAGAGCAACGCTTGGAATCGCCTAATAAATAATTATTCATTATGGTGTCTGTGTTTAAATTTACCAAGGAAATACATTGTTTAATTCCTGTCTATACCCAGTAGGCCGCAAGACGTAGATAAGAGTCCTCTTTCGTTTTGTACAATAACACGGGTAAATAAATCAAATATAAATCAATTATTCTTCTACATCTTTTGTTTTCTGAACAGCCGACGCCTCATACCACCGAAACCAATTTTCAAATAGTTCAGGAAAAAAAAAATGTGTTGCGTATCTCTTACGGGACGTTGCAGTCAACACCAGCATTTTCAGCTGCTGTTGATGTACTAGGCAAGTGTTACGTTCAGTAGTTTGCCATTGCTTACTGAACGACCGGTCCCTATACCTTTTTCGAAAAAACAATGAAAAGAACAGCTAGAAGAACACCCAGAAGAACAGCCAGAAGAAGAACAGCCCGAAGAAGCGGAAAAAGAGTCTACCTGCCCCTTCTCCCTCTCTCTCTCTCTCTCTCTCTCTCTCTCTCTCTCTCTCTCTCTCTCTCTCTCTCTCTCTCTCTCTCTCTCTCTCTCTCTCTCTCTCTTTATCTTCCATTTCTTGTTCTTTATTCCATTTCTATTCTTGATCACTTCTATTCTATTGTAAAAAGAAAACTTAGACCCTCCAGTCGTGCCTGTACATCCACTATTGTGTACATACTAATCCACACGCAGTCAGAAACACAAATACAGGATAATACCACACCCACTGGTCACTAACTCAAAGTGGTACGAAAAGAAATCTAACTCATTGACCTCGCGAGATGAACGAAGAAGCAGTCGCTTTCAGATGTTCACCTATGCTGATTTACCTAGTTAGTATATCGTATTGAAGAAGAAAGAATGCGTGCATGTGTTTGAAAGTATGTGAATTTAGTTCAAAAACAACAGGTGCTTCCTGTGCTTTCAACTAAGTACTTTAACAAATGGCTATGTCAGGCTCACTGCCACTTCCAATTCTATTCTGAGGCTTACGTAAGTGATGTAATAGAAAAGTAATATATTTACTTTTGGCACTCACATATAGAGAGTAGCATATATTCTCATTATTCTTCCTCTTCTGCTGCTGTTGCTGTCTTCTTCTTATTATTATTATTATTATTTTTTTTTTTTCTTGCCTTCCTTCCTCCTCGTTTTCTACTTCTCCTCCCCCTTTGATTCAACTGTCGCTTATTCTTGTTGTTGTTTTTGGAACGGCTAGCCGAGTGATTATAATGTCGGATTCTTCTTCTGGAGACCTGGATTCGAATCCTCAATAAGGTGTGGAGTTTTTTTTTCTTTTTCTGTCGGGTCAAAGACAAACCTCTAACCTGCACAGTTCACTGCGACTGCACTAGCCAGGCGGCCTTAATTCCTCAAGCTAAACGACCCCCCCCCCCCTTCCCCCACCCCTGCGATACACCGTAAGGTATTAAATTGGCAGTGCATGACAGTAACAGTTTTGACAGTTGTTTTTTTTCTTCTTCTTCTTCTTCTTCTTCTTCTTCTTCTTCTTCTTCTTCTTCTTCTTCTTCTTCTTCTTCTTCTTCTTCTTCTTCTTTTTCTTCTTCTTCTTCTTCTTTTTCTTCTTCTACACCTGGTTTTAACGAAATATGTTTATTTATTTTGTTGTTTTTACTGCCGATGATAACACACAAGCCGCAAGTATCAACAGCCGAGTTCTGTCACCCAGTTAGCTTGCCATGTGAGTTTCGACTTAGTTCTCTGCTCACGTAGATATCGAAGCGCCCGGGCTTTAGCACTGATAAATATACATGACATTTATCCACTGGATCCTCCTAGTGACCAGTGTAGGCTGTTCCATGAATACTGATGTGATGCTGTAGAAAAGTACTAACATATCAAAGCCACTGTGGCTGGCCAGCCATGTAGAACAGAAGGATCTATTACATTCTTGTTGTGGTTAGCAAACATTGGCAGACTAATTACCGTCTTGGCATAACCAGATTTCTGGGAGAGGATACCCCTTATTTCATTGTGAAGATACAATGTAAAGTAATTTGGTATAGGAGCTAAAGAATGCTGCAGACGTATTTTTCGTGTTTGTAAATGTCTTCTATCCTGAGTGGCTAACGGAAGAAAGTAATCTTGTTGGTCTTCTGTGTCTTTTTAATGGGTGTTCTGTCTTGCACATGTATTAGATTAGCGGTAATGACAGCGCTGGAAAGCGGGCATTTTTCTAATAGAAAAGTGCCTCAGTAGTACATTAGATATGTAGTTTCTTCTTCTTCTTCTTCTTCTTCTTCTTCTTCTTCTTCTTCTTCTTCTTCTTCTTCTTCTTCTTCTTCTTCTTCTTCTTCTTCTTCTTCTTCTTCTTCTTCTTCTTCTTTTGCTACTGCTACAGCTACTACTACTACTGTTATTACTATCACTACTACTACTACTACTACTACTACTGCTACTACTACTACTACTACTACTACTACTACTACTACTACTACTACTACTACTACTACTACTGCTACTGCTACTACTACTACTACTACTACTACTACTACTACGAAAACAACTACTACTACTGCTACCACAACACCTACAACAACTATTACTGCCTTTTCTTATTCTTCTCCTTATTCTCCTGTCTCACATATTGAATGATGTTACGCGTCACATATCTTCACACTCTTGTGTCAGACCTGTTGCCTAACATGCCTTATGCTCCTCCATGCCATGTTGTCAGCCCTTCTACCACCTTGGCTCTTTGTCTTCCCCTGTTTCACTTCCCCTCCAACCTTGCTGTTGCCACGACGTATTTCACTATTTCCATCTCTTAACTAAGAGTGTAAATACTTCTGATACGAGTACAGATCATTATAGACGCAATGGGTATACGTGTTATCCTCGTACGTTTATTGAACATCATCATGTGCCATACCGATAAGCGTGTGCCGTTATGTTTCGCCATCTCACTCGATCACCAGAGTCGTGCATCAGCTGAGTGTTTTTGTCTCAACCACACCACGTGGCCTAGCCATCCAGGTATTTACTTCTATGTCTTCCCCTTGTTCTCTTCCCCTCGTTCTTGCCAGTTGTCACCAAGTTTCCCAATTTATTTCTTCTCATGACGTGACCAAAAACATTGACTGTCTTCGTCTAATTTCTCTAATCATGTGTTTTTTGTAGGACTTGGTCATTTGTTTTTCTATTTATCCATGGTATTCTTAGCATTCTTCTCAGAGACCACATCTCCACGGCCATCAGTTGTTTTTCAGCTTGTCTACTCATTTCCACACTTCACATCCATACAAAGTACAGATTCTATGTAGCACTTCAACACTCTTTTTCTCGTTGCAAATGGCATCTTTTTACTGGTCAGTATCTTTTCCTTCTTGCAAAAGGCTATCTTCGCCAATGTGAGTCTTGTTCTAATCTCTTCAAGGCATCTCCCATCTGACTGTTCCTAGATAATTGTACCAATTCATTTGTTTAAGAATATTTGCTTTATGTAATATATTATTTCCCAGTACTTATTTTGTCTATCTTCGTGGCAAAGTACTTATGGACGCGATTTGAAATCCCGCTTACCCGTGTTCGAAATACAGCAGCGACTGATTTGACATCAGACCACGTTGCGCTGGGTTTAAACGAGTTGGTATGGGAACCGGTCGTTCAGAAAGCAATGGCAAACTACTGAAGGTAAACTTGCCAAGACATCAACAACAGCAGTAAAATGCTGATTCTGACAGTGATGTCCTGTCAAAAGGATATAAAAAATTACTTATTTTGCTAAGGAAAGAACTGCTCATATAGGCATTGAAAAGTTAGTGGCAATGGTGATTGGCAGACAGGCAGGAACCCTGTCAATAAAAGTAAAGAACTTGAAACTAAAACAAACCTGTGGATTTAAATGTGTATGGTCAGTTTTCACTTAAGAGAGGAAAATGGATATACAAATCAATATACGTTGTGCACTGGCAAATCTAGTATCAAACAATTATCGCCACTTCTGTCGCTAAGACAGATACCTATTAGTACTAAAGCAAATCTAATAAGAACTATATTTTGGTCGAGATTATGCTACTTATTTCAAACATGGCCGCTTGCTGTATCAGTTGAGCGTAAAATCATAACAGAGATGAAATGCCCTATAAGAGCTCCGCGAGTAACAATGAGAGATAGAATTAGGAATGAGAATTTAGAAGACTAAGTTAGAAACCAGTCGTGTAGTTCATTAAAGAACAAGAGATTACATGATTTGGCCACCTCACAAGAATGCCATCTGCCACAAAGAGTCACACTTGAGACATATATTGGATGTATTACATTGAGTCACACTTGAGACATATATTGGATATATTGTGATGACTGTGAATCTACAACAATGGCCAGACTGCGAGAGCAGCAAATTAAAAGAGGGGTGGCCAAACAAGAACACTACGCAGGAAGCCAAAGAAGATTGATAAACCAACACAGAACTGGCGTCGTTAGCCGCTACACGCTGCGGGATTTGCTGAGGAGGGGATCCGAGCACTTATGGACTGAATGGTCCGATGTGCAACGAGGATGATCTGTCGACTAACTAACTAACTAACATATATTGGATACAGAGCAAGGGGAAGACCACGTAAAATATGGAGGAATGGTACCGAGAACAACCTTACAGAAATTAATACCAACTTACAAACAGCATTAGAAAGAGCGCATAAAAGATCTGTACATTTTTCTCCTATACTTCACTGAGACAAATGGAGCAAGGGAAGAAGTAGAAGTAGACCTGTGAGCACATGTTAATTTCGGGCGTATTCCGAGTACTGTGCCGACCCTCTACTATCAAATAATTAATTGAATTTCAACGTCAGCTTTGGTACAAGTGCCTCTTGTAGAGACAAACATAATCCAAACAACCATTCGCTCAAATCGTCCAGACAATTATTTATTTTGTTCCCCCCCCCCCCCCCCCCCCCCCCAAAAAAAGCAAAACAAAACATGAGAACAACATTAAGGACAAAACTTAGACTAGCGAGTGATTAGTCCGTGAGGTTTTAAAAGAGATGAACTCAGCAAAACAACCTGAAGAAATCAAAGAGGAATCAAAGAAACATTCCCCTGTTGTAATATGGGGTATGATAAAATAAGTCAATTTGTCTAACAAATATTATCAACCCAACGCGATAAAGCTTACTTGTGTATTATTGGTTTCGTTAAAATAAGAACGGGTGCCGCGGTAGTTTAGTGGTTAGACGTTCGCCTGATGGCCAGTTGGTCATGGGTTCGATCTGCATCTAGACCGATGTTGTTTTTTTTAATTGACCTGGGCTCCCAGGTCAACGCAGCCTAAAATGGTATCCAGAAATGTCCTGGGAAGCAAAGGGGGCCGGTATGATACAGACCAGACCAAGGGGCTGAGTGGTCTCGGTGTATGGTGTCCGCCTCGAGTGCTGGAGGTCCCGGGTTCATCCCCCGGTGAGGCCCAGGATTTTTTCACGTGGACTTCTAGTAATAAAATTGCCCCTGGTCTCTGGGTAGTGAGATCGGACACCCGTGTGTATTGTTGTGCACGTAAAAAATCCCTCGGCAGTTGGAAATCGAAAAATAGTAGCCAAAGGCGCTGCCCGGGCAAAATTTCTATTAAAAAATCTACCCAACGTATTTCAGGATCCTCGACGGGGCTACGGAGTTCATGCACTGAGCTGAGTTTCTCCAGACTCAGGCTTGAGTTAGGAGAAGAACGTAACACTTATGGGTTACACCCGTGTGTCATGATGTGGATCCGTAGATTAAACAAAACTAAACTAAACCTGCCGAAAGCCAATTAGTGTTTAAAATATCTGGATCTAGAACCATATGTCCATGTTGTCTTAAGGCCTGTAGAAGGGTCCAGTATTGGTCATGGCTAACCCCCAAGGTGGAGGTGTAGACTGAGACAAACTGCCGGAGAAAGATGCTGGCTTTCCCGCGGTCAGTTATGGTGCTCGAAAGTCAATAATTACAACAGGAGAAAGACCGGGAGTCATGACGCGGATAAGCATGCCATCTGAGAGTGTAATGAAGGTAAAGAAGCCGAAACACTCGGCTAAGGGGGACGATTTCTGATGATGAGAAGCCCCGTATCGTGCTTGCTCCGCGGTTAAGTTTTTAACCACCTTAATAAGGCAATGAAGGTAAAGAAGCCGAACCATTCGGCCAAGGGCGACGATTTCTGATGATGGGGAGCCCCGTATCGTGCTTGCTCCGCGGCTGAATTTTTACCACCTTAATAAAGCAACAACAAGGTATTTACATATGCCAAGTCAGCCAATGTAAACAGAAAAGTATACTATACAACAGCAATAAAACACATCGCATTACAAAATTAAAAAGTTAGTCAATTCAAAAAATCATGCTTTTATTGAACACGAAAAGAAATTTTATATTAGCCACTTTAGTAATATTTTCTAAATTGCTTTTTAAGCATATAACCTGCGTAGTTGGATACCTCTTGGAAAAATTTAAAAAAAACAAATCCAACTGTATCTTATTCAAGTCTGTAGGTAATATTTTAAGCTGAGATATTAAAGTTTGTGTGTCTATTTATCATTTAATAGGAACATAAAGAAGAAAACGGTTTTGACCTTTTCACTTTTTGTGACCCTACCTACACACTCACACAACTGTTGGTTGTTGGTTCTCCCGTGTGTTGCCGGGGCCCATAAGGGAAGCAAAGAATAGCAACACTGTAGCCTACCACGCATGTCGTAAGAGGCGACTAAGAAGGCTATGGTTCCGTCGCCCTGCTACTGAGTGAGTGCGTGGCGCGACACTGTGAGCTGTGAGTTTCATGTGAAATGTTTTTGAATCTGCCCGAGGTTTTTTGGGATGTGACTGCATGTTCGAAGCGATGGCAGCTCGCTATGTCCCAGAATTGACCAGTTTTTGCCTTATGCAGAAATGCGTGGCTTCTGGTTGACTGCCACTGCCATCGACAATGAACTGTATTTTCGTGGACTGTGTGGGTGAACATCTAGGAAACATTCAGATGGGAAAATGACTGCCGATTCCATCAGAGATAAACTGGATGTTTCGTGGGGGACTATTGTGTTGACATTCTGGCGGCGGCATTATGCACAGTGTATCTGTGTGGGCTGTTGTTTGTCGAGACTCCTGTCTTTTCCACTTTTCACATTGGGCAGTGGGGAGCGTTTTATGTGATATTCACTGGCACAGGAACGGAGCATAATGGGGACGACCCGTTGCTGTGAAGTTGGAACCGTGACTAACTAACTAACTAACATACTCTGCATACTTTGCCTCACTCCATTTTGTCAACTCATCACCAGTTAACTTTAACTTCAAACCAGATTCGATGAAATTATTCAATGTGGACATGATGAAATATATCAACTACACTGAATGTACACAAAATGTTAATTAAGGTGTTAGTAAATAATGTGTACAGGATTTATCGAATACAACTTGTGCCTAAGCCTACACACAAAAGTATATGTGAAAAAAGATAATACTTAAGTGAATTTGGAGCTCTGGAGAACGATGGAGAACTGTACCAGAGAATGGCTGCCTGAACGTTACTACCCGGAAAAATGGACTTCACTTCTTAATGGTTTCGGATGACACAAAAACCTGTTGCTTTTGGAAGAAGAAAATATTAGGACATGTATGTTTATGTGGTGTATGCGTTGTCAACTAATTTTGTAGGTTTGTGTGCTGTCAAGTATGTTTGTTAGTCGTACTTTCGTCCATTCAACAACTGTTGGTTACACTGTCGTCAAGGAGATTAACACTGCCGCTGTCTAACTCAAGAACAGATAACTCTGTCAGTTTATATATATATATATATATATATATATATATATATATATATATATATATATATATATATATATATATATATATATACACACACACATCTCGACGTCATGCTGTGATGACGTCAGACGCAGCTCGTGACTACAGTGACTGACACGCGCGACCTTGCTAGACCGCCGACAACGCTAGACCGCCTGCGTAGATGCATTTTGACAAAAGAAGTCCCGTTGGAAAGATGCAAAATTATAAATTATGTGGTCCATGTAGAGTGATACAAATTTACAAATAAATGCTATAATGGGTGTTGAATGCAAACATGCAATCATTGGAATTGCAATTGCTATGAATATTCCATAACAATATTAAATGTTCATAGTTGGATGACAACTGCCATGTCCTCCATTGAAATACCACAATATGCAGCATGTCATCTTTATAATTTCAGTTTAATATGGGATTGCCAACTCTAATAGTCGAAAACTACATAATCATAAGTAAAAATGGATGATAAAGTTAAAAAAAAAACACACACACACACTAGAATAATGCACAAAGTCTAGTTAAAACGGAATTGACGGGTGTACTTACGTCTTATAAAGTCAGTGTGTACTTCCGTCCAGGACACGAATTTGAGAAGAAAAGAGGTATAGATTCGTAGCTCGTGGAGGGAAACATAATATCCAGTATTCGGTTTCTGTTTAAACTCGATCTTCAAATAATCGGAGAATGTAATGTCACCAGTACTCTATATATCCTTAAACTGGAGAAACCCAAAATTAACTCAAAAACATCTCCCGTAAAATACGGAAAAACTAAAACGTAGTGCTTATATTATATTAGCACAATCGCTGCTGATACATTCGACTCTGACACACTCTTGTCATAGAATCGATAGTAGTCACTGTAATAGTAGTATTAATGCACCTTTGTGGTAGATTTTCAAGCACCGCAACTGTAGGTGCTACCTTATATAGCCTTACTAACATACTCCAGCTGACATCACAAACTAGCTCCTCAAGGAGCCTCATCGCCAGAATCGATATGATTTTCCCTTATATATCCTTAGTGCCTTCATCGACCTCACAAAGGCATTTGACTTGGTCAGTCGTGAGGGTCTGTTCAAGGCACTAAAGAAGATTGGCTGCCCACCAACTCTTCTGTCCATTGTGGAATCGTTCCACACAGGCATGAAGGGTATAATCAAGTTTGATGGTGCAACTTCTGAAGAATTTGAAATCAAGAGTGGAGTTAAGCAAGGTTGTGTACTAGCTCCCACCCTCTTTGGAATATACTTTTCACTTCTACTGAAATATGCATTTCGTGATCAGGATGGTGGTATATACATTCACTCACGCTCAGATGGCGGCCTCTACAATGCTCAGCGATTGAAGGCTAAGACCAAAATTAGGAGGGTACTGATCAGAGAGTTGCTTTTTGCAGATGATGCTGCAGTTACGACCCACTCTGAGGAAGAATTGCAATGTCTACTATCTGCATTCTCCAATGCTTGTTCTGAATTTGGTTTAACAATTAGCAAAAAGAAGACACAGATTATGTCACAAGGTGCACATGAGGTACCATCAATCTTTATTGACGACGCCGAACTAGAGATAGTAGACCATTTTACATATCTAGGATCAGTGGTAAATAGCAAATTATCCCTAGATCAGGAAATCAACATCCGGATTGGTAAGGCAGCAACAACAATGAACAGGTTAAGAAAAAGAGTCTGGGAGAACAGGAAGCTTACTGCCAAAACAAAAGTCCTTGTCTATCAAGCCTGTGTCCTTAGTACTCTTCTCTATGGCAGTGAAACCTGGACAACTTACTCACACCAAGAGAACAATTTAAATAGCTTTCATATGCGGTGTCTGCGAAGAATTCTTGGTATTAAGTGGCAAGACAAAATCACAAATACTGAAGTATTGGAAAGATCAGGTTGTGTGACAGTTTATTCCATGCTCAGTCTTCGTAGACTTAGATGGATAGGACATCTTAGGAGGATGGATGATGGTAGAATACCAAAGGATATCTTTTTTGGTGAATTAAAGATGGGTAAGAGATCTCAGGGTCGGCCTCTACTACGATACAAAGATGTGTGTAAGCGGGACATGATTGATACAGGCATTGATAATGCACATTGGGAGCAAGTCGCCGCTGAACGTGTTGCATGGAGGGCAAATATCAGAAATGGAATAAAGTCAAAGGAGAAAATTATTGCAGAAAAGTCACACACCAAGCGTTTGAGACGTAAGATGGTGCATGATGGTGGAAATGACCACGTGTTCACATGCACCCACTGTGAACGGACATTTACAGCGCAAATTGGCCTTATCAGTCACACTCGCTACCGCCATAGTTAAAAGTTATTATGCCTTTTTAAAGCACAAACTATCGTCTGTCAAGACGGCAAGGTGCCAAGTTAGTTAGTTATCCTTAGTATGCTGGTATCGATGACGTTCCGAAATCGAGGACCCCCCCCTCTCTCTCTCTCTCTCTCTCTCTCTCTCTCTCTCTCTCTCTCTCTCTCTCTCTCTCTCTTTACCCCCCCCCCCCCCCTTTTTCCCCTGTAGTGGGTCATGAATTTGTGAGCAATTTTTGTGATGATAAAAAAACAATTATGGAAGCAGTGTCATTAGGTCAAAGCTGAGAAAGTGGCAGGACGTTAACAATAACACGGCAGCGTTATAAAAGTAATTATAACCAAAGCAAGGGATAGGTTTCAAGTCTATAAGAGAGAGAGAGAGAGAGAGAGAGAGAGAGAGAGAGAGAGAGAGAGAGAGAGAGAGAGAGAGAGAGAGAGAGAGTAGTGTCGTGTTTCGGTGTCTTAAAGAAAACAGCGGTATTAGGTCAGAGGTCGTGAGGGGTAGGTCATATTATAGCATTCTGTTAGCGTGGCGTATAAACAATAAACATGACACTGAAAACAATAACGAGGTATAAAATGAAACAACATCACATATAAAAAGAAACATCAAACATATAGAAGATACAACAAAAACAGCCATGAATAGGTATAACATATAACATTTTTATTAAAACAATAGTTACATTAGCATGAATTAAAACAATTGTTAGAGGTAAAATATGAGAGATTACAATTACACAATAGTTACATTATCATGAATTAAAACATGGTTAGAGGTGAAAGAATAAATTATAATAGTTATACACAATAGATACAATGTTTTAACCTCCCCACTGGCAAAGTCTACAGGTCAGAAGCATATACCATTATTTGTCTGGATTTATAGACTGTTCTGGTAAGTAAGCATTACTGCCACTAAGCCATCAAGGCTTTTAAAAAGAACAGTTCGAGAAGACGAAGGGATTCATAAAACAGAAAAAACAAAAATATTCGCAAACAGTTTTATTACTTTCCAGAACCTTGAAAAGCGTACTTAGCGAAATAGAAATAGGGCCCTAGACAAATTAATATCACATTTGGCCCATGGTAATCGGACATTGATAAAGAACCTCGCCCCAGGGACTGTTTGCACTGAAACATACCAAGAAGGAAAACAACGGCAATACAATATTCTTGAGTGTACCCTGGAGCTGGTAACAAACCTCAAGACCTGCATTCAGATTGCGACCTCATCATAAACGAGATATGTCAAATTGTCCAAGGAATGGGTGGCTGAGCCGCTTTTTCTTCTCATCCCTCTCCTCGTCTTATTCATCAACCTCCTCCTCTTCATCATTCTCCTCCTCCTTCTCTTAGTTTTTCTTCTTCTTCTTCTTCTTCTTCTTCTTCTTCTTCTTCTTCTTCTTCTTCTTCTTCTTCTTCTTCTTCTTCTTCTTCTTCTTCTTCTTCTTCTTCTTCTTCTTCTTCTTCTTCTTCTTCTTCTTCTTCTTCTTCTTCTGCCGCTGCTGCCGTCACTACTACTACTACTACTACTACTACTACTACTACTACTACTACTACTACTACTACTACTATTGCTGCTGCTGCTGCTGCTACTGCTGCTACTATTACTACTACTATTACTAATACTATTACTACTACTTCTGCTACGACTACTACATCAACTGCTACTACTAGTACTATTACTACCACCACCACCACTACTACTACTACTACTACTACTACTACTACTACTACTACTACTACTACCACCACCACTACTACTACTACTACTACTACTACCACCACCACTACTACTACTACTACTACTACTACTATTACTACTACTACTACTACCACCACCACCACCACTACTACTACTACTACTACTACTACTACTACTACTACTACTACCACCACCACCACTACTACTACTACTACTCCTACTACTACTACTACTACGACGACGACGACGACGACTACTTCTACCACTAAACTTCACAACTACTACTTCCTTTTCTTTTTCGTCTCCTTATTCTCGGATCTCCCATTTAGAATGATGCTGCGCGTCATATATCTTCACACTTTTGTGTCCACCTTTTGCATCGTAGAACGTCCTTTTTGTCCTAGCTAAGACTCCATTCCCCGTGCACAGCTCATACAGTATCATTTCTCTCGTTCTATCTCTTCCACACATTAGCTGTCCATTCGTCACGATGTTAACCAATGTCTTCCATCTCATTGTTGCCTTTGTGCCGCAAAAGTTACGAACTCAATTCGTAATCCATTATACTGTGTTAGAAACACAGTTGTGGGCGATTTGGAAACAGACTGCCTTGTGTTGGTTTCTGGACAATGGTATTAGTACCAGTCGTTCAAAAAGCAATGGCAAACTACTGAACGTAAACTTGCAAAGAAATCACAAACAGCCCAAAATAAATGCTAGGGCTGACGGCGATGCCGTGTAAAAGATATGCAACTAATTAACCATCTAATTATATTACCAAAGAGTAGTACCTGTCTCATTATAGTTGTATATAATGTTGTACTTTCATTAGCCTTTTCCAAGCAATCATTGTGTACTGCCTAGGTAGTCCAAGATAATCCCATATTTCGCTTCAGTAACCACATCCCCATTGCCTCTAAACTCTTCATAATTTGATGGTTCAGGTTTCATGATTCGCAACCATACAACACAACAGGTTATATATATATATATATATATATATATATATATATATATATATATATATATATATATATATATATATATATATATATATATATATATATATATATATATATATTCATTCTGATATTCAATGAAAGTGACACATTGTACTTTTCATTTTCTGAAATGTAGCTATTGCTTTTCCTATTCTGCTTTTATCACAGTGCATACATCTTCCATATGATGTTATTGCTGTGAGGGGAGAATAGATTAAGACAAGGATATAACTAAAGGTATCTCGGTTGGGAAGGGTTATCATCCTCAATCAACCCTCATCGGGAAACCTGGAAATGGCTAATGAACCCCCCGGTGAGGGCAAATACAGATAATGCAAGTTTCCCACACTAATTTTATAAAGAGTAGGTTCCTTTTCAAAGGCGTGGAGATTAGTTATCAGTTATCAGTTATCAGTTGGAGTATCTTCATTGCCCTCGAGAAAAGGTCCATAGGTGCTCAGATCCTCCCCCAGGATATGCATTAGCGTCCGGTGGCTAATATTGCCAGTTCTGTCTTGGTTGACGAGGGACCTCGTTTTCCCGATGTACCTCTCGCGTCTGGCCTAAGTCTTTCATCCTGGACAGCGATGCGGATTCACTGACGTCAAAGTCCTCTGTTCTCGCCATATCTTTAACAATCTAATAACATCGGCACGATCCATGGGCTTGACATCTACATGGCGTGGAGATCGTGGACATTTACCACAGACCAAAGAGAAGACTGCCCCCTCTATAATGGAAATGGGTCATGTGATTGTATCCACCCTCACTAGGATCTCAGGCAATCTATAGCATTGTTATGTATGAACTATAATAAATAACTGTTTGAACAAAACGTCAAACAATAAATCAACCCAACTCTTGATTCCAAATTCAATACATATCTTGGGACAAATAATGGGTCAAGGAACGATCTGTGATCGGTATTTGCTCAACATGTAACACCACAAGTAGAAAAATTGATAATAAATCAATCTCACAAATTAAAAAAGTAATCTAGCTAGATTAAACCTTTTATAAGAAAGAGAGATTGGACTTTCATTCATAGATACCTTTTATAAAGCTATCTATGAATGAAAGTTCTATCTCTCTCTCTCTCTCTCTCTCTCTCTCTCTCTCTCTCTCTCTCTCTCTCTCTCTCTCTCTCTCTCTCTCTCTCCCCCTCTCTCTCTCTCTCTCTCTCTCTCTCTCTCTCTCTCTCTCTCTCTCTCTCTCTCTCACACACACACACACACATTTTACTGACAATTTAGTGCCTCGTAATAAACTCCTCCAACTGACACTAAAAATGATTTGACTTTTTCCAACCAAAACTTAATGTTTTTATACTGGGTTCTGGTTCTACTCAATTTCCATAGCCAGTGATGAGCAAGGAAATGGTAAGTCCTTAGAGATGTATCCAAATCCTTGGGTTCACCAACATCAATAAATTTTCCACAGTGATAACCTTTAGATGGTGATGGATACCTGGTGGTTACTAGAATACTAGGTGAAGCTGAGATCGGAGATCATTCAAAATAAAGACTATATACTCTTCATGGCAACAGGAAGGCAACTCCTCAAATCATTGTAGATAAATAGTGCAGACCATTCCGTAGTTCATAGACATAGGTCAGAACACCCCTACAGCATTCAGCAAAGCAATTCAGTATCATCATGTTGTATGTTGGTAAGATCAAATAAACAGCAGTTCATACTGGTAGGCCAAAAAACACACCAACCATCTATGATAGTACAAACAAAATAAAAACCGCTTATGTATTTTATAAAATCATATGTCATCATGAAATAAAATATGTAAAAAAGGAAATCGGAAATAGGGCGAGGAAGGAGCGTGGTGCCACTGAGAGGTGGGATAACTAAACCCTCTTCTCTAGAGATGGAATTTATTCAAACATCTGATGGAGTGTGACCAGTATCTGTTTAGGGATCAACATTTGTTCGCCATACCATTGATGCTGTAATGTCAAGATAAGATAAACCTCCCTCATGATCAGACAAAGACATTAAGATGATACCAAGTTGTCCTGTTGTGACAAAGTCATCAGGTTGAGACCAAGGCATGCTGAGACAAAGTTATCATATTGAGACAAAGTCATGTTGAGACTAAGTCATGTTGAGACAAAGGTTTGTTGAGACAAAGGCATGTTGAGACAAAGTAAGCATGTTGAGATGACGGCACTCTGTTGAGACAAAGTCGTCATGATAGCATCTGAACATCCCACGCTTGTAATGCAAGACCCGTCTTCATTCCTCTTAGTTTAGACTCGGTGCTCAAGTGCCATTTTCATCCTCCATCATCATTAATTTATTTACCTTTTCCTACTGGAGTAAAATTCGAACATCTCCTCCAGCAGTGAAAGTAATAATCACGAACCAACATTAAATCTAAACTACTCTCTAATGAGAAAACTGAAACATCATTTCATAAAATAATGCGAGAGCCATTCATCTAGCATAAGCAAAGGTTCGAACACACGAGCATATTGTCCCTCCCAGCCTGCCTCCTCTAAGCAGCGGGTTGCAGACGATGTTCGAAAACCCACCCACTGTTGCAAGCAATTTCAGTGCACCCAAATCAGTAACGGACTGCTTTATGGCCATCTTTCAGAACGCATTTGCAAAGCACTGAACGTAATAATTCACAAGTCATAAACAGCAACTGTGAGATGCTGGCAATGAGTTCAACGTCCTGTAGACATTCGGGTATATGGTACATCTATCTTTCTCTGTCAATGAGCAATAAATCTCATGAAAATATCGTGGCATTCACTCTTACATTTTCAGAGCATATTCATTAAAGTTGTGAACAGAAGAATCACATAATATATATTCAGAAAACAGCAAGAGAACAGCAAATTTAAAGAGATGTGGCCAAACAAGAACATTACGCAGGAAGCCAAAGAAAATTGATAAACCAACACAGAACTGGTGTCGTTAGCCGCTACGCGCTGCGAGTTTTGCTGAGGAGGGGATCCGAGCACTTATGGACTGAATGGTTCGATGTGCAATGAGGATGATTTGTCAACTAACTAACTAACTAACTAAGCCATCTGGCTAACCCACTCCGACTTCTGGGTTTAAACATGGTCTGCAACACGTTGTGTTTCCAGCGGTCATCTATCTAAGTACTAACCACGCCCGACTTTGCTTGACTTCAGTTATCGGATGAGAAACGGTATTTTCAATGCAGTATGGCAGTAGTGTTTTCCATTACTTGTTACTCGAGGAAAGTTCTTTCAGCACATGTATTACGTGAATGTCCAACGGTCGTTGCAGATCTTCTGTGTTTTCATCTATCAATAATGTGTCATTTGCATAACGTAGGTTGTTTATATTGTAACTTCCTGCGTATATTCCTGATTTCTCGTTGATCTCTCTCATTATTACTTCGCTACACAGAAGAGATCCGGAGTCTAAACACATCCTTGTTTACTTCTGGCTTTAACTGTTTATAATTTCCCTCTTTATTTACAATTTTAATTACCGCTTCTTATTTCTGAGGCATATTTTGTTATTATTCTGAGATCTTTCTAATCAATTTTAATATCTTCCAACATTTTGATCGTTTTATCAAGTTTCACTAATTCAAATTCTTTTTTATAATCTGTAAAGTAAAGGCATATGTCTTTATGTGCGTTTATTGATTTCCTTGTTTGTGCTTTTTTGTGCATATTGCGTTGTTTGTTTCTTACCCTTCCATAAATCCATACTTCTTTTCACTAATTGCTACTTTTATTTTCGTTCTTGTTCTGCTCATTGTAACTCTGGGTAGAAACTTGGTGACAAGATTTATGAAGCTGACTGCACGAAATTCAATTTCTCCTAGTTTCTAGGGAAGATTTAATTGAGGTTTTTTGTGTGTTCAATTTCTCCTCATCCTTAGGCAAGAGTTATAAATACAGATTCTAAAATATCTCTAAGTATATACCGACTGATGTGAACACCATTCAACAATTTTGTTAATATGTATATTCTAAATTTCGAAAGTAATTCTTATTTCTCAGTTGTGATTTCACTTGCCTAATGTTATATGTAATAGTTTGCCTTTGATGTTAATCATAATAACCCTATCTGAAATAATCCAATGAACAATAATAGATGTGGCGGTTACAGTCACATAATATCATTGTTGAGTTAGTAAACTCATCTCATAAAACATTGGATAATCCACTCGTTTGTCAATACAACCAACATCACTGCACTTAGGATATTCCCATACGTGCTCCGTCCCCTCATTCAACATCCAGCGAAGAGTCATACTACTAATCGTTCCCACAGCTATCTGATTAAAAGTTCTCCTGGTCTTCCCTTTCAGTTTTTAGATTATAGTCATAGAATTGCTATGACAACCAATTAGTCAGTAGACTACCATGACTTCTAAATAGTCAGTAACCTGTTATGTCAACTAAATAGTAAACTGCTCGGTCAACTAAATAGTCATTAAACTGCAATGTCAAAGAAATAGTCAGTAAATTGTCTGTCAATTAATGTGTTGTTTGTCCATCAAGAATGATGATGACCATTCATTTCATCCAGTGGGGTTGAAGGTGTGGAGCCGTGGGTTCTAAGATGGCTGATAAGGCCTATTTTGGCTCGAAATGTTCTTTGACAATGTGGACAAAGAATGCTTGACGTCTCTGGAGGAGGATTTCCTGCAGTGGTTTTTCTGTCCTGCCTTTTCTTCACAGCTCTTGCAGTCTTGGTTGCCTCACATATGACTGCACCTTTGCGCAATGATGCACGCCACGAATTTCGGTCTCTGGCTGCAGCCTCCCAGGTGTCATGATGAATTCCAAAAGCATTCAGTGAAATTTTCAGTGTCTTTAAAACGTTTCCTCTGGCCACCTTGGGAGCGTTTACCACAACGCAGTTGGCTGTAAAAAATTCGTTTAGGGAGCCTGTGATCTGGCATGCGAGTCAAGTGACCAGCCCAGCGAATCTGATTCTTCATCAGTAGAGTGTGGATACTGGGCATGGATGCTCTTTCTAGGACTTCAGTGTCTGGAATCTTGTCTTGCCATTTAATCTTCAGTAGCTTCCTTAGGCAGACTGTGTGGAAGTGGTTTAATTTCCTAGCGTGTCGCTGATAAACATTCCAGGTTTCACAAGCATATAGCAGTGTGGATAATACAACTGCTTTGTAGACTTTTAGCTTTGTTTGCAGGCTTATTCCAGTTCTGTCCCATACATTCTTGTACAGTCTGCCAAAGGCTGCACTGGCCTTGGAGATTCTTGCATTCACTTCGTCATCGATTGTGGCAGCTTGTGACAGGGTGCTGCCAAGATAGGTAAATTTGTCCACAACACTTAGTCTATGATCATTCACTTTGATATTCGGCACAATGTGATTATTCCCTGGAGCTGGCTGGTACATAACTACAGTCTTCTCCAAGTTGATATTGAGCCCAAAGTTGGCACAGGCATGTGAGAAAGCTGAAACATTATGTTGCATGTCCGCCTCTGAGTTGGCGTATAAAGCGCAATCATCAGCAAACAGGAGCTCTCTGACGGTGCCGCTGTTAATTTTGGTTTTAGCTTTCAGCCTTCTGAGATTGAAT
Organism: Cepaea nemoralis; assembly: GCA_014155875.1. NCBI lineage: Eukaryota > Metazoa > Mollusca > Gastropoda > Stylommatophora > Helicidae > Cepaea > Cepaea nemoralis. Next base: position 1,310,965 of record JACEFZ010019101.1, read on the forward strand.
AACTTTCCATCCATACGGTAGTTGATGTCTATTCCAATGTCGTCGTTCTCGAAGGCATTCATCAACATGGCTGAAAACATGAGGCTGAACAGTGTTGGTGCCAGGACACAACCTTGCTTCACTCCATTGGTGACAGGAAAGGGTTCAGACAGCTCACCATTTTCCTGTACTCTTGCCTGCATGCCGTCATGAAATAGCCGCACTATTTGGACAAACTTTCGTGGACAGCCAATTAAACGTGGACAGTCAATTAAATAGTCAGAAGGCAGCCATGTCAGCTAAACAAACTGTCATGTCACCTAAATAGTCAGTACATTGCCTGTCAACACAATAGTCAGTAAGCTGCCCTGACAACTAATTACACAGTACACTGCATGCAACTAAATAGTCAGTAAACTGTTCTGTCAATACAATAGTTAGAACACTGCCTTGTCAACGAAATAGTCAGTAAACTACCCTGTCAACACAATAGTCAGAGAACCGCCCTGTCAGCTAAATACTGCGCTGTCAATGAAACGAAAAGCACACTACCTTAAGTGGACGGTAGTTATTACTTTATTAAACATGACACCCCACATTGTGCAAACGGCTTCGCGCGCAGTAGTGCAATTAGGAGGGTACAAGCCTTATCCTAATGCGAGGAAATGCAACCTAAAGACTAAATGTCATGACAGGGCAGACCAGGCCCTAAGCCTTGGTCGGCAACTAGTCTAGGATGGAAGCTCTGACAGGCGGACAGTTAGAGGATTGCTTTGCTGATCCGGCAGCTTCTCCGGTTTGTCTTGTTTTATACGTATTGGTGTTACCTTTCTTCTAGAGTAAACTAGACAGGCCGAGAGGATGGATCATGCTCCATGGGCAATACATGGTCTCTAAACTCAGCCCAGGCTTTGTGTTATGGAGAGGTATCACTAAATTGTACAAACTATCGTCTGTCAAGACGACAAGGAGCCGATCAGTCAGTCAGTTATGAAATTTGCATGTGAACACTGTGGTGGCGCTATCTATCCACATTGATAGTGATAGCAAGGTTGTATTATTTGTGGTCGCTTTGACTCTGGCATCGACCCAAGCTTTACAATGTAGGTACCAGGGCCCAGAAATCATTAGACTATCGTGAAATACTTGACACATTAAGCCATACGTGTCGTTCGGTTAGGAAACATAATGACCTAATATCTTACCAGGATTTAGGATGGCGTAGCTTATTGTGCGTTTGCTTTCCACGACTGTAGTCTGAGCTCTATGTTATGTTATGTTATGTTATCACGAAGGATGTAACGGCACATTGGACATTTCAATGCGTGCTCAGTCTTCCGATGTAGTAGACATCCCAAAGTATCCCTGCTAATTGTTCCTATTAACAATTGGTTATGATGTCTCAAATGTTCACACTGACCACAACATTGACATGTTTGACCAGGCTTCTTTTCCGATATTTGTCTGGAATATTGTTTTTGACGTAAATGCGTTGTGCCTATTTACAGCACCTTTCGGCCGACACATCCGACTTCTTCAGGCATTTGTTGACCGGGTTAACCTTCCTGGAAGTCTGTATTCAATATGAAGTAGTGGTATACGTTCTGGCTAGTAGGAATCTGGTGTCAGTCCATTTTTTTTTTTCTTTATTTTTTAAATACCTAGGTGTTTTTACTATTTATGAATCGACGTCATAACACTCCGGGGTAATCCGAAGATGCCCTGTCTCCCTGAACAAATATCGTAAGGTGAAGCAGCTGATCGCCCCGATGATAAACTGGCTGTAAACATGTTAGATTCTCTTTCTTGTACGCCCTTCTTGCTTGCTTGCTTGCGTTCGCTGGCTGTGAACTCCAGCGCGAATTCTGTATGTCGAATGAAGACATCTTGTTGTGCAACATCAGTGTGATGTCATACAAGACCCGAGGTTTGCGTGAGTATCCGTTGTCCCATGTCTGACTTATTGGTGTGAAGACTGGTGGTTCCTCGCCGTGCAGGCAGAATTCTCCGACTTCGGAAGATTCAGCGATCCTACTACGTTAACCAGGACCCCGAAGGGACCTGTTTCCCAAGACGCACGGCTTAGACATGTTAGTAGGTCTTGGAGGTATAGAACCTGGCGCTGGTGCCTTGGAAACACCTCTGCGTCCCATACGTCCTTCTTTACCGAAACCTTCTATTTATAGTCCATGCCGTGTGGCGTTGATGATCATGCTTATCCACTGCCGCCAGTCTCGTGTAGTGCCAATTATTTCTGATACAGATGTTCTTTCCATGCTTAAATCAAAATGCAAGTATCCTTCATATAAGTTATTTCATCTGTTATTCTATCTTCATCTAGCAAATGAAGTGACCTTTGAAGGTTTAGTACTTCGCACACTTAGTAAATAGAATACCTTTATCTAGGGGGGAGGCTGAGTGGTCTCGAGGTATGGTGTCCGCCTCGAGTGCTGGAGGTCCCAGGTTCAGGCCCCGGTGAGGACCAGGATTTATTTTTAAAAATCACCGGGACCGGGAGTAATTTCCCCTGGTCTCTGGGTAGTGAGATCGGACGCCCGTGTGTATTGTTGCGCACGTAAAAAAATCCCTTGGCAGTTGGAAATCGAAAAAGAGTAGCCTAACGGCGCTGCCCGGGCAAAATTTCGAGTTAAAAATCTACCCAAAGCATTTCAGGATCCTCGCCGATGCTACGGAGTTCGTGCATTGAGCTGAGTTTCTCCAAACTCAGGTTTGAGTTAGGAGGAAAACGGAGCACTTATGGGTTAAACCCGTGTGCCGTTATGTTGATCCAACGACTAAAAAAAAAAACATCTGTTATTCTATCTTCATCTAGCAAATGAAGTGACCTATGAAGGTTTAGTACTTCGCACACTTAGTACATAGAATACCTTTATCTGGTTAATACGATATTTTCAGCAAGTTTTGAACTCAAGTGTAGTCCATACACGTGCTACTGCTTCTAATGCACTTGACTAATTTATGCATGTGGATTAGCTTTCTTTATTATCAGTGTCCCTCGCCATCAGGCGAACCAACTCCGACTTCTGAGGTACTTGTAATTTAAGTCCCCAAGTCAAGGACGTTTCAGTCCAGCTGACCGGAGTCGGGGTTGATTCCACTACTTCGGCATCAGCGCACCATAAGTTCAACAGCATGCGCACTTACCCATTCTGCCGTGCTGACCTCTGTTTACCACCATATTATCTTACGTCATACACCATTAACATATAGATTTCTTGTGTATTATACGGTAACCGGGTAACTGTTGTTGTTTGTTTTCCCTTTGGATAGACCGCTTGCCTGCTAACCCGGGGGACATGCGGTCGAATCCCCATTATGGCGGACGTTTTCTTGTTTCATTGACCTAAGCTCCCATGTCAACCTAGCATACAATGGATAAAATGAATGTTCTACGAAGCATTGGCTGCCGACTTGATATTGAGAGCATCGCCTGTCGAGTACCAGTTAGTCTATCAAATATGAGACTAGTACCATTTAACCAGTACCATTTAACCAGTACCAGTTAGTCTATCAAATATGAGACTAGTACCATTTAACCAGTACCATTTAACCAGTACCAGTTAGTCTATCAAATATGAGACTAGTACCATTTAACCAGTACTATTTAACCAGGACCAGTTAGTCTATCAAATATGGGGCTAGCACAATTTAACCAGTACCAGTTAGTCTATCAAATATGAGACTAGTACCATTTAACCAGTATCAGGTAGTCTATCAAATATGAGACTAGTACCATTTAACCAGTACCATTTAACCAGGACCAGTTAGTATATCACATATGGGGCTAGCACCCTTTAACCAGTACCAGTTAGTCTATCAAATATGAGACTAGTACCATTTAACCAGTACTATTTAACCAGTACCAGTTAGTCTATCAAATATGAGACTAGTACCATTTAACCAGTACCAGTTAGTCTATCAAATATGAGGTTAGTACCATTTAACCAGTACCAGTTAGTCTATCAAATATGAGACTAGTACCATTTAACCAGTACCAGTTAGTCTATCAAATATGGGGCTAACACCATTTAACCAGTACCAGTTAGTCTATCAAATATGAGACTAGTACCATTTAACCAGTACCAGTTAGTCTATCAAATATGGGGCTAGCACCATTTAACCAGTACCAGTTAGTCTATCAAATATGAGACTAGTACCATTTAACCAGTACCAGTTAGTCTATCAAATATGGGGCTAGCACCATTTAACCAGTACCAATTAGTCTATCAAAGATGAGACTAGTACCATTTAACCAGTACCAGTTAGTCTATCAAATATGAGACTAGTACCATTTAACCAGTACCAGTTAGTCTATCAAATATGAGACTAGTACCATTTAACCAGTACCAGTTAGTCTATCAAATATGGGGCTAGCACCATTTAACCAGTACCAGTTAGTCTATCAAATATGAGACTAGTACCATTTAACCAGTACCATTTAACAAGTACCAGTTAGTCTATCAAATATGGGGCTAGCACCATTTAACCAGTACCAGTTAGTCTATCAAATATAGGACTAGCACCATTTAACCAGTACCAGTTAGTCTATCAAATATGGGGCTAGCACCATTTAACCAGTACCAGTTAGTCTATCAAATATGAGACTAGTACCATTTAACCAGTACCAGTTAGTCTATCAAATATAGGGCTAGCACCATTTAACCAGTACCAATTAGTCTATCAAAGATGAGACTAGTACCATTTAACCAGTACCAGTTAGTCTATCAAATATGAGACTAGTACCATTTAACCAGTACCAGTTAGTCTATCAAATATAGGGCTAGTACCATTTAACCAGTACCAGTTAGTCTATCAAATATAGGGCTAGCACCATTTAACCAGTACCAGTTAGTCTATCAAATATGAGACTAGTACCATTTAAGCAGTACCATTTAACCAGTACCAGTTAGTCTATCAAATATGGGGCTAGCACCATTTAACCAGTACCAGTTAGTCTATCAAATAAGAGGCAATCACCATTTAACTAGTACCAATTAGTCTATTAAATATGACGTTAGCACCATTTAACCAGTACCAGTTAGTCTATCAAATATAGGGCTAGTACCATTTAACCAGTACCAGTTAGTCTATCAAATATAGGGCTAGCACCATTTAACCAGTACCATTTAACCAGTACCAGTTAGTCTATCAAATATAGGGCTAGTACCATTTAACCAGTACCAGTTAGTCTATCAAATATAGGGCTAGCACCATTTAACCAGTACCAATTAATCTATTAAATATGAGGTTAGCACCATTTAACCAGTACCAGTTAGTCTTTCAAATAAGAGGCAATCACCATTTAACCAGTACCAGTTAGTCTATCAAATATGGGGCTAGCACCATTTAACCAGTACCAGTTAGTCTATCAAATAAGAGGCAATCACCATTTAACCAGTACCAGTTAGTCTATCAAATATAGGGCTAGTACCATTTAACCAGTACCAGTTAGTCTATCAAATATAGGGCTAGCACCATTTAACCAGTACCAATTAGTCTATTAAATATGAGGTTAGCACCATTTAACCAGTACCAGTTAGTCTATCAAATATAGGGCTAGCACCATTTAACCAGTACCAGTTAGTCTATCAAATATGGGGCTAGCACCATTTAACCAGTACCAGTTAGTCTATCACATATAGGGCTAGCACCATTTAACCAGCACCTGTTAGTCTATCAAATATGGGGCTAGCACCATTTAACCAGCACCAGTTAGTCTATCAAATATGAGACTAGCACCATTTAACCAGCACCAGTTAGTCTATCAAATATGAGACTAGCACCATTTAACCAGTACCAGTTAGTCTATCAAATATGAGATTAGCACCATTTAACCAGCACCAGTTAGTCTATCAAATATGAGACTAGCACCATTTAACCAGTACCAGTTAGTCTATCAAATATGAGACTAGCACCATTTAACCAGTACCAGTTAGTCTATCAAATATGAGACTAGCACCATTTAACCAGTACCAGTTAGTCTATCACATATGGGGCTAGCACCATTTAACCAGCACCAGTTAGTCTATCAAATATGAGACTAGCACCATTTAACCAGTACCAGTTAGTCTATCACATATGGGGCTAGCACCATTTAACCAGTACCAGTTAGTCTATCACATATAGGGCTAGCGCCATTTAACCAGCACCAGTTAGTCTATCAAATATGAGACTAGCACCATTTAACCAGTACCAGTTAGTCTATCACATATGGGGCTAGCACCATTTAACCAGTACCAGTTAGTCTATCACATATAGGGCTAGCACCATTTAACCAGCACCAGTTAGTCTATCAAATATTAGACTAGTACCATTTAACCAGTACCATTTAACCAGTACCAGTTAGTCTATCAAATATGAGACTAGCACCATTTAACCAGCACCAGTTAGTCTATCAAATATGAGACTAGTACCATTTAACCAGTACCATTTAACCAGTACCAGTTAGTCTATCAAATATGAGACTAGCACCATTTAACCAGCACCAGTTAGTCTATCAAATATGAGACTAGTACCATTTAACCAGCACCAGTTAGTCTATCACATATGGGACTAGCACCATTTAACCAGTACCAGTTAGTCTATCACATATAGGGCTAGCACCATTTAACCAGTACCAGTTAGTCTATCAAATATGAGACTAGTACCATTTAACCAGTACCATTTAACCAGTACCAGTTAGTCTATCAAATATGGGGCTAGCACCATTTAACCAGTACCAGTTAGTCTATCACATATAGGGCTAGCATCATTTAACCAGCACCAGTTAGTCTATCAAATATGAGACTAGTACCATTTAACCAGCACCAGTTAGTCTATCAAATAAGAGGCAATCACCATTTAACCAGTACCAATTAGTCTATCAAATATGGGGCTAGCACCATTTAACCAGTACCAGTTAGTCTATCACATATAGGGCTAGCACCATTTAACCAGTACCAGTTAGTCTATCAAATATGAGACTAGTACCATTTAACCAGCACCAGTTAGTCTATCAAATAAGAGGCAATCACCATTTAACCAGTACCAGTTAGTCTATCAAATATGAGACTAGTACCATTTAACCAGTACCATTTAACCAGTACCAGTTAGTCTATCTAATATGGGGCTAGCACCATTTAACCAGTACCAGTTAGTCTATCACATATAGGGCTAGCACCATTTAACCAGTAGGCCTCAAGGTAGGTAAAACAGTCTTGTCATCATCATCATGTGGCAGGTTGTCGCTGGCCGTTGGATTATTTCTAAATGTAATAGAAATAAACACTACCCAAGAGTTTTCCCACAGTCGCTGTACATTTTGAACAATATAAAATAACACACACAAAGTAATGCAGCTTTACAGTTCACAATTATGGACAACATAGCTATGTTAAAGCTTCATTATGTTGTGTTATTTTATAGTGTTTACATTTTCACTGCTTTACCGTAGTTATAAATGTTAGCTCTTTAACTGATTCAGTGTCGAAGGATAATACATCGCCAAATGTGACCTCCCATTTTGACAGAAGGGCGATATATCTCCATACTAGGGTCTTTGTGCTATTTGTTTTGTTTCCGTGCTATCTTCGGCAATTTTAATGCTCAATGAACGTATATTGACATTATAATAGGCCTACTTGTTTATTTGATTGTGTACCGTTCTTGGTCCAAACCTACTTTTATGTTTGGCAATGCATCAGTTAAATTATGATGGAAAAAGAGATGGTCCCGATAGTCGAGACTGGGATTTACTTGGGACACAAAAGACAGAACGCAAAGCTCTCTCATGTATTAGGGATGACCTAGTTTATCTGGCCAGGTGCTTTTGACAGAAATGTTATACTTCTGTAGTTGTTGTCTTTTGTATTTATTTATTTAGTAAACACTTGCACTCATTCATTAGCATTCCTTGCGTTACAAAAAAAAAAAAACAAGTGTCGGATAAGTGTATGGCGCAACAAAACAAAATTATATTCTTGTAATAAAATAAGAAATAAAAATAATTACACATAGTTCTTAGTTCAACTAACTAGAAAACAACCATGATTTTCAAAATGGTTCAGATTCTGCCAAAATATGAAATGGAGGAAAGAGGTGAATAAGATAGCCTAAGAATGTAGCTCAGCTCATTACAGAAACACATCGATTGGCACACACTTCGTGGCCGATGTTGTTATAATTCAGAATCACCTGGGGTGTGGCTATCCAGCTATGGCCAGTTCTGAACTGAATCCTGATGTTTCAATACTCTGGTCAATGTACAAACCGGTACCCTATGCTACTCAAGATTCTCCACTCTCTCACCAGATGGTGGATCAGCCTGTGCGTAACTACCGACAGGTTTGTAAACAATGACACATTAGCAGAAACGAGGCTCCTTAAATGAGAAAAACAATCGCATACTCTAGAACAGTGTTTCCCAACGTGGGGCCCACGCCCCACAGGGGGGCAATTTGACTGTTAAGGGGGGCAATTCGAAAATGGAAGAAATCGGCTGAATATAAGAAAACGAGGAGACTTGAGACTGAAGTTAACTAAATTGGATCCTGACATAAGATCTCTTTGCAGCAAGCATCAAGCGCAAGGATCTCACTAAATTTAAATAATAAATAATTACTAATAATTAAAATAATATAGAAAAATCTTTCATTAAAATTATTTTGTACTTGAATTTCAGTTCTCCATTATATGTTTTGAAAATTTACTTACTGTGTTTGCTCAATAATTACCTAGTGATTTCTTCCTAAAACCTATCATTCAAGTTTCTTTAGTGAACATTTCAATTTTTGAATATTAAAAATAATGTATATGTTGAGGGGGGGGGGGGGGGGCGTGGGGTGGGGGAGGGGGGCAATATAAATTTTAGAAAGGCTTAAGTGGGGCATGGCACAAAAAAGGTTGGGAAACACTGCTCTAGAATATCTTGTTCATGGTCAAATGGCTGGTGGCCGGATTTGTGCAATGGGTTGGTTTGCCTTATTGCATCTATTTTATATCTCGTCCTCTGATTTGCGATTTGATAATATTATACTTTCTATGAACTTGAGGCTCTTTACTTGCTTCAGGGGAAGTTCTTTTAGATGAATACTTTTTTCTTCTTTAGTTATAGTCATTACCTCTAATTTGCTGATGCTATTTTTCATGTTATGTTCCTTACCCACGCCGTTAAGACTATTCGTGGGATTAACCCTTATAATTCTTTTAGAGAAGCACTGTGTCATCTACTTTTCTTTCTTTTTTTTTAACGAGATTTCTTAACCTCATCTTTTTACTCTAATATGGCGGCCACATCAGTATCCGTCCAATTTCATTGCTAGTGGTACCAGCACTAAACATCAATTTCAAGATGACCACAAAAAAGCATGGTCTAATTTTTGCTGCTGAAGCGGAAACCCAAATGTTTCCCGGAACGACACAATTCTCATTTAAAGTTGTCCACCAAAATTAGTCACAGCAGTGGATACGCCAATACACCCTGGGGAAGAAACATTCCATAAAAGTAACCCAGCCGACGTTAAAGTGATTCACTAATAGATTTTTGTCTAGACGGTCACCAAAAAAACCGGAAGGAATGATTTCGGAAATAGAACCCTGGTGTCCAGGGACGCATTAGGTCCAAACAAGATTGTGCCATTAATGAATATAGGTCTTGGTCAGACATTTGGAGGTTGCCCTGGACCGGTCTGAGGTCATGGCTACATTATGTGCTACATTTATTGAATTGTTAATGTTTGTTTTTGTTGCGTCTACATGGTGGAAAGTCTAAGTTTGCAAATGTTTGGAGTTTGATAAAAGATTAATTACAAAATATGTATGGTGAGCATAGCTGAAAACAAAAGAGTTTACAATAGCTGTTGGGCATTGTAGTAATCACAGTTCAATGACATATCCTTTGCAGGAAGCTGCGATAACACCGAGTTCATTGTTTCTAGACAGTTTTAGTTTAAGTTTAGTTTAGTCGATGGATCAACATCACGGTACACGGGTGCACCCCATAAGTGCTCCGTTCTCCTCCTAACTCAAACGTGAGTCTGGAGAAACTCAGCTCAAAGCACGAACTCCGTAGCACCGGCGAGGATCCTGAAATAATTTGAGTAGATTTTTAACTCGAAAGTTTGCCCGGGCAGCGCCGTAAGGCTACACTTTTTCGATTTCCAATTGCCAAGGGATTTTTACGTGCGCAACAATACACACGAGCGTCCAATCTCACTACCCAGAGACCAGGGGAAATTTTATTACTAGAAGTCCGAGAAACATCCCGGTCATCACCGGGACTTGAACCCGGGACCTCCAGCACTCGAGGCGGACACCATACCTCGAGACCATGCAGCCCCCTTCTAGACAGTTTTACGGTCATCAGCTTGCCATTGCTTCGTGAATGAAACGTCTACTTTAAGTCTGACTCACTGGGTTGGGGGTTGATAACACTAGGAAAGTATTTAACAGATGTTCCTATTTTGCCAGTAATCGGAAACGATAGTTATATGAGAAGTACCTCTGAAGTCGGAGTGGGCTCGCCTAATGGCGAGGGACACTGTTAATAGGTAAAGCTAATCCTCACGCACAATTGAATCCAGCACTACTAATGGTAATGTGTATGAATTACGCTTGAGTTCAAAGAGAGGCAGCACCCAAAAAAAAATACTAATATGTAATAATAAACTATGATAATTACACTTAATATTGTAATTATTATGCGCGTTGGTGAAATTGTAAAGACGTTAAAATAGCAATGTCATGAGAGCGGTTGGACATCGGTTGTATGTCATCTCTCGACGCCTGCTACGGAAGAGACTGACCACGCATTTCTTCTTGCACTCAGGCCTACATAATGTGATGGTTATAATACTTCAAATAATCTCAGCAAGTCTCTGCTACGGGACGTGTTTCTCATGCTGTAGTCAGTGGTCTGGACTGTTCATGATCGCTGTTTAGCCCCGGAAGCGGCAGTGGGTGGCTGTATAGCCACTTTTAACTGATCACACAACAAGGGATACTTGGTGACACGAAGTATTACTCAATATCTGGAGTTGTGTGATTAGGGAGAAATTCCCCATTGAGAAGAACTTAATACCACTAAGTATCTGAAATTGTACGAAAAGGGAGGAGTTTACAAACACTTTGTTTCACCAAGTATCTGGTGCTGTGAGATCAGGGAGAGGTTTACAATTGACAAATACTTTTTTTCACCAAGTATTTAAATTTGTGAGATTAGGGAGGAGAGTTTACTATTGAGAAATGCGGCGTTTGACCAAGTATCCTGAGTTGATAATGATATTTAATTCAAGAAATGAGAAATACTTGCTCAATACTATTTGATGATTTTTTGATAAAGACATTTTTTTTCCCAATTCGCTGAGTACCTAAGTCGTTGTTACATGGACTCTGTTATTCCCTCTGTCCATCGTTTACATGGTCGACCTCTTCTTATAGTTCCACTTGTTCTGTATATCATTGCCTGTTCTAGTATACTGTCTGTTGGTAGCATTGTTATGTTGCGAAACCATTTCATTGTTTCTTAATTAAATCTAGCGCTGCTATATCCCACAGTTCAGTCCTGATTTCATCATTACTGATTTTCTCTCTTCTGGATACATTGAGTATTCTTCTCAGGAAATGTATTTCTGTTGTTGCATTTTTTTTTTCTTTTCCCATTTAAGACATTTAAAAGACTTTAACAATTTTAGATTCACGCACATCTCCACAAAAACGTATCATGTTAATTATATAACGTCGATGGTCGCATGAGTTAGCATTCAAAAACATGACGAATTGTGAGCCTCGCGGGAATTGTGCATCCTTTGCATTCATAAATTTTCAGTTTTCTTGTGCAAAATGTCATTAACCTATAATAGACAAAAAGTATCACTTTTTATATACTTTTAATTTACTGGATGCAGCCTAACGGCTTTCTGTTTGTGTTAATGTGTTTGTGTTATTTGATCTAACCTTGATATTATTCTGGACTAAAAATAAATTCAAAGTAGCTGGAAAATAATTACATCAACAGAGCCTCTTTCACCAAATGGTCGTGATTTGTGGTATCGAATTCTTCTTATTACTATTCTTCTTCTTCTTCTTCTTCTTCTTCTTCTTCTTCTTCTTCTTCTTCTTCTTCTTCTTCTTCTTCTTCTTCTTCTTCTTCTTCTTCTTCTTCTTCTTCTTTTCTTCTTCTTCTTCTTCTTCTTCTTTTCTTCTTCTTCTTCTTCTTCTTCTTCTTCTTCTTCTTCTTCTTCTTCTTCTTCTTCTTCTTCTTCTTCTTCTTCTTCTTCTTCTTCTTCTTCTTCTTCTTCTTCTTCTTCTTCTTCTTCTTCTTCTTCTTTATCTCCTCGTACTCCTCTTTCTTATTCTTTTTCTCCTCATCCTCTTCCTCTGTCTTCTTTTCCTCTTCCCAACCTCTTTCATCTCCGCCACCTCCTCCTTCTTCGTCTGTTACCCTTTATTCCCTAATTGGAAATCAGGGTCTCAACCAGCTCACACCAAATATGTCCTAAGTTGTAGTTGTTGTTGTCGTTGTTGTTGTTGTTGTTGTTGTTGTTGTTGTTGTTGTTGTTGTTGTTGTTGTTGTTGTTGTTGTTGTTGTTTTGTCAGTTTTATGCAGCTCGTTCCATACTCTCCTATATTGTTAATCTCAATATCTAATTCTATTTTGAATTATTTTTATATCCCAACCTGTTTCTTTGTCCAATGAATACCAGTTAAGGTATCAGTCTTTCTCAACGCTTCATGACCACACACTACCACACAACATTACACATGAACACACATAGCCACACATAACCACACATGACCACACATGGCCACACATGGCCCCACATGTCCAGCATCAGCGCCCAACCCTCATCTCTTGATTCGCTGAGATCTAATTGTCCCCCTAGGCTCCGCATTAATGGTTAAGTCCAACCATTATAATCCTTTTATCTGGCAAACGCACTTTAATTGGATGTTTGTAGTTTATTGGTACATTTTTTAGTCGTTCGCCATGCTTCTCATCCATATAACAGAATTAATTTAACAGGGGTTTAGTCGTTCGCCATGCTTCTCATCCATATAACAGAATTAATTTAACAGGGGTTTGAGTCGTTCGCCATGCTTCTCATCCATATAACAGAATTAATTTAACAGGGGTTTGAGTCGTTCGCCATGCTTCTCATCCATATAACAGTATTAATTTAACAGGGGTTTTAGTCGTTCGTCAAGCTTCTCATCCATATAACAGTATTAATTTAACAGGGGTTTTAGTCGTTCGTCAAGCTTCTCATCCATATAACAGTATTAATTTAACAGGGGTTTTAGTCGTTCGTCATGCTTCTCATCCATATAACAGAATTAATTTAACAGGGGTTTTAGTCGTTGTCTATACTTCTACCGGCTCGGTGACTAAGGGATTACGAAGGCAATTCGTAATCCCGCATTCCGCGTTTGCAACGGAGCTGGTCATGTGTGGCTATGTGTTGTCATGTGTAGTATTGTGTGGTAGTGTGTGGTCATTAAGTTGACATAACTTTGATGTGTGGCCACGTTTGATCATGTGTGGTCTTGTGTGACAATATGTGGTCATGTGTGGTATTGTGTGGCCATGTTTGATCATGTGTGAAAATGTGTGGTCGTATGTGGTATTGTGTGGCGTTGTTTGATCATGTGTGGCCATGTGTGGCTATGTGTGACAATGTGTGGTCATGCGTGGTATCGTGTGGCCATGTTTGATCATGTGTGGCCATGTTTGATCATGTGTGGGTATGTGTGGTCGTGTGTGATAATGTGTGGTCATGTGTGGCATTGTGTGGTCATGTTTGATCATGTGTGACAATGTGTGGTCATGTGTGGTATCTTGTGGCTATGTGTTGTCATTTGTGGTATACTTGGAGAACACCGCGAACACTGGAAGGATCAATGGGAAATTAAACAGAGGCATACCAGGACCAATGATGAATAAACTGAGATGTTACAGGAAGACATATCATCAGCATAGTTGATCCAGAACACGAAAGACCGAGATCTGTGGAGAGACATGAACGCCCACGCCAGCTGGCAGGCACATGATGATGACGAGCGGTTTCTTGCCGGGCATCTGTGATGTGACAGCGTCATGGCATTTTGTAAGACTAGACAAAGGAATAAGATGATACATAGCACTAAAATCGCATACGAAGGCAAATGGCGTGAAAACAAAACTAAAGATAGGATGCATGCCATGCAAAGACGCAGAAATCAAACAGGCTTACTAAGACGGACGGACGGACGGACTGACGGACGGACGGACAGACAGACAGACAGACAGACCATAAACTAAGAAAGAAAACTCAAGGAAATCAGAATAAATTCGTTGAATGTGAATAATAAAGACATGAAAGACAAAGCCCGGGGGTGGGGGTGGGGTGGGTGGGTGGGGGGGGGCATGCAAAAAAGAAAAGAAACAAGGAAGTAAACACAAAGCATTCATCCAACGTTAAATCAGAATTAAACATCGCTACACAGGAAAAACACAAATATATAATCAAGAAAGAGCATACCATTTAGAAACACAAGAAAGAACAGAAAGAAAGACACAGACAATCATCAAAATAAAGAAAAACAGTAAGAATGAAAGACCATACAATTAATAACCGATGAAAAAGAAAGAAAGAAAGAAAGAAAGAAAGAAAGAAAGAAAAATGCAGACAGACAGACAGACAGACAGACAGGCAGGCAGGCAGGCAGGCAGGCAATTTAGAACCGATAGGAAAGAAAGTTAACAAACAAAAAAAACAAACACACAAACAAACAAACCAAGAAAGCATAGAAAGAAAAATCATAAACAGAGAAATAAAACCACGACAACAAAAATGAAAGACAGGGGTGTCTGGGTACCTCTGACACCGCGTGTCCGTAATGGTAGGCCGTCCTACAGATTCTAGCAGTAGAAGTAGGCCCAAGGGACCCAGCTATGGCAACTTAAGCGACCAGGCTGGCACTTTATGAAATGAAAGTATCACACCAAATCTCCTGGGGAATTACTTCCCTTCATTCCCATAGATTCCTTCAACTGTGTTTTCTGTGGAGAGATCGACAACCAAACAGTTTCATCAAGTTCTGTGTCAAGTGTTCAGCTGCCGTCCCATGCGTATGCTGTCGAAGTATTTGGTGTAAAATAAGGCAGTTTTTTTTTTTTTTTTTTGTTAAGCATATCCTTTTACAGAACTTAGCTGTCAACACCAGCATCTTTCAGCTGTATGTTGATCTCTTGGCAAGATTACGCTCAGTAGTTTGCCATTGCTTTCTGAGCGGCCGGCTCACATACCCCGTAAGTTACCGATGCGATTCGAACCACTGCTGATTTGAACCGTCATCACGTTACCTGACGAGAGTATACGAGATTACGGAGAAAAGTCATAACCTCTAAGCCACGAAGCCGGCAAGGCAGTGCACCTATATGAAAATAATTCCTGGTTGAAATGTGAATAGTGCATTAGCCTTCTGGTTGGTGGTCATGAGAATAAATGTAACTGGGGTTGGTATTTATGTATTATTGCTTGGCTGCAGATTTGTAGCTGCTGTTGATTGGATGCGAGGAGCGGCTGGCCGAGTGGCTAGAATGCCGGATTTTCCTGCGGGAGACCCGGGTTCGAACCCTGGGCAAGGTGTGGAGTTTTTGTTTCTTGTCGGGGGCAAAAATAAAACTCTAACCCGCACAGTTCGCGGCGACTTAACTAGCCAGGCGGCCTTAATGCCTCAGGCTCAAGACCTCCCCCCCCCCCCCCCCCCCCCCGGCCATACACCGCAAGGTACTATATAAGCAGTAAGTGACAGGTTTCGACAGTTGGTTGGATGGTTGATTGTTTGGTTTATTTTGTTGATTGGCTGATTCGTTGGTCGGTTGGTTGGTTGGTTTGTTACTTTGTTGGTTGGTCCGTTGGTTGGTTTAATATTCGGTTGGTGTGTTGGTTGACTGGTTGATTTGTTGATTGGTTGGTTGGTTTGTTAGATGGTTAGTTGGCTATAGGCTTGGTTGGTTGGTTGGTTGGTTGGTTGATAGGCTGGCTGATAGCTGGTTTCTGCGTGGGTAGCTGGCTGTGTGGCTGGTTGGCTGGCTGGCAGATTTGTTGGTTCGTTGGTTATTTGGTTGCTTCGTTATTTGCTTGGTTGTTTGGTTGATTGATTTGTATGTTGGATGCTTGCTTGGTTGGTTGATGTTTACGTTGGATGGTTACTGGTTGGTTGTTTCGTTGGTTGGTTGATTCTTTGGTTGATTGTTGATTGGTTGATTGATCTGTTGATTGGCTGGTTGCTTGGTAGGTTGATCGATCGATTGATTGATTGATTGATTGATTGATTGAAGATTTTCAACCCTCTTAAATATATGATCTTTAACTCTTACGTCCAAGGCACTGGTGTTCAGATCATCTGAGTCCTATAAAGGACTCGCATCTATCAAAGTGGGGTTGTTGTAGAGACCTGTCTCTCAATCCGGTAAAAAAGTGAGGTTACTCTAGAGACCTGTTTCTCAATCTGGTACAAAAGTGAAATCTTTATGGGAAACGTGTAGCAGAGCTCTTATGTCCCTCTCCAAACCTACAACATATCAGCGCGCACAATACTGATTCTGGAGCATCGCATACGCGGAGAGGTACTTAGGGGTGTACCTAAGTCGTGAATCGGCACAACATCTACGTACCGTCTGGGATTAGGTCATCTGTCATCTGTCGTCTCGTGCCTATAATACCTTGCGGTGTAGGGCAGGGGGAGGGGGTTTGAGCCTGAGGTGTTAAGGTCGCATGGCTAGTGCAGTTGCCGCTAACTGTGCAGGTTATGGTTTTCATTCCGACAGAAAAAAAATTCACACCTTACCGAGGATACGAACCTGGGTCTCCTGAAGGAGAATCGGCGTTCTAGCAACTCGGCCAGCTGCTCCTCCTGGGATTATGTATATGGCGATAATGATGTATCCATGTATCCATCCCTCCGTAACCATCATGTCTCTCCATTTAACCGTGACCATCCTATCTCTCCATCCCACCATGATCATCATATCTCTCCATACCACCAAGACCATTTTATCTCTCCATCCCACCGTGACCATCAAATCTTTCCATCCCACCGTGACCATCCTATCTCTCCATCCCACCATGACCATCCTATCTCTCCTTCCCATCATGATCATCGTATCTCTCCATCCCACCGTGACCATCATATCTCTCCATCCTACCGTGACCATCATATCTCTCCATCCCACCGTGACCATCATATCTCTCCATCCCACCGTGTCCATCATATCTCTCTATCCCACCGTGACCATCATATCTCTCCATCCCACCGTGACCATCATATCTTTCCATCCCACCGTGACCATCCTATCTCTCCATCCCACCGTGACCTTCATATATGTCTATCCCACCGTGACCATCATATCTCTCTATCCCACCGTGACCATCATATCTCTCCATCCCACAGTGATCATCATATCTCTCCATCCCACCAATAGCATCATATCTGTCCATCCCACCGTGACCATCAGATCTGTCCATCCCACCGTGACCATCAAATCTTTCCATCCCACCGTGACCATCCTATCTCTCCATCCCACCATGACCATCCTATCTCTCCTTCCCATCATGATCATCGTATCTCTCCATCCCACCGTGACCATCATATCTCTCCATCCTACCGTGACCATCATATCTCTCCATCCCACCGTGACCATCATATCTCTCCATCCCACCGTGACCATCATATCTCTCTATCCCACCGTGACCATCATATCTCTCCATCCCACCGTGACCATCATATCTTTCCATCCCACCGTGACCATCCTATCTCTCCATCCCACCGTGACCATCATATATGTCTATCCCACCGTGACCATCATATCTCTCTATCCCACCGTGACCATCATATCTCTCCATCCCACAGTGATCATCATATCTCTCCATCCCACCAATAGCATCATATCTGTCCATCCCACCGTGACCATCAGATCTGTCCATCCCATCGTGACCATCATATCTCTCCATCCCACCGTGACCATCATATCTCTCCATCCCACCGTGACCATCATATCTGCCCATCCCACCGTGACCATCATATCTCTCCATCCCACCGTGACAATCATATCTCTCCATCCCACCGTGACCATCATATCTGTCCATCCCACAGTTACCATCCTATCTCTCCATTTAACGGTGACCTTCATATCTCCCCATCCCTCCGTAACCATCCTGTCTCTTTATTTAACCGTGACCATCATATCTCTCCATCCCACCGTAACCATCATATCTCTCCATCCCACCGTGACCATCCTATCTCTCCAACCCACCGTGACCATCATATCTCTCTATCCCACCATGATCATTATATCTCTCCATCCCACAGTGATCATCATATCTCACCATCCCACAGTGACCATCATATCTCTCCATCCCACCGTGACCATCATATCTCTCCATCCCACCGTGACCATCATATCTGTCTATCCCACCGTGACCATCATATTTCTCCATCCCACCGTGACCATCATATCTCTCCATCCCACCGTGACCATCATATCTGCCCATCCCACCGTGACCATCATATCTCTCCATCCCACCGTGACCATCATATCTCTCCATCCCACCGTGACTATCATATCTGTCCATCCCACCGTTACCATACTATCTCTCCATTTAACCGTGACCATCATATCTCCCCATCCCTCCGTAACCATCATGTCTCTTTATTTAACCGTGACCATCATATCTCTCCATCCCACCGTAACCATCATATCTCTCCATCCCACCGTGACCATCCTATCTCTCCATCCCACCGTGACCATCATATCTCTCTATCCCTCCATGATCATTATATCTCTCCATCCCACAGTGATCATCATATCTCACCATCCCACAGTGACCATCATATCTCTCCATCCCACCGTGACAATCCTATCTCTCCATCCCACCGTGACCATCATATCTCTCCATCCCACCGTGACCATCATATCTCTCCATCCACCGTGACCATCCTATCTCTCCATCCCACCGTGACCATCATATCTCTCTATCCCACCGTGACCATCATATCTGTCCATCCCACCGTGACTATCATATCTCTCCATCCACCGTGACCATCCTATCTCTCCATCCCACCGTGACTATCATATCTCTCCATCCACCGTGACCATCCTATCTCTCCATCCCACCGTGACCATCATATCTCTCTATCCCACCGTGACCATCATATCTCTCTATCCTACCGTGACCATCATATCTGTCCATCCCACCGTGACCATCATATCTCTCTATCCCACCGTGACCATCATATCTCTCCATCCCACCGTGACTATCATATCTCTCAATCCCACCGTGACCATCATATTTGTCCATCCCACCGTGACCATCATAACTGTCCATCCCACCGTGACCATCATATATCTCCATCCCACCGTGACCATCCTATCTCTCTATCCCACCGTGACCATCATATATGTCCATCCCACCGTGACCATCATATCTCTCCATCCCACCGTGACTATCATATCTGTCCATCCCACCGTTACCATCCTATCTCTCCATCCCACCGTGACCATCATAACTGTCCATCCCACCGTGACCATCATATCTCTCCATCCCACCGTGACCATCATATCTGTCCATCCCACGAATATCATCATATCTCTCCATCCCACCGTGACCTTCATATCTATCCATCCCACTGTGACCACCCTATCTCCACATCCCACCGTGACCATCATATCTCTCCATCCCACCGTGACTATCATATCTCTCCATCCCACCGTGACCTTCATATCTATCCATCCCACTGTGACCACCCTATCTCCACATCCCACCGTGACCATCACATCTTCCCATCTCACAGTAACCAGTATAATCAATTTCATTCATATCTTTCTCTTTACCTTAAGCGGGATGAGCTACCTCTGATGAAGTCACGTGCACAATTAACAGCCCACTGGAATCACACTTTGTTATCCTGTTAACCACATTAATCCTCTACTCCCACTGAGCTCTAGATTAACTCCAGGGCTTTGCGGCTTCAGGCCATGGGGCCCTTCGGGGATTAAGTACTTATTTGTATCATTTAAAGGCAGAGACGTTAAGTGACTTTATTACTGGACGGTAGGCACCCAGGATACTTTTGACCCATGCACAACATAATCTCACGTCCAGTTAAAAATCCTTCGATGACACAATTATTTTATGATTGCATTCATTCAGCGGGATTCAATACTGTTGTGTGTGCTACTGTTTAGATCTTCTGACTTCCCTCTTGAATTCGTAACCGTTCTAAAATAAAGATCAATCAATCAATCAATCAATCAATGCCTCTTTATATGAATATCTAACTTTTTGCGCACCTTCGGCTCCACATTTTCTTATTTGGCAATTCTCACAACATAACTTCTGTGTCGTCTTCCTAGCAACAAAGGATGTATAATTGGCCTAGCAACATTTCGTACCTAGACTTTTGTATTTATTAAATTTTCTTATTTCATGTTTTCCTTTAGATCTGTTTGTGCTGCTCCTGGTGAATTTTTTTTTATTTTTTTTTTTTCACCATTGATTTTTCCTCCCTATGATTTATGTTTGCCGTAGTGGAGTGTCTTGTAAGGTCTGTACACTGTCTCTGAGTTTAGTTGCTTGCTTGCTTGTGTTCGTTGGCTTGAGCTCCAACGCGAAGTCCTGTATGTCGGATGAAGGTATCCTGTTGTCCAGCATCAGTGTGATGTCATACAGGACCTGAGGTTTGCACGAGTATCCGTTGTCCCATGTCTGGCTTATTGGTGTGCAGACTGGTGGTTTCTCGCCGTGCAGGCAGACACTCTCGGACTTCGGAGGAATCAGCGATCCTACTGACTTTAGCCAGGACCCCGAAGGGACCTGTTGCACAGGACGCTCGACGAGGACGCGTCAGTAGGTCTTGGCCAGTATATAACCTGGCCCTGGTGCCTTGGAAACACCTCTGCGTCCCTCTGTGTTTAGTATCTCTCACTTTTCCGCATGAGTTACACATACTTAACTGTTGTTATTTTCTATATTATGGAGCCAACAGATCACTGATATCTTCTTAGACTTTTGGGCTCTGACTTTCCTGATTGACATTCATCATATGGCATGTTAGTTACCAATGCCTTGCTCCAGAGAAAGGTAACACCAATGCATCTAGCCGGAACAGCAAAGCAATGCACTAACTGTCCTCCTGTCATAGACTGTCTGTCAACCAAGGTTTGGGACCTGGTCTGCCACATTTAGTCTTTAGGTTGCATTTCCTCTCACTAAGATAAGTCTTTTGTCCTCCCAATTGTGCTCCTCCGCCGGAAGCCGTTGGGATAATGTAGGGTGCCGGGTTTGGTGAGCGTGCTCAACATTCGGCGCTGAGAAAAAGCAGGTAGTACAGTCTACTGTCATATGGTAGCTCAGTCATATCTGACTAAGACCTGACTCAGTGATGACAGTACATAATCAGCATTCAGCTATAATACCAAGCTGGTCACCTTCTGTTCTCTCTACTAAAGATTCGCTTTATAAGTGATGTTGAATGAAATAATGTCTGAGAGGAAATAGAGAAGTAGGACAGAATGTCAGACGGGCCTGAGTGCAAAATTCTTAACTCTTTGAAAATAAAGTTTGTTCATTTGTTCGTTCGTTCGTTCTTTGTGGGGTGTCTTTGGGCGTCAGGAAACAGGAGATATCTGAACAAAACCCTACAATTGGCTGTGTTTAAAGCGGTGTGTATTGCCTCTGTAATCCCGCTAAGCCATTACGATGTTTGAACCACCACAAATCGGGAAATAGACAGTAAGATTTACTAGAACACCATCACAAGAAACAAAATGGATGTTGCCGCCAAAGTCTTCGTCAGCACAAAAACAATAACACACCGACACAACTATATGAAAAATACTATATGAGAATATAAAGTTAAATGTTACTAATCTGCATCTTCTTTGTGGTGTCGTTAGCCGCTACACGCTCCGGAATTTACTGAGAAAATTATCCGAACACTTATGGACCGAATGGTTCGATGTGCAATGAGGATGATCTGTCGACTAACTAACTAACTAACTAACTAACTAACTAACTAACTTTGTTGTGAACTGGACATGCGTTTTATTAGATCCAGGCGTTTGACTACAACAAAGTGACAGAATCGAAATTGTTAACCCATTAGTATGCCAGAGAATTGCGCTGATAATGTCAATAATGTGAGTAATCTCAGACAAGGTTTCGATGCCTGGGCTCGTAGCCGGCTAAGTGTGTGTGTGTGTGGGGGGGGGGGGTCCCCCTCTCCTATTCTTCCCTGCATTCATACCTACAAAATGTGATTATCCTATCACATCACAGACCCAAGGCAGGAAACTGCTTTCTAACAAATATGATAAAAGTACACTTTAGAATATCCCTTGCTCTGTTTTCACTGTGTCTGTATGCTGTTTATGTTTGTGGGCTGTGTCTTGTGATAGTCTTGTGAATTAACCGAACCATTGGTCTCTTTATTTCTTCCCCTAAATATTAATTACTAATACAGTACCCTATTTTGCCGGCTCCTTGGCCGAGGAGTTAGCAGCTTTCTCCGTAAACCCGAATACTCTCGTGGTTGATGTGAGTGCACGAGAATTGGAAGCGGTTCGAGTCACACTGGTGACTTATGAGAGTATGGAACCGGTCGCTCAGAAAGTCGTGGCGTGCTGATGAGTGTAATCTAGCCTAGGAATCAACATACAGCTGAAAGATGCTGATGTTGACCGCAATATCCTGAAACAGGATGGAAACGCGGGGAAAAAACAGGACCTTATTTTGGCACTCGCTCGCTTTGAACTCAGTCGTAATCCATACACGTGCTACTACGACTAGTGTATCGAACTGATATTTGCGTGTGGATTAACTTGTCCTATCATCCGATGTCCCTGACCATCAGGAAAACACACTCCGACTTCAGAGGTACTCGTAATTTACGTCTCCAAGTCAAGGACGAGGAGTCAACATTCTAGTCCAACCGACAAGTGTAAGGACTGAACCCGCTTTAACGGCATCAGCACACCGGATGTTTAAGAACGAGCGCTCTTATACATTCGGCCATGTTGATTTGCCTGCGCTCATTTGATTCCTGGCTTTATCATTTCTGATCCGCTCTCTCTTTTTGTCCCATTCCGTACTTTTCATAGATATTTTATATCTGTTGCTATAATACTGATTTCATCTCTTGACATCATTGTCTATCATTGGCACTGATTAAATAATGTTGGTAGAAAAATAGTTTTAAACAATGCTTTTTGTGTTTATACCGGGTATTTTTAAAGTCTTACCACACTTTATATATGGAACAAATGTATAAAACGAAGTGCATGATGTCATCATAATTTTTATTCCGTTCATAACACCATTCTGTTTGGAGTGCAAAGAATTACCCCAACAGACGACAGCCATTCGCTGCATATTGCCTTCCTATGGATTGTGAAGCAAATTTTTTTTATGACATCATGTTCATCATACAAAGTGTAGTGAAACTTTACAAACACCCTGTACATCGTTGATCTTCTCCTTTTTATGATGCCAAGTCTGGGGTAAACATCATGCCAAACATCTATCCAATCCTCTCTATGTTACTGATATTTTAATTAAGTTGGCTTTGCCTATATTATCAATAGCTGGCAGATGCACCGGGTGCCCGCTGTTGGTCCTCCGAGGGTGGGATGGCTTCTGGCGATAAGTCCAATAATGAATGTCTCGAAGCTGAGTATGCACGACAGGAGAAAAATACTAGGGAGTCTGTCCCGGACAGGCCCGCCCCTTGAGAGTGATAAGAAGGTAAAGAAGCCGATCAGCGAGGGGAGACATTTTTTGATGAACAGAAGCCGCCTGTCGTGCACGCTTCGTGAAGCTTTTCCAATTTAATTTTGCTCAGCTGTATGAGCCTTCCGCATTCATCTTTCTCTGCCTTCGTCTCCGTGGATGACACTAACGATATTTTAACTATCTACTTGAAAGTCTACACAATTCTTTAGCTGTTTCTGCCCAAGATAATTATTATTTGTAAATACTATAATGCTGTCAAAATATACAGTCATGACGTGTGTTGAGTATTAGAGATTTACTGCAGCCAACATTCATTATGAAGATGGCACCTGATTGATTGATTGACTGATTGATTGTTCAATCTATCAGTCGATTGATTGAGTGATTGTTCAATCGATCAATTGATTTATTGATTGATTGATTGATTGATTGATTGATTGATTGATTGATTGATTGGTCTATCGAAAGCGAGAATTAGGACAACATGGGTTAATGTGTGGTATATGAGTACAGACAACTTTGCGTTTCTTCAGAAAACAACACCCTGAAACTAATCAACAACATTTAGGTTGGTTTTTTTTTTTTTTTTTTGTAAATTTCTATATCATGTTGCAGCTCTTTGCATGACGTCGCTCTCATCACGGACAGGCGATCCTACTCCAGCTCCCTGGCTTCATATATGTTCATGCATTGTATGTCTTAAGTGTCCTGTATCCTGTGTCGCTTTGATCGACCACTGCCTCTTCTGCAAGAAACCATGCCTTTTATTACTGTTGTTTTCAAAGTCGGTGTTGTTGCGAAAGAGAATGCGATTCACAATCCCGCATACCACGTTTGAAACACAGCTGTAGGTGATTTGATAGCAGCACTTCTTGCTTTGGTTTTCATACAGTGGTATGAGATCACAACAGCAAACAATGCTGGTATTGACTGCACGTCCTGTAAAGGATATGCAATTAATGATGGATAACTTGCAGCCGGAAGCTGTATTAACATCAGAGAAACGGACCAAGCTGAATCGAGCAGTTTGACCTTTATTTTTTTTTTAACGCATGTGGTATTTAATATGGACGAGGTATTTCAAGTTAATAGATATTATATGTAATATGGACGAGGTATTTCAAGTTAATAGATATTATATGTAATATGGACGAGGTATTTCAAGTTCCAGATATGATATTTAATATGGACGAGGTATTTCAAGTTAATAGATATTATATTTAATATGGACGAGGTATTTCAAGTTCCAGATATGATATTTAATATGGGCGAGGTATTTCAAGTTAATAGATATTATATGTAATATGGACGAGGTATTTCAAGTTAATAGATATTATATGTAATATGGACGAGGTCTTTCAAGTTCCGAGATGCGCCACTGTTTACGAATCGGTTCATGATAATCTTCATATCTTGTACAATGCCAGTACTTTCCTTCTTTTTTCCCCCACTGAATCCCGGAATTGTTCTAGCACAGTTAAGTTGAATTAGTTTAATGGTAAATACCACCAAAACTGAAGTAATGCAGGTTACCAGACCTACTGGTCCACTAAATATATTGATAAATCCTCCACCTCTGGAACAAGTTAAAGAATTTACTTATCTAAAATGTATTATCACGGAAGAAGGCAGGATAGACAGAGAAATCGAAATTAGATGTCAAAAAGCAAGGGCTTTTATATATCAACTATCACCCACACTAAAACTTCCAAATTTACCTAATTCGCAAATCGACAGATCATAAATAGCGATTTCATACCAACCCTATGCTACACATTTCAAATTTAATTCATAAAATTAGTATCACGGAGAAACTACACTTTTTTTTTTTAATCAAAAGAAACAAAAATATAAATTTATATTACAACAAGTTGTAAAAAGAAAAAGGAAAGAACGAAGACAACACCTATGTTTGGTATCAAAGTCGTTATAATCGCCATAACATTAGATGGATATCTCATGTGTTACTCTAATTATAATGGGGGAAGATGGAGAAAACGTGTTAGCTGGGGAGATCTGGCTATATGCAGAAAATGTGAAAATGTAAACCGGAGTTCTAAACCTGGTCGTGAGCATGTTGGCACTGTTGGGGAGACCCTGAGTCTGATGTGTATAGCCAGAGAGAGGGGGAGTTTGTTTTGTTTTTATTTTTTATTTTTTAATTTTTTTTTGGGGGGGGGGGGTGGTGGGGGGGAGGGGGGGGGGGAGGATAGTTCTAGTAAAGAGATACGGGAAGACGAAATAGAACAAGAGTGGCGGACAGAAACGTAGATTGACATGGAGAGACACATACAGTAAAAATTTCATATTGTGTTGCATACATTTTGACAGATTGATAGACTAAAAGACACAAAGGCAGACTAACACACGACTATGTCTTAAAATTACGAAACAGACAATTAGACAGAAAGATAGCAATAGTTAAGAGACAGACAGAGATAAAGACAGACAGACTAGCGGGCTGGTAGTCATAAGGGTGTACAGATAGAAAAGCAGATAGACAGACAGACAATGAGACGGAATTACCTATGTATGAAAAGATTGACAAACAGGCAGACAGACAGGCAGGCAAGCAGACAGGTGGGCAGGTAGGCATGCAAGTAAGTAGACAGACATACAGATAGACAGCCAGGCAGACAGACAAACGTGTAGATAGAATTTTCGTCAATGCAATGTAACATCCAAGACATGCAGCTCAAAATACAACATGCTAGAAAACAAGTCTTCACACACACACACACGCGCGCGCACACACACACACACACACACACACACATGCACACACAAACACACACACAAACGCACACACGAGCGCGCAAACGCACACAAACCCGCAGTGAAAAATGAAATACAGATAGAGGAAAAAAGACAGAACCAAGACATATGTGAACGTACAAAGGAAGAGGGAATGACAGAAAGTAGAAACTCAAACATCCTGCCCTATTCTCGTCCTACCAGCCATGGCACATTACTGGGACAATGACGAACAAGATGTCCTTAATCCGTGAACCAATCAGGCCGCTGTTTAGCTAACATTGTAAAACCTCAGCTTTGCCTGTCTCAGATTGTCGCCAGGTTTTTGCCAGGCGACCAGTTAAACAAAGATTACATGTTTAAACAACAGATGAAAATCTATGTTTGGTAAGCTCACAACATTATGGGCACTATTCTACCTGGCAATATGAAGCCAGTGCTTGGTAAGGTTTACTTGATTTGGAAAGATATGGTTGATCTATCTATCTATCTATCTATCTATCTATCTATCTATCAATCTATCTATCTATCTATCTATCTATCTATCTATCCATCTATCTATCTATCTATCTATCTTATCTTCTGCCTGCCTGCCTGTCTGCCTACACACACACACACACACACACACATATATATATATATACCTGTCTGTCTGCCTGTCTGTATATCTATCTGTCTGTCACTCGGTCTGTACCTCTCTCTCTCTCTCTCTCTCTCTCTCTCTCTCTGTCTGATATTCTGTCTGTTTATCCGTCTCTCTCTCTCTCTCTCTCTCTCTCTCTCTCTCTCTCTCTCTCTCTCTCTCTCTCTCTCTCTCTCTCTCTCTGATATTCTGTCTGTTTATCCGTCGGTCCGTCCGTCCGACCGCCCGTCTACCTGCTTGCGTAATTGCCTGCCTGCCTGTATGTGCCTATATTACAGATTTCTGAATGTCTATCCTTCTATCTATCTGCCAATTTTTTAGTTCTTCAAAAGTCTGTCTCTCTATATGTTGCCTGTTTTTAAGATCTTCAAATGGCTGTCTATCTGTCAGCCGGTATATGAGTGCTTCAATTGTCTGTCTGCCATCCTATCTTTCATTTTTTTTCTTGAAACTTCATGTCTATTATCTTCCTTCCTATCATTCAGATCTCCAAATATCTGTCTCTCTAGCTGTCAACTTCTTTTAGTTCTCCTCATGTCTGTCTGTCTCCTACTTTATGCATGCCGCTCTGTCCACTCGTCTGTACGTTAACACAATATAATCTAATTATACCCTCTGAATTTGTTTCTAATCGATCAATAAAAAAAGCATGTTTTCAAGCATAAAAACAAGCGCGAAAAGGACACACCGAAGCCCAGAAACATGTATTTTATGACCGAATCTCTAAAACAAAACGGAAATAATTGAAGTCCAATTTCCTTGTTATCTAAAGATTAACGTGGCCGCCACCAAGGAAGCTAAAACTGGGCTGTATTTTCCCTGCGAGAGTGCCATAATTACTGTTAGCACTTTGACCTTCGTTTGCAGATAAAAGGACAATTAACTCAAGTAACAATTGGAAAACATGTAAAAGTAATACTCAGAACAATGTTTTCCCGGAGTGAATTTGAAAAATGAAGATGTAGACAATAGACTGCGCAGAATGTTGTGTGAATTTTGTAGTACATATCTGATGGTTTGCAGGGAAATGTGTCAGGCATTAATTTGTGTGAAAGTATATTTTGGAAATGTGAATGAAGAAATAAGTTAGATCGTTTGTTGGTTCGTTTGTTTAGGTTGGTTGGTTGGTTGGTTGGTTGGTTGATTGGTTGGTTGGTTGGTTGGTTGGTTGGCTGGCTGGTTGGCTGGCTGGCTAGATGGTTGGTTGTTTACCTGGTTGGCTGTCTGATTGTTGGAAGACTAGACAGAGAAATATAAACCAGAATTCAAATAGCAAACAATATCAACTATCAAATAGCATCTATTCTAAACTATCCGCGACGAAGGTGTTACGGACGCGGTTCCTAATCCTGCATACCCGCGTTCCAAACACAGTTGTGTTGGTATTTTTTAGAAAAGGGTAAGTATGCCGGTCGTTCAGAAAGCTATGGCAAACTACTGAACGTAAACTTGCCCACGAATCACGAACAGCCAAAAAATTATGGGGTTGGCTGCTACGTCCTGTAAAGGACATGCAACTAACTTTTTCTTTTTACTTCTTCTTCTTCTTCTTCTTCTTCTTCTTCTTCTTCTTCTTCTGCTTCTTCTTTTTCTTCTTCTTATTCTTCTTCTTCTTCTTCTTCTTCTTCTTCTTCTTCTTTTTTTTCGCTTTCTTTTTATATAAAAAAGAGGTTGGTAGACGCTTCACTCGTCCCAACGCTGTGATACAAATGCCAGACAGGGACAGTCCTAGAAACACACAGGTATATTATCACACCATGTCAGAGGAGATGCATAAGAAAAACAGCTGAAACAAAACATGAGATAAAGAGACAAATGAGAAACTAAGAATAATTGTAGGGACAACGCCAATTACTGACCTTACAGAACACCAAATTATTACATGTTTCGGCAGTTTAGTTAGAATGAAACGAGAGCAATCAGTATATGGAGAATTCTACATAATAACATCGTAGTACAGGTGAGAGGGCGACCCAGAAAGAGTTGGCTAGATGGAGTGAAAGTGAAAGAAACATTGAAGATATCAAATATGGCGTTGGTACAGGCAATAAGCCAAGCGAAACAGAAAATGACACCTGCCTTCTCTGTACATCTCACGACAAAAGGCGTAGGACACAAAATGAAGGGGATCTATCTATATTTCGAGGGTAAGTTAATATGTAAATCACAAATGGTTGTAGAAAAATAACTAAATATGATGACGACTTGAAACCAGATTATTTGTATACATACATTGTCCCTTTATTTCTCACCACAATTTCCACCAACATTGATGCACGTATCCCATCGTTTTATCAGTCCTGCCAAACCGACTGCATAAATCTGCGTGCCCTGTTTTCATTTACCTGCCATCCCACAGAACTGTGTGACTTACTTATTGACTCGCTCTTGTAACGTTTCTACCCAACTATGCACCGCTTTACTGGACATCGCTAGGGGCTAAGTCCACTGAAAACCCACCTTGGCGGGAGACATTTCGCGAGTGGCTCCGAGGTTGAATGTGAAGTGAAAACGTGGTTTAGAAAACAGAGCACGCAGTTCTATGCATTCGGTTTGGGAGAACTGATAAAACTATGGGATAAGTGTATCAATGTTGGTGGAAATTATGTTGAGAAATAGAGGAACAATGTATGTATACAAATAAACTGGTTTCAAGTTGTTATCATCTTTAGTTATTTTTCTACAGCCATTTGTGACTTACTTATTAACTTACCCTCGTACAAGTTATCCTGGCAGCTAAGAAATAAAAAGAATAAGTCAAATGTCTCTGTGGAAATATGGCAGGTCTCTGCTAAACATACACAACGAAAATACACTCCAACAATAAGAAATAAACTGCTCTCCAGATGAACGCATAAAAAGGAAAAATACTCATGAGGTTGTTATTCAGTTTCATCAGTAATGCTCGATTCCACACTCTTCATATTTCTTTTATTATTTCACTCTTTGTATGTCCAAAATTACACCAACTCTTGTTGTTTTGAGTAAATGCTTTCCTGAGTAAATAATTCGCTACTCAATCTGAATATTTCTCTCTCGCACCAGAGGACCTCATTTTAAGGATTCCCAGTAAACTCGCAATCTTCCGATCCATTTTAAGGATTCCCAGTAAACTCACAATCTTCCGATCCATTTTCATCTTCATGTTATCCAGCTGTCCTTTTTCTGTGTAACTGTCCTGACCTTTTCTGTGCTAATATTTAAGCTGGTTTTAGCAGTTAGTAGGGATACAGGATAGTAGGAGTCTGTCCTACTGCTAGGCAGGTCCACCGGATGGCGGATGGTGGAGTGGCCTCTATATATTTTGCCTACAGGTTAGCTGTGAGTATGTTGAATGCGCAGCCGTGGACCAACACAGATGGTGGTCACTGAGAGAAGGCGAGTTAGTTGTGGGGGAGATATCAGTATAATATACCTCAATACTATATGGTGTAACGATCAGCGGATAGGAAGCACCACACATAACCCGCCCATGCCTTGCAGGGTCTGACTTTTCAAACAAAGGCTAGTGGAGTCACCATACACAAACAGGCGGAAGGCCAGGATAAACCGCCGCTGTATTTTCCCAAGATAATCATGCTTCTAAGCAAACAAAAAACTTATCACAAACGTCAGAAAGAAGCAGTCATAATTTTTGGCCACACTAAGTGAAGACAGAAATTGAAACATGTTGTGACAACCTGAAAGATATGTGGAAATAGAGACAGTGGAAGACAGCGTGAGAAAATTGTTAACAGTCTTGTGTCATGACACGGAAGAGAGTCAACACATGAATTGATCCCTGCCGTCGTAGATCACAATTTGTAAAGAGGCAACGCACTGGATTGTGATGATGATGAGGGATACGGTGGCATGAAAACTGCCGGGAACCCTCAGCTGTTCACGATCCTCTGTACCGGACATGCTATTCCAACAGAAGACCAATGCGCCCGTGGATTATGTAAGTGTGGCTCATTGTTTGGTACCAAGCATGGTGGCTCAAAGGATAGTGAGACGCGGTAGTCTCCGTGGCGAAGTGGTCAAGCCGTCTGACTAGCAACCCGAAAGTTGTGAGTTCGATTCCGGGCTGCTTCTTTAGGCTCGCGAGTGCATTTTCCTCGGAGACTCCTGAGGGTCGTCACTTGAGCTAAGGAGTTCGTACTTTATGCAACGCTTTCGACAGATCGCCCTGCGGAAAGAGACCTAGCCATATGGGATAAGACACGGTGCAATGAAGTCAACCGTCTCGATTTTTAAGACTTTTTAAACTGAGACCATCAGATATCATACTCTCTGAAACACCGAGTCGGGAGATCCACATCAGCTACCGGCCATTTAGAAGCAGACAGCTATATACTGATTTCGATGGTTCGAGGATTGGGCTTTCCGGATGAAATGGCAAAGTATTGAACTGACATTGCCTAGTAATTCATAAACGGCTATTAAATGGTGGGGTTGGTTGCAGCGTCCTGTAAAGGATATGCAAATAACTTAAACATGGACACAGAAGGGTACCATCAGATGTACATGATGTTCTGTACCGGATGATATGAATTAACGTAAACATGAACACAGCCGGGTATCATTATTTGTACATCATGTTCTGTACCGGAAAGAAAAATCACCCCATTGCTACTAAAAACAGTAGCAAGTGTATGGACTATGATTAAGCTTACAGCGAGCGAGCGCAAAAACAAAAATAGAAAGTATGAGTGTTTCAATAGAAACATCGACATAGGTTGGCTAAAGAGAACGGAGAGAGGTTCCTGGGAACAGAAGAAAGGATACGTGTTTCAATAGAAAGATCGACATAGGTTGGCTAAAGAGAACGGAGAGAGGTTCCTGAGAAAAGAAGAAAGGATACCTGTTTCAATAAAAAGATCGACATAGGTTGGCTAAAGAGAACGGAGAGGGGTTCCTGGGAACAGAAGAAGATAAGGCTGGCAAAATAGGACACTGGTGTCAGGAAACAGAAAAAGGCAGATTAGGAAAACAGAAAGGATACGAGTCTTTGGAGATAGAGCACGATAGACTGGAATATGGGAAAGTAACTACTGGCAGGAGAAAGAACACGATAAACTGGAATAAAAGAGAGGAAACTAGTGGGCAGGAGAAAGAATACGATAAACTGAAATATGGGAAAATAAACCAGTGTCAGAAGAAAGAACACAATAGACTGGAATAAGAGACAAGAAAACAACAACATTTTTGACAACAACATTGACAAACCAACACAGACCTGGTGTCGTTAGCCGCTACACGCTGAGGGATTTGCTGAGGAGGGGATCCGAGCACTTATGGGCTGAATGGTTCGATGTGCGATGAAGATGATCTGTCGACTAACTAACTAACTAACTAACTAAGATACAGGACATTAGTGGCAGGAGAAATAACACGATAGACTGGAATAGATAAAGTAGACGAGTGTCCGGAGAAAGAACACGATAGAATGCAATAACAGAAAAGAAACTAGTGGCAGGAGAAAGGACACCAAAGATTGGAATAAGAGAAAGGAGACTAGCGCACGGAGAAAGAACATGATAGATCAGAATAAAGGAAAGTACACGAGTGTCAGGCAATGAACATGACAGGCTGACATACGAAAAAAAAGAACTAGTGTCTAGAGAAAGAACACGACAGATCGGAATAAGAGGAAGGACACGATTGGCAGGAAAAAAGAAAAAAGATGGATTGGCACAGGAGCGAATAGTAACGGGCTATGAAACAAACTGAGCTGCAAATTATGAAAAGTTGTGCCGGTACTAGAATAATATAGGTATATATTTCAAAATGATCACTAGAATAATTACGAAACAAATGTTTCGCAAGCCACTTTGTCTGAATTTTGGCTTTCACTCGTGAATTCTGGGAAATATCACATTACATTCGCTCGTTACATGCTACCGTCCTTTGTTTTATGGACCATGCAATTAAACATAATGTGTTTTAGTGTAGATAGTATTAGAAGTGGTAGTAGTAGTAGTAGTAGTAGTAGTAGTAGTAGTAGTAGTAGTAGTAGTAGTAGTAGTAGTAGTAGTAGTAGTAGTAGTAGTAGTAGTAGTAGTAGTAGTAGTAGTAGTAGTAGTAGTTGTTGTTGTTGTTGTTGTTGTTGTTGTTGTTGCTGTTGTTGTTGTTGTTGTTCTTGCTGTTGTGATAACAGTAGTAGTAGAAGCAGCAGAAGTAGTAGTTGTTTTTATTGTTGAATTATTAATCGTAATAGTAGCATCAGTGTCGTACGTAAAGAATGTAGTGGTAGTTATTTGTTCTTCTTTACTATTTTAGTGTCGTCCCTGGAGTGAGGGGAATCAACACCCACATTTATTTTTATTCAATATCACTATCCTGGAGATATCCAGCAGACTCCGTCCACACCACTCCCTCATTCTGAAGACACCTTCTTCTCACTCTTACTCACCCCTGGATCATGCCCCCTCTCATTCTTCCCCAACATAACATACTTGACAACTCTAGCTTCAACAAATAAAAACAAGAAATTTATTAAAGCAAAGAGTTTATGTAGGAGAAGGGTGTGTGTGTATAGTGTGTAGAATGTGTGACGTATATTCTAAGGTATATATAAACTCAGATCAGTGTTCAAGAGTATAGTCATTTTCATCACTGTGCTGAGAACACACCAGCACCATGTATTCCAGACAAACAACCTCACCGAGGTGATGCTTCTCTGGTCACGTGAAGAGTTTCTCCCCTATCTCTCGAGGCATCCCGATGTTTGGACTTCCATGACAAACACTGTCTAATGAGAGTCTTCAATCTAATTCACACTATGAACTCCCTCTGTTATTTAACTGATTGTTACTCAGAGAATTCTAACACTATTGTCACTGTTACTTGGGAAATCTTAATTGATCTAGTGTCACTGGTTGTAAAGATTCCCCATATTAACACCACAATCTGAATGTTCCAGGTATTTCTATAAATTTATATGAATGTTCCTGGTATCAGTGTTATATATATATATATATATATATATATATATATATATATATATATATATATATATATATATATATATATATATATATATATATATATATATATAATGTTCTGACTATTCAGTGATACAACTATCACTTGCCAAACATAAGTATCATCAGCATGTCCTGCTCAGTAGAAGCCAGGTTTCCGCAGACCAACTGGGGTATAAGTCCAATGTAGAGGTCTCTCAGCAACTTCTGTCTTCAAATCCTGAGCCATCATCTTCTAAACTGTGTTCTAGCTTCACTGTTGAATATCATAGCACACATACGTGGAACCTGTTGAGTAGAGAATACTATGGTGAGAGCAACTCAATCCTGGCCGGAATTAGGTGAGTGTAGGCCAATAGCAGCACTCAGATCTATAACAGAGATCCGATCTCTGTCATACGGCCAAATAGCTCCTCACATTTTCTAGGACATGGCAACACCAGGAAAGAATAAAGGAACGGGTAGAAACCCAGCAGATGCCCTACTGGAAGATCCTACCATTTCACATTCCCCTCCTCCCTCCCAACCATCCTCAATCTCTGTAATTATTATCCCACTACATTGTCCTCAACTCCCTGAGTAAAATGATATATCACACAAGCTAGTTAAAGCCACACAATAGGATACTAGTGCCGACGCTCCTATGACACTTTCTAGCTCCGCACTTATAGAACATTCTATCACTGCACCTATAATACATTGTATCACCACACCTATAATATATTATATCACCTTACAGTACTGTACTCTATTCCTAATCATACTCTAAGTTAGATATGATTAATAGAATACCATATGCCTATTTCCGGTTGCAAATTGAGACTATGCAATCCCTGATTGGATCTATGTCTGCCGATAATTATCAACACTTGGACACTATAGTCTCTTTCAAAAACACAACTCGGAAACTGCACCGATCCTTCAAACTTCAGAAATCTTGGTCGACTAACTCCACTTGTTTACCGCAACGGGTTTTATGTCGGGCTTGAGTGACGTCACAAAAAAGTCTAGACGCTGATCAGTCCAGAGTCTGGTTTTCTCCTCTTGTTTTAGACTAACTGGAGTTAATCCGTCGTCAAGTTTGCTTTCATCTGGGGAAATCCTTTGTCTCGTACAACAATAGTTCTGTCTGTCTGTGAACCAGAGAATTCCCCACATCACAGAATCCTCTCCGCCGTCTGTACAGACATTCCGTCTATCACTTCACAGGCTGACTCCCGCCTCCCAGACGGATGGCGTTCTTATTTGTTTCTCGAACAACAACTTGTTAACAATATGCCGACCGGGTGTAGACATTTTGACGCGACTTATTTTTCTCAGTCTATACAACATCTAAGGGTTGCCTGTTTTTGCAGCCGAATGTCGGGTCTTGTTTGTCATCGATCGAAACTAACAAGTTTATTTTTCGTGACAATCAGCTAGTTCTCAGTTCATAGTCAAATAGTAGTAGTAGTAGTAGTAGCAGCAGTAGTATTATTAGTAGAAATGTTAGTAGTAGTAGCAGCGGTAGTAAATGTTTTAGTAGTAACAGTATTAGTAGTGGGTGTAATACTAGCAGTAGTATCAACTGTTGTAGTAGCAGCAATGGCAATTGTAGTAGTAGTAGTAGTAGTAGTAGTAGTAGTAGTAGTAGTAGTAGTAGTAGTAGTAGTAGTAGTAGTAGTAGTAGTAGTAGTAGTAGTAGTCGTAGTAGTCGTAGTAGTAGTAGTAGTAGTAGTAGTAGTAGTAGTAGTAGTAGTAGTAGTAGTAGTAGTAGTAGTAGTAGTAGTAGTAGTAGTAGTAGTAGTAGTAGTAGTAGTAGTAGTAGTAGTAGTAGTAGTAGCCTCTCTTCCCCTCGATCTTTCCGGTTGTCACGCTGTTCTCCAATGCCTCTCTTCTCATCACATGCAGGAAGAAAGCTGTTTGTCTCTTTCTTATTGTTGTATATAATGTTCTAGTTTCATTAGCCTGTTACAGGTAGTCGTTGTTAGTTACTCTGGCAGTCCAAAGGATTCGCAATCTCTTTGTGTTCCTTCTAATTTCTTCTTAATTTGTTCATTTACATTCCAAGATTCACTACCATACAATAAAACTGGTTCTATGTAGCATTTCAGCACTCTCTTTCAGTGATAGTGACTTACTGCATAAGATACTCTTCATTTTCTGAAACGCGGCGTTTGCTTGCCCTATTCTGCACATCTTCCATCTGATGTTATAAATGCCCCTAGGTATTTAAAATTATCAACTTGGTTAAGAATGTTCCCTTCTATTTCTTTGTCACATGTTGGTGTTACCATTTTCTTTGATATCACCATTGTTACTGTTTTCTTGATATTCAAGGAGGATCCATTTTTTGCACTCTCTGTTACTACAATGTCCAACAATTGTTGTAGGCTGTTGAATTATCCGCCACCGATATTGTGTCATCTGCATAGCGTATATTATTTATATTATAACCTCTGATTAGTACTCCTGTCATCTCTTTGATCTCTCTCATTATTACTTCGCTATAGAGGGAGAAGAGATCCGGTGACAAGACACATCCCTGTCGTACTCCTAGCTTTATCTGTTCGTAAATGTCCTCTTTATTTCCCATTTTAATTGCTGCTACTTGGTTTCAGAAAATATTCTTTATTATTCTTAAATCTTTCCTATCACAGTTGATATCATCAAACACTTTAATCATTGTATCATGTTTAACTTTATCAATTGCCTTAGTATAATCTGTGAAGCACAAATATATGTCTCTCTGTTTCTCTATTGACCTTTCTATTAGTGTCCGTAATGTATATATTACATTGTTTGTAGCCTTTTCTTCCACAAATCCATACTGTTTTTCACTAGCAACATAATAGCAGTCTTAATAGAAAAGTACTTACGTTTGATGTTATAATTGTAATAGTAGTAGTACAGTAGTAGTAGTAGTATAGTAGTAGTAAAGTAGTAGTAGCAATTGCAACAATAGCAAAAGTAGTTGTAGTTTAAATCAACATGGCAACCGACAATGTTCTCTAACGTTCTTCGATAAACACATACAACTGCACAGGACAAGACTGAAAGATTGATCACAAAGTAAGCTGAAAGATCTATCTCCGCTGCAGCTAACGAGATTAAAATGATACGACCCAGGCTAAAGATTGAACCCATGTGTCTTTCTTTCTGGCATATATTAAATCACTATCTCTGGCTTGGCATTCAAAGCCCGTGCCATTCGTCTACCGTAGGACAAGCACTTATCTGCAGAATATTTTATAGGAAAGTCCGCAATGGTAGGTTCTCTGCAGCACACGACACAAGTTGGTGCAGACGTGATTAATGGACGGTAAAACAGCCCCGGACGCATACGCTCCAGCGTTCAATTAGAGGTCGGGAGAAGACTACTGAACTGATGCGCAAATTATGATCAATTCTCCGAGTGGCTACCGGATGTACTCCAGTGCACTGGTATTAATTGAAGTTCGCAGAAAACATTAAAATTTATTACGTGTCGTGACTTACGGGTCGTGTATGTGGAGAAATCTGTCTGAGATCAAATAATTAATGATGATGAAATTCACGTTAGCTAAACTTCGTGTCATCATCATGAAACAGGACATTTGCAGAACGTCTCTTGCCTGGTAGACACTTGATCTTCCGCCAGTTCCCCTGCCTCATTCATGTTTATGCCCATGGTGTATTTAATGTGCTGTGTCCATCTTCCCGATATGTTGACGGCAGAGATACCCCAGGGGAAAATTAGTTTAGTTTAGTTTAGTCAACGGATCAAAATCACGGCACACGGGTGTAACCCATAAGTGCTCCGTTCTACTCTTAACTCAAGCATGCGTCTGGATAATCTCAGCTCAGTGCACGAACTCCGTAGCACCAGCGAGGATCCTGACATATTTTGGGTAGATGTTTATCTCCAAATTTTGTCCAGGTAGCGCCGTTTGGCTACTCTTTTTCGATTTCCACCTGCCAGGAGATTTTCTTTTACGTGCGCAACAATACACGCGGGCCACCGATCTCACTACCCAGAGACAAGTGGAAAGTTTGTTAATAGAAGTCCACGTGAAAACATCCCGGCCCTCACTGGGGCTTGAACCCGGGACCTCCAGCACTCGAGGCGGACACCATACCTCGAGACCACTCTACAGACTTCTTCATTATTATTTACAAATCGTACACGCGCGCACTAACGCACATACATACACGCTGCTTAGGGGCAGTGAACGTGTTTCACGATTCCCCGAGACACCGAGTTGAGGGATTGAGATCTACCGTAGGAGACATGGAATCAGGCCGCCTTGCGTTGATATCGATGATATGGGCGCTTTTCGGTCAGAAAGCAATAGCAAACACACACACACACACACACACACACACATATATATATATATATATATATATATATATATATATATATATATATATATATATATATATATATATATATATATATATATATATATATATATATATATATATATATATTCAACGTCTTTGTACATGGATATTCGTTTTGATGGCTGTTTGTTGTTTTAATTTTCGTTCCAATTTCTGTCAGTTTCTCCGTATCTTCACATTATTGGTCGTAGCTTGTTCTTTGGTTTTTTTTTTTTTTTGTTTTTTTTTTAACTATGCCAAACCTCCACTTCTTAGACCTTTTTTTTTTATTGTTATTCTTCAGTTTTTCTTTGGTCACCATTTTTTTTTTTACCAAGTAGGCTCCATTTCTTCTTAATTAGTTGCATTGTTCTTTTTTAATTAAGAAAAATATCAATAGAATACATTAAAAAGGACACTATGAAACCCAGAATAACGAAAACAAGGCAGGCAAGAATTTGGCAGAATATTTAATGAGGTTATTACATGCGGGAAACAGACACAGACAGACAAGATATCGACAAAGACGCCAGGAAAGCATATGAAAAAATTGACATGAACGAAATAAGACCATAAAAAGCTGACAAGTCCGGGACATTGACAGACAGAAACACGAAACGGGACAGAAAAATTCACTCGGTGGCGAAACAGATAGGAATGCAAATAGAGCAAGGGAGAAAAGACAGTAATAAAAGTCTTTGTCATGGCTGGACAGTGAAGGGGCAAAAATGACTACAGTTAAGATTTAAGCAGATGGGATATTCAGTGTCTTTCTTTCATTCACAGAGGGGTGTATGGCCACAACAGCTGATTTCCAATTATTGATATCTGCTTGACGTGTTCTGGCAGGTCCAAGGCCAATCGATTTTGTTTGTGTTTAATTAGTTCTGTGAAAAGATCTGTCTTTGTTATCGTCATAATCATCATCTGTCTCTGTTATTGTCATAATCATCATCTGTCTCTGTTATCGTCATAATCATCATCTATCTCTGTTATCATCATAATCATCATCTGTCTCTGTTATCGTCATAACCATCATCTGTCTCTGTTATCATCATAATAATCATCAGTTTCTTTTATTGTCATAATCATCATCTATTTTTGTTATCGTCATAATCATCATCTGTCATTGCTAGCCTTATAATCATCATCTGTTTCCGTTATCATTATAATCATCATCAGTTTCTGTTATCGTCATAATCATCATCTATTTCTGCTATCGTCATAATCATCATCTGTCTATATTATCGCCATAATAATCATGTCTCTAGTATCGTTATAATCATGATATATCTATATTATCATCATAATCATCACAAGCCTGTATTATCGTCATAATTATAATCTTTCGCTCTTATAATCTTAATCATCTTCTGCCTCCATTGTTGTCATTAATATCATGTCTCTATTATCGTCAAAATCATCATCTGTCTTTGTTAGCCGTATAAACATCATCTGTCTCTGTTATTGTTAAAATCATCATCCGTCTCTGTTATTGTTAAAATCATCATCCGTCTATGTTATCGTCATAATCATAACCTATTTCTGTTATCGTCATAATCATCATCTATCTCTATTATCGTCATAATCATCCTCTGTCTCTATTATCTTTATAATATTCATCTGTGTCTATTATCATCATAATCTCATCTGTCTCTATTATCGTTATAATCATCCTCTGTCACTATTATCGTTATAATATTCATATGGCTATATTAACGTTATAATTATCACCTGTCATCTATTATCGTCATAATCATCAAATGTCTCTATTATTTTTATAATCATTATCTGTCTCTATTAGCTGACCAGCGTAGAAGTTGAGCCTGCTACCTCACCATCAGCACACCGAAAGTATTTTTTTAAAGAGCGAGCGCTCTTATCTATTCAGCCACGCTGACCTCCATAGATGTAAAGAAACGAGTTAAAAATGTAGTAATGTAATACACAGATGTAAAGAAACATGTTAAAAATGTAATAATGTAATACACAGATGTACAGAAACATGTTAAAAATGTAATAATGTAATACACAGATGTACAGAAACATGTTAAAAATGTAATAATGTAATACACAGATGTAAAGAAACGTTAAAAATATAATCGTGTAATACACAGAACAATGGGAAAAGTTAAGGGACTCCATTCATCAAACTAGCAAAGAAATATTGGCGGAGAGAAGCCAAAAATCTAAGAAAAAATGCATGAATAAAGAAATCTTAATGCTAATGGACAAAGGGAAACAGAATAAAAATGACAAACAAGAGTACGCTAAGATAAATAAAGAAATAAGAGATAAATGTGTGAAGGCAAAAGAAAGTTGGTTAAACGA
The DNA here is from genome assembly GCA_014155875.1 of Cepaea nemoralis. Taxonomy (NCBI): domain Eukaryota; kingdom Metazoa; phylum Mollusca; class Gastropoda; order Stylommatophora; family Helicidae; genus Cepaea; species Cepaea nemoralis. The sequence goes on from JACEFZ010019101.1 coordinate 1,351,752, forward strand.
GCAATGCAAAAAAAAATTAATTACATTCCATTAAAGATCAAAAAAGTATGCACAGACAAAGCAGTGAGCCCACGGGAAGAAAAATAAGAATAAATACAGGGTGTTTGAAATCAAAAACAGGAAAGATATTATTGGAGGAAGGTGCTATAATGAAGTGGTGGAATGAGTATATAAGAGAATTATATAATGGAGAAAGGGAAGAATTAACAGAAGAAAGTAACTTAGAAGGCCCACCTATTCTAAAAGAAGAAGTCGCTGACGCTATGAAACATATGAAGAAAGGAAAAACAGCTGGGCCAGATGAAATCACAGTAGAAGAATTAGAAGTATTGGGAGAATTTGGGGTAGATATATTAACAAAAATGCCGAATGATATTTACAATAGTGAATATTTACCGAGCGATATTCTGAAATCTGTATTTATAGCAATACCAAAGAGACCAGGAGAAATTGAATGTGAAGATTTTCGTACAATTAACCTCATAAACTATGTCACTAAGCTTCTACTCAAAATTATAATGAGAAGAACAAGAAAGAAAATAAAAATGGAAATTAGCGAAGAACAGTATGTTTTTATGGAAGGAAAGGGTACAAACAATGCAATCTATATATTACAAACACTAATAGATAGGTCAATAGAGAAACATTACATTATACTAAGGCATTTGATAAAGTAAAACATGATGAGCTGATTAAAATGTTGGAAGATATCAACATTTATGGGAAAGATGTAAGAATAATAAAGAACATATACTGGAACCAAGTAGCAGCAATTAAAATGGGAAATAAAGAGGGTAGTTACGAACAGATAAAGCTAAGAGTACGACAGGGGTGTGTCTTGTCACCCGATCTCTTCTCCCTATATAGCGAAGTAATAATGAGAGAGATCAAAGAGAAGCCAGGAATACTAAACGGAGGATACAATATAAACAATACACGCTATGCAGATGACACAGTATTGGTGGTGGATAATACAACAGACCTGCAACAATTGTTGGACATTGTAGTAACAGAGAGTGCACAGAAAGGACTCTCCGTGAACATCAAGAAAACAGTAACAATGGTGATATCAAAGAAAATGGGGACACCAAAATGTGACATAGAAATAGAAGGGGAAATTCTCAACCAAATGGATACTTTTAAATACCTAGGGGCACTTAAAACTTCAGATGGAAGACGTACAATAGAGATTAAAAGCAGAATAGGGCAGGCAAAAACCGCATTTCAGAAAATGAAGAGTATCTTATGCAATAATTCACTATCAATGAATGTCTGTGTATCTGTGTATTACATTTTTAAACATGTCTTTTACATATGTGTGTTACATTTTCCTTCTTCTTCTTCTTCTTCTTCTTCTTCTTCTTCTTCTTCTTCTTCTTCTTCTTCTTCTTCTTCTTCTTCTTCTTCTTCTTCTTCTTCTTCTTCTTCTTCTTCTTCTTCAGCGTTCCGAGCCATTGAGGTTCTTTTCTGCAGATACAAGCCGTCTCCATTCGTCTCTCTGGTGGACCTTCTCTTGCCAGTCGTTGATTCCAAGTGCTTGTAGGTCTGTATATGTATTATCTCTCCACCTTCTTTTTGGTCGACCTCGGGGTCTACGAGTAGTATATGGCGTGCACTTGCCACATGATTGGAGGGTAAACTGGTAGGGTAATTTGGGTTTATGAAGGAAATACGGGGAAAATGTCGACTCGGTGAAATTTTTTTTTCGGCGTGCCTCGTGGGAACGAAATTTTTGGCGCTGCCTGGTGGGTGTGATTGACGGGTGTCTGTAAAAGTAATTAAGGTAAAATGTTCTGGAAAGCGAGGTTGTGAGATGAGTGGTAGTACTTAAAGAGAGGGCACGGATGAGGGAGGGTGTTATATATGGTGGTGTAGACATAATGTGTATGGTGATAAACAAAGGGTGTGATGGGTCGTGGTTTCTACTCATGGGTATATGGTGGTGGTGTAGATATAATGTGTTAGTGGTGTCGTGATGGGTCGTGGTTTCTACTCATGGGTATATGGTGGTGGTGTAGATATAATGTGTGCGTAGTGATGAACAAGGGTGTGATGGGTCGTGGTTTCTACTCATGGGTATATGGTGGTGGTGTAGATATAATGTGTGCGTAGTGATGAACAAGGGTGTGATGGGTCGTGGTTTCTACTCATGGGTATAGGGTGGTGGTGTAGATATAATGTGTGCGTGGTGATGAACAAGGGTGTGATGGGTCGTGGTTTCTACTCATGGGTATATGGTGGTGGCGTAGACATAATGTGTATGGGTAGTGATGAACAAGGGGTGTGATGGGTCGTGGTTATAATCGATGAAGTAAGAGATGGTTACTATCATCTGAACAGTGTGATAGTAGTAGGTAAAGGGTGGTATATTCACCGATTACAAAGGAAAGCTTATAAAGTTATAATGGGTGTGGTGGTAAGGGGTATTAGTGATCAAGTAGGAGTGATATAGGGGGGTGGTCATAAATATAATAAGAGGTGTTTGCAATTACACACTGGTCAACCAGTGGTCAAGTGGTCAAGTAAGGGTCAAGTAGTCAAGTAAGGAAATTTTAGGGAAAAGTGATTGTAATGATATGTTGATGATTAAAGAGTGGTAAATTAGTGGTCAAGCAGTGGTCAAGTGGTCAAGTGGTCAAGTAAGGAAAATTTTAGGGGAAAATTGGTCGTAGTGACATGGTAATGTTTAAATTAGTGGTAAATTAGTGATCAAGTAGTGGTCAAGCAGTGGTCAAGTGGTAGTGTAAATTTAGGGAAAATTTTAGGGAAAAGTGATTGTAATGATATGGTGATGATTAAAGGGTGGTAAATTAGTGGTCAAGCAGTGGTCAAGCAGTGGTCAAGTGGTCAAGTAAGGAAAATTTTAGGGGAAAATTGGTCGTAGTGACATGGTAATGTTTAAATTAGTGGTAAATTAGTGATCGAGTAGTGGTCAAGCAGTGGTCAAGCGGTGTGTAAGTGAGAAAAATTTTAGGGAAATTTTAGGGAAAAGTGATTGTAATGAGATGGTGATGATTAAAGAGTGGTAAATTAGTGGTCAAGTAGTGGTCAAGCAGTGGTCAAGTGGTCAAGTGAATAAATTTTAGCGGAAAGTAGTTGTAGCGACATGGTGATGCTTAAAGGGTGGTAAATTAGTGGTCAAGTAGTGGTCAAGCAGTGGTCAAGTAGTGGTCAAGTGGTCGAGTGACCACTTAAATTGTAGAGGACGATGTGCCTAAGATTATGGTAGTGATTAAAGTGATCGATGACGTGGTCAAGCAGTGGTCAAGCAGTGGTCAAGTAGTCGAGTGACCACTTAAATTGTAGGGGAAAGTACGTATAGTGCAATGGTGGTGGGTAGAGTGAAGAAGAATCAATAGTAGTGATAATACTACTACCAATATTAGCGACAAGCACAAAGACAACCAAGTACATACTTGATACACACAAATACAAAGACAACGAAACACACACACACACACGTACACACATACAGATACATAAGTACAGACAAACCATACCATTACTACTGTCACAACAACAGCTATACACAAGTACACACCCATAATCAAAGACACAAAACACATACAGACACACATACAAACACAAAGGCAACCATAACAGACAACCCATACCATTACTACTGTCATCACAACTATACACACACGTGTACACACATACAAGCACAAAGTCAACCAAACAAACACACGTACAGATTCAGAAGTACAGACAAACCATACCATTACTACTCTCACAACAACAACAGCTATACACAAGTACACTCAAGTACAGACACAGGAAAACAAAGAAGCAAACAAGGACAGACACACTCACCCATAATCAATTACACAAATACACAAGAACACTCAAAGACAAATACAAAGACAGCCAAGCGCAAAGACACACCCATACCATTACTACTGTCATCACAACTATACACAAGTACACTCAAAGACAAATACAAAGTCAGCCAAGTACAAAGACACACCCATACCATTACTACTGTCATCACAACAAGTACACATCCATAAACAAATACACAAGAACACTCAAAGACAAATACAAAGACAGCCAAGCACAAAGACACACCCATACCATTACTACTGTCATCACAACTATACACAAGTACACACCCATAAACAAATACACACCTACAAACAAAGACAAAGACAAAGACAACCATACACAGACAAACCATACCATTACTACTGTCACAACAACAACTATACACAATTACACAAATACACACCTACTACAAACTCAAAGACACACACCCATACCATTACTACTGGTACCACAACCATACACACATACAGACACCTATAAACAAATACATAAACAAAACGTGTCCCTACAAGAATATCACATACCCCTTTTGGTAAAGAACGCGGATGTCCGAGACTACGTCATCAACGCCATGTGCAAAAGTCATTAAGTATGAGTCATCGGTTTGTGGGAAGCAGGCGTGAGAATAGCTTGTCTACAAAATTGCTACGTCAGCTACGTCGTGTGCAGAACCAGTGTATAAAATAGAAGGCGTCTCTTGTGAGCTCAGTACCAGTTCACGGGCTGAGTTGGGTATCTACAGCAGTGCTTCAGGCTGGTGTGAGCAGTGTTGTAGTAAGCAGATATTGTTCACGTACTGACTTGGCTACAGCAGTGAAACAGGTTGGTGTGAGCATTGTTCGTGTAGTAACCAGCTATTTTTCACGTAGTGACTTGGGCTAGCTACAAGCAGTGAAACTTGGTGTGAGCCTTATTCGTGTCGTTGGCCTCTGATAAAACAGTGAAACATTGTATACACCAGAACTTTTTTGTGATTGTAAGAAAGCGAAAAAAAAAACAGTTTATCAATATGACCACCAGATCTACTTTCACGTGTTCAGTGTGCGACAAAGCCTATTGTGATAAGTATACCCTTAATCGTCACATTCGGACCATTCACGAGGGGAAAGACCAAGTATATCCCTGTCAGTTATGTGCTAAGGTGTATAATACGAACGATGGCCTACAAAAACACAAACGAATACGTCATCAGCCACGTATGAATACACCAAACACTCCAATACCAGAGACGACAGCACCACCTGTCTATTTACACCATCATCGTAGTCTAACGCAAGTACCAGACTGCCACCACTGTATCTTCAATGATAACCTTACCCGCTACAATGGGAACATTCACAATGATTATCCCTGTCAGTTACGTGACAATCTATACAATTCGAACCTACAACGGTACTTACATCACCAGACACCACGAGAAAGGATGACACCCTTAGACACCCTGGCAACACCTCCACTCACAGTAGCAGAGGATATCCAACCAAATGATAGAGACAGCTTGGCAGCCCTTAAGGCGTACTGCAAGGACCTATCGCTTATGCTACCCAATCAACTGGTAGTATTAGAAAAAAGTGTCGACCACCGCTATCGGGTGGTTTTGGTATGATAAAAAGAAGAATTCAGATATCTTGTATGATATCTCATACATGTCTTTATTCTGGATCCGAAACAAATAAGGTATGTGTGATGACTTCAACAACAACAGTGTTTTTTGATAGTCAACCACCAGAGCCCAGAAGAATGAAGATCACTAAACCAGAACTTTTTGGTGTTTCACTAATCATCTATGTCATTGATTTTTTTCTTATGATATATCACTAAACTGTTTTTCACTAATCATCTATGTCATTGATTGTTTCTTATATCTCTAAACTGTTTTTCACTAATCATGTATGTCATTGATTTTTCTTATATCACTAAAGTGTTTTGATGAATAATACATTCTTTGATATATTGAAACCAAGTTTTTTTTGTTGATTTTCTTTATTGGTTTTGTTTTCATGACGTTGTCTTGTCGGCTCAGAGCTTACATTACCAGATATGAACAAACTCGAGGGAAAAGTTATGGCAAATACAGAACAGTCAAATGTATAAAACCTAGGAAAAAATAACCAAAGGCGAAAAGACCTAAAGAGAGAAATGTCTCGACCAAGCTTATAAATATTACAACTAAAAGGTTGATCAAAATTCAAACATTATAAAAATAACCAAATATGAAAAACATCGTCCAAAGACAGAAATATTTCAACTAAACTTATAAATAAGTCACCAAAAGGGGAAAAGGTCAAGTACAGAAATAGCTATGGAAAAAGTAAGTCCACAAAACTAAGAAAGAAATGTAACTTCTGTAGTCAATTGTGTCCTATCTGAAAAGACGCTATCAATGTCACCCCTTTCCTTGTTTTACTTTACCAAAGACCTTCACCGTATCTGGTACAGAAACCCTTATACAGCACTCATCTCTCCACAGTCTTGGTTGCTTTCTAATACAAAGTGGTTACATCACCAAGAACTTCAAACCTCCAGTGTACACGTGCTCCATTGAAACACCCATGACAGTTAACAACATGTATGGCCATGTAATCTGTGAGTCCATCGGGGATAGTTCATCCGAGTAATCCAAAAGATCCATTTCCCATGGCTGACATCTTCAACTTGCTATAACACAACTTATTCTAATATACACTTTACATGAAATTTCCCAAATTTGGGCTCTATTAAAGATTACGTAATGAGATACACAAAGACACCAAGAACATAGCATACAAAATAATTCACAAATTAAAACTTAAACCATATCAGATGAACCACCCAACAAGTACTACACAAACATATAATAAGGAAACACATGACACACAGAGCTTACAGACAAATCACTTGGACTCAAACAAATTTTGCTTCTTGTACTGTAGAATTCTACCAACACTTCTTTCCTATCACCAAAACTAAACAGCTACCACACAACCACTGGTCATTTGTCCAACATAATACTCATACCCTCGCCAACGACATTAAGGAAATGCATACTAGTTTATTTCTGGTTATAACTGTTTTAATAGAGCAGAGAGATATACATGCTAATTAGACTACAGCTGCCTTCTTCACTGCTGTCCTTTGTTCGATGACTTTTCTTCTGTGGTTGTCCCTCAAGACTGGGTTCAAAATTTTTTCCAGCTCTAGTATACGGCTTTCAAAATTCTCACGTTCTCTGATTACATGATGCCAGTTACCATTGCGTTCTTCGGTGCCAACAGTATGGACTGTCAAGAAGTGAGGTTCTGGTGCAAAATTAACCTGTGGAGGTAAATAAAACACATTGAAACTTACAAGACTGCAATACCTACTACTTCAGTAAAGAAAAAAAACAGTAAAAAAATTCACAAGGAGAAGTGGTAAAAGGCACTAAAAACAGACTGTCGACATTCTATTGGTCACGTCTTGAGAAAAGGTAAAGGTATAGTCACTGATGGTTTGTGGTATAGAGAGATGTACATAGAAAACATGTATAACACATAGGTTTTCGGTATTGGTCATGTTTACCAAAATACACATGTGAACTATGATCATTACTACCCATACACACCTTATTCGTTGAAGAGGAACACCTTCGGACACCCTCAGTAGGATATTTTTCGTTCCACGTCACATTAATTTTCTTGAGAGACTCTGGGGCATGACTACTAGCCAAAAGGTCAATATCTTCATCTGAAGACGAATCATCACCCCAAGCAAAGGTTGTCTCTGGTACAGCTAAAGCTGGCTGGGTGCCACGAGTAGGTTTCTGGCAGAACAAAATGTCTAATGATAAAGCTGGTGTGAAGAAGCCAGAATCATCCTCCTTCAAAACACTGTCATCTTCATAACAATCTTCATCTTCTGACCACGATGTCCGTCTATCAATTAAAGCTGTCATTGTACCTGGTGAATGGAAGGTGAAAAAAGTTTTACACAAGTAGGTTAAAACGTTAGGATTACAATGTGATTCTATAGAAGAATCTCTGATCACAGACCCATACTACAGATACGACAGTGTGAGTGTAGATTCTACGAGTCACAATTATGGACTGGTGTAATGGTTTTCACTAACAACTGACAAGAGGGTGTTTTTGTGAAACGGGAACTCGACACCGGTGATATGTTAGTAGTAGGGGCTTTAAATCTAATATCTGACAATGTATAAGTATGCATTTCCTTAATGTCGTTGGCGAGGGTATGAGTATTATGTTGGACAAATGACCAGTGGTTGTGTGGTAGCTGTTTAGGTTTGGTGATAGGAAAGAAGTGTTGGTAGAATTCTACAGTACAAGAAGCAAAATTTGTTTGAGTCCAAGTGATTTGTCTGTAAGCTCTGTGTGTCATGTGTTTCCTTATTATATGTTTGTGTAGTACTTGTTGGGTGGTTCATCTGATATGGTTTAAGTTTTAATTTGTGAATTATTTTGTATGCTATGTTCTCGGTGTCTTTGTGTATCTCATTACGTAATCTTTAATAGAGCCCAAATTTGGGAAATTTCATGTAAAGTGTATATTAGAATAAGTTGTGTTATAGCAAGTTGAAGATGTCAGCCATGGGAAATGGATCTTTTGGATTACTCGGATGAACTATCCCCGATGGACTCACAGATTACATGGCCATACATGTTGTTAACTGTCATGGGTGTTTCAATGGAGCACGTGTACACTGGAGGTTTGAAGTTCTTGGTGATGTAACCACTTTGTATTAGAAAGCAACCAAGACTGTGGAGAGATGAGTGCTGTATAAGGGTTTCTGTACCAGATACGGTGAAGGTCTTTGGTAAAGTAAAACAAGGAAAGGGGTGACATTGATAGCGTCTTTTCAGATAGGACACAATTGACTACAGAAGTTACATTTCTTTCTTAGTTTTGTGGACTTACTTTTTCCATAGCTATTTCTGTACTTGACCTTTTCCCCTTTTGGTGACTTATTTATAAGTTTAGTTGAAATATTTCTGTCTTTGGACGATGTTTTTCATATTTGGTTATTTTTATAATGTTTGAATTTTGATCAACCTTTTAGTTGTAATATTTATAAGCTTGGTCGAGACATTTCTCTCTTTAGGTCTTTTCGCCTTTGGTTATTTTTTCCTAGGTTTTATACATTTGACTGTTCTGTATTTGCCATAACTTTTCCCTCGAGTTTGTTCATATCTGGTAATGTAAGCTCTGAGCCGACAAGACAACGTCATGAAAACAAAACCAATAAAGAAAATCAACAAAAAAAACTTGGTTTCAATATATCAAAGAATGTATTATTCATCAAAACACTTTAGTGATATAAGAAAAATCAATGACATACATGATTAGTGAAAAACAGTTTAGAGATATAAGAAACAATCAATGACATAGATGATTAGTGAAAAACAGTTTAGTGATATATCATAAGAAAAAAATCAATGACATAGATGATTAGTGAAACACCAAAAAGTTCTGGTTTAGTGATCTTCATTCTTCTGGGCTCTGGTGGTTGACTATCAAAAAACACTGTTGTTGTTGAAGTCATCACACATACCTTATTTGTTTCGGATCCAGAATAAAGACATGTATGAGATATCATACAAGATATCTGAATTCTTCTTTTTATCATACCAAAACCACCCGATAGCGGTGGTCGACACTTTTTTCTAATACTACCAGTTGATTGGGTAGCATAAGCGATAGGTCCTTGCAGTACGCCTTAAGGGCTGCCAAGCTGTCTCTATCATTTGGTTGGATATCCTCTGCTACTGTGAGTGGAGGTGTTGCCAGGGTGTCTAAGGGTGTCATCCTTTCTCGTGGTGTCTGGTGATGTAAGTACCGTTGTAGGTTCGAATTGTATAGATTGTCACGTAACTGACAGGGATAATCATTGTGAATGTTCCCATTGTAGCGGGTAAGGTTATCATTGAAGATACAGTGGTGGCAGTCTGGTACTTGCGTTAGACTACGATGATGGTGTAAATAGACAGGTGGTGCTGTCGTCTCTGGTATTGGAGTGTTTGGTGTATTCATACGTGGCTGATGACGTATTCGTTTGTGTTTTTGTAGGCCATCGTTCGTATTATACACCTTATCACATAACTGACAGGGATATACTTGGTCTTTCCCCTCGTGAATGGTCCGAATGTGACGATTAAGGGTATACTTATCACAATAGGCTTTGTCGCACACTGAACACGTGAAAGTAGATCTGGTGGTCATATTGATAAACTGTTTTTTTTTCGCTTTCTTACAATCACAAAAAAGTTCTGGTGTATACAATGTTTCACTGTTTTATCAGAGGCCAACGACACGAATAAGGCTCACACCAAGTTTCACTGTTGTAGCTACCCAAGTCACTACGTGAAAAATAGCTGGTTACTACACGAACAATGCTCACACCAACCTGTTTCACTGCGGTAGCTAGCCAAGTCAGTACGTGAACAATATCTGCTTACTACACGAACACTGCTCACACCAGCCTGAAGCACTGCTGTAGATACCCAACTCAGCCCGTGAACTGGTACTGAGCTCACAAGAGACGCCTTCTATTTTATACACTGGTTCTGCACACGACGTAGCTGACGTAGGCAGTTTGTAGACAAGCTATTCTCACGCCTGCTTCCCACAAACCGATGACTCATACTTAATGACTTTTGCACATGGCGTTGATGACGTAGTCTCGGACATCCGCGTTATTTACCAAAAGGGGTATGTGATATTCTTGTAGGGACACGTTTTGTTTATGTATTTGTTTATAGGTGTCTGTATGTGTGTATGGTTGTGGTACCAGTAGTAATGGTATGGGTGTGTGTCTTTGAGTTTGTAGTAGGTGTGTATTTGTGTAATTGTGTATAGTTGTTGTTGTGACAGTAGTAATGGTATGGTTTGTCTGTGTATGGTTGTCTTTGTCTTTGTCTTTGTTTGTAGGTGTGTATTTGTTTATGGGTGTGTACTTGTGTATAGTTGTGATGACAGTAGTAATGGTATGGGTGTGTCTTTGTGCTTGGCTGTCTTTGTATTTGTCTTTGAGTGTTCTTGTGTATTTGTTTATGGATGTGTACTTGTTGTGATGACAGTAGTAATGGTATGGGTGTGTCTTTGTACTTGGCTGACTTTGTATTTGTCTTTGAGTGTACTTGTGTATAGTTGTGATGACAGTAGTAATGGTATGGGTGTGTCTTTGTGCTTGGCTGTCTTTGTATTTGTCTTTGAGTGTTCTTGTGTATTTGTGCAATTGATTATGGGTGAGTGTGTCTGTCCTTGTTTGCTTCTTTGTTTTCCTGTGTCTGTACTTGAGTGTACTTGTGTATAGCTGTTGTTGTTGTGAGAGTAGTAATGGTATGGTTTGTCTGTACTTCTGAATCTGTACGTGTGTTTGTTTGGTTGACTTTGTGCTTGTATGTGTGTACACGTGTGTGTGTAGTTGTGATGACAGTAGTAATGGTATGGGTTGTCTGTTATGGTTGCCTTTGTGTTTGTATGTGTGTCTGTATGTGTTTTGTGTCTTTGATTATGGGTGTGTACTTGTGTATAGCTGTTGTTGTGACAGTAGTAATGGTATGGTTTGTCTGTACTTCTGTATCTGTATGTGTGTACGTGTGTGTGTGTGTGTTTCGTTGTCTTTGTATTTGTGTGTATCAAGTATGTACTTGGTTGTCTTTGTGCTTGTCGCTAATATTGGTAGTAGTATTATCACTACTATTGATTCTTCTTCACTCTACCCACCACCATTGCACTATACGTACTTTCCCCTACAATTTAAGTGGTCACTCGACTACTTGACCACTGCTTGACCACTGCTTGACCACGTCATCGATCACTTTAATCACTACCATAATCTTAGGCACATCGTCCTCTACAATTTAAGTGGTCACTCGACCACTTGACCACTACTTGACCACTGCTTGACCACTACTTGACCACTAATTTACCACCCTTTAAGCATCACCATGTCGCTACAACTACTTTCCGCTAAAATTTATTCACTTGACCACTTGACCACTGCTTGACCACTACTTGACCACTAATTTACCACTCTTTAATCATCACCATCTCATTACAATCACTTTTCCCTAAAATTTCCCTAAAATTTTTCTCACTTACACACCGCTTGACCACTGCTTGACCACTACTTGATCACTAATTTACCACTAATTTAAGCATTACCATGTCACTACGACCAATTTTCCCTAAAATTTTCCTTACTTGACCACTTGACCATTGCTTGACCACTGCTTGACCACTAATTTACCACCCTTTAATCATCACCATATCATTATAACCACTTTTCCCTAAAATTTTCCCTAAATTTACACTCACTTGACCACTGCTTGACCACTACTTGATCACTAATTTACCACTAATTTAAACATTACCATGTCACTACGACCAATTTTCCCCTAAAATTTTCCTTACTTGACCACTTGACCACTGCTTGACCACTAATTTACCACTCTTTAATCATCAACATATCATTACAATCACTTTTCCCTAAAATTTCCTTACTTGACTACTTGACCCTTACTTGACCACTTGACCACTGGTTGACCAGTGTGTAATTGCGAACACCTCTTATTATATTTATGACCACCCCTGTATCACTCCTACTTGATCACTAATACCCCTTACCACCACACCCATTATAACTTTATAAGCTTTCCTTTGTAATCGGTGAATATACCACCCTTTACCTACTACTATCACACTGTTCAGATGATAGTAACCATCTCTTACTTCATCGATTATAACCACGACCCATCACACCCCTTGTTCATCACTACCCATACACATTATGTCTACGCCACCACCATATACCCATGAGTAGAAACCACGACCCATCACACCCTTGTTCATCACCACGCACACATTATATCTACACCACCACCCTATACCCATGAGTAGAAACCACGACCCATCACACCCTTGTTCATCACTACGCACACATTATATCTACACCACCACCATATACCCATGAGTAGAAACCACGACCCATCACACCCTTGTTCATCACTACGCACACATTATATCTACACCACCACCATATACCCATGAGTAGAAACCACGACCCATCACGACACCACTAACACATTATATCTACACCACCACCATATACCCATGAGTAGAAACCACGACCCATCACACCCTTTGTTTATCACCATACACATTATGTCTACACCACCATATATAACACCCTCCCTCATCCGTGCCCTCTCTTTAAGTACTACCACTCATCTCACAACCTCGCTTTCCAGAACATTTTACCTTAATTACTTTTACAGACACCCGTCAATCACACCCACCAGGCAGCGCCAAAAATTTCGTTCCCACGAGGCACGCCGAAAAAAAAATTTCACCGAGTCGACATTTTCCCCGTATTTCCTTCATAAACCCAAATTACCCTACCAGTTTACCCTCCAATCATGTGGCAAGTGCACGCCATATACTACTTCTACGGTCATTTATTTCCTGAGTGTAAGCGAGTATTGTTTCCCTATTATCTTCCATTCTTTCTATATGCCCTAGCCATTGTAGCCTTCATGATACCAGTGATTAGCGGGGACTTAAACAGATCATAAATGTCTTTGTTACTTCTTCTTTTCCACTCTCCACTTTGTGTATCCCTAATGGGTCCAAAGATGCGTCTTAAAATTTTGCTCTCAAAGGTTTGTAACAAGGCTTCGTCTCCTTTCGTTGTACTCCAGGTTTCAGAACCATACAGCACAACTGGTCTGATCAGTGTTTTGTATATTGTGATTTTGGTGTTACGAGATAGCGCATTTGATTTTAGTAGATGTTGTAGTGCATAGTATTACATTTTTACAGTTTTAAAATGTTTCTTTACATATGTGTACCACATTATTACATATTCAACATGTTTCTTTACATCTGTGTACTACATTATTACATTTTTAACATATTTCTTTACATCTGTGTATTACATTATTACATTTGTAACATGTTTCTTTACATCTCTTTATTTCATTATTATATTTTAAACATGTTTCTTTACATCTGTGTATTACATTAATACATTTCTAACATGTTTCTTTACATCTCTGTATTTCATTATTATATTTTAAACATGTTTCTTTACATCTGTGTAGTATATATATATATATATATATATATATATATATATATATATATATATATATATATATATATATATATATATATATATATAATGAATATAAAAAAAATAATGAAAAAATAATAAAATAATGAAACACGTAAACAGTATAAGAATGTGATATGTAGATGTCAATGAAACACGTAAACAGTATAGTAAATAGTGTGATACACAGATGTAAATGAAACACGTAAACAGTATTGTAATGTGAAACATCGATGTAACTGAAACATGTAAACAGTATAATAATTTGATACATAGATGTAAATGAAACACGTAAACAGTAGGCCTATAATGTGATACATAGATGTTAATGAAACACGTAAACAATATAATGTGATACATAGATGTTAATGATACATGTAAACAGCATAATAATGTGATACATAGATGTTAATGAAACACGTAAACAGTATAATAATGTGATACATAGATCTAAATGATACGTGTAAAGATGTATAATCAGAGAAAACATAGATCTTTTTAATGTAACTAGCTATGATTACAGGTAACAGATATTGTTTCTCCACAATTTAACATTCTATCAATCAATGGTTTATTCAATCAGTTGTTAATTCTCTGGGTAAACTATACTTTTATGTTGTCTATATTGTGTTTATTCAATCTGAAGGTGAGATGCCATAGAAGAGCTGAGGGAGTAATTGTGTGCGAGAATGATGTAGGAATGAGGACATTAGAAGATGGCTAGGTCTGAAACCAGATAGTAGATCTGCCGGCCTCCCTGGCCAAGGCGTTAAACGACATTGTTTATAATCCCGTATATCCACGTCGGAAAACAGCAGCTGTGAGATTCGGCAGCGGATTGTCTAGTACATCAACAGCAGCTGAAAAATGCTGATGTTGACTGCAACGTCCTGTAAGGGATGTAGCATAAAAGAAAGGTCTGAAACCAGTCATGCACTTCATTAATAAACAAAAGATTAAATGGTTTGGCGACCTCATAAGAATGTCCTGGTACCATCTGCCACAAAGAGCCACACTGTGGAAATATAATGGATACAGAGAAAGGGAAAGACCACGTAAAAGATGGAGTGGTGGTATCAAGAACACCCTTAAAGAAATGAATACAAACACTTACAAACAGCATTAGAAAAGAACACATAAACGATCTTTACATCATCCCCCAACGCTTCACTGAGGTAAATGGAGGAATACAAAAAGAAGATTCAACCTCTACTAAAGAGATTAACTGTCAAGTTTACGATATTATTATTTTAATGGTGATTAGCAAAATGATTAATGAGTTAAGCCACTAAGTCTTTCATTCTTTGCTGCCATGCTGCGAACTGTTTCCTTTTATAGTTATGATTATTTCTCTCAAATGAACCGGGAAAATATTAACAATGCAATGCAGTATTGTAGTGCTGCGTAAAAGGAACCCATTTATAACAAAGCTCATTACGCGGGCAACGGAATAAAACACTGTTTTATTCTTACACACAAAACAAATATACAAACACGATTATTATTGCAACAATCAAAGCCTTACAAATGACTCATTTTGATAATCATCTATTTTTTAAATAGTTTTTTTCTTGCTCATATTTTGTTTCTTTTATTTTTTTCCCATCTTTCGCGCTAAGCGTACAAATGTTGCAATTATCATTAACAGTTTTTATAATTGTCTCTGCCAGCATCCAACCCAACATTGTTCTTTCTTACACCAAATCACACTGTTATTTCATGAAACATTTCAATCATTATTTCATCATTTCTTTATGTGTATCGTCATCTATTATTTATATCCTGGCAACATTATTCCCATAGGCGTCGCCGTTGTACATTTTATTATGATAAACAATCAACGTTACCACCATTTTCCGCTTGGGGAGCTCACGAACAAGCTTAAAATTAATGTGTTGCTTGTCTACCATGATAGCGGGGGAGCTGGTGTTGTTGATAGCGAATTGCGCTGGAAATGTCATGAGCAGGGTCGGACTCGGGTTCGATTCCTGTTGGGCTCGTCGTCTGCGAAAGTGAGGGATAGATTGGCCACCTTTTGATCCGTACGTCCTGCCCTAGAAAATATAATGGCTCTATCACATCACAGGCGTATAGCTCGAAACTGCGGCTCGACAATCTATTTATTTATAATTGTCTACCATGACGAGACCCAAGTCAACATCAGTCACTAATTTTTCAAACTGTGCAAGAGTGAAGTATTCGAATCGATTGGGTTTTTCTTCAGGACGGATCAAGACCTTTTGAGGCCCTAATCACGTTGGAGGTTTAGGTGCCTCTATACATAACTAATTACACATTTCACAGGCAGAACTATAAGCAAGTTTAATTACTTGATATAACTGAATCGTGTGATTCCATGCTTTACTTACAAAGTTACAATGTCAGCACCATGTTGTAAGCTTCCCCCCCCCCCACCCTCATGTACAGTGTGAGGTAATTTCTTTGAGGTACATGTTCTGCAGTATCGTTTGTAGTTCGCACTATATGATTCATGGTAAATCCGGCAATGGTAAATTTCTTTGGTGCTCCCTTTTTCCTTGATTCCATAACCAGATGCTTATTTTGCCTAAAGAATCATCCGGCTCTGGTTCTGCAACAACAATGATGGCAGAATCCTCCTTTCCGTTTTAATCATCATCGTCGTTATCAAATGCCATGCCAGCTAGTGTAGGTATCACAAGGTGGTTGACAAGTTGACAGATAGAAGTGGCTGTGGTTGTGTCTATAGGATGTCAGTGTGAGTATTGTGTTGGACGACTGATCAACAACGATGAATCAATATCGAACACCGGACTGCGCACACAAGATTTGTTGATGCTATAACACTCATCAGGAAACTTCAGCAGTAAAATATATCTATATTGCATATGAACAGTTCCAGCACACTCATAGTATAATTCAACACAATACGATCCTGCGACCGCGCTTTTGCCGTCTACTGGCCTCGCACAATACACTGTTACCGACTCTTCTCCGTCCGTGACTCTAACCACCTCCTCTGAGTCTCTACTCTCTCGACTCAGCTCCAAACTCAACTTTACTCAACTCCCTCTGAATGCCCTATCTGGGCTGGTGTCCCTCACTAGTCCAAAATCAACTGTCACTGAAAGTCTCCAATGCTTAGCCTCAGAATCAGCTGTCCCCGTTAAGTCTCCCTGACTTAACTCACACTCCACAATCGGGCTACGTTTCCTCCCTTAACCCCAGAATTCCACTGATTCAAAACCCCCAGGCTGAATTGTCTCTAACTCTGCCACAACTCAACTCCCCTCCAATTTGTCCAGACTTCTCTTTTATTTACTCTTCCCGGGACCTCTCAGGGAACATCATTTAACTCCTTTAGCCTCAATCTAAATTCCTTCAACATAACATTTCTGAGTTTCCCTTTGTCCCTTAGTCTACTCTCACGTTTTCTCTGTGCCTTCGTGACTTAGCCTGACATCTTCATGATATACCCTCCATTGTGTTTCGGGCCCCCCTTTGGTTTTGTAATTCCTAACTCCACCTTTGTGACCTAATATCCGCATATTCTTCTCTGACCCAGTTTACCTTGATAGTATTGTAAAATTCTTAATTCGTCCATTCACCCCAGTTTTGCATAAACACACGCACGTTATAGTAAGCATTCATGTCTTTCCACAGAGCTCGGTCTTTGGTGTTCTGGATCAATTCTGCTGCTGATATTCCTCCATACCACCGTCTCAATCCATCCAGCATCATTTCTCTTGGTCTGCTTCTGCCTCTCTTCCCTTAGATCTTTCCAGTCATGAAGATTTTTTTCCAATGCCTCACTTCTTATCGCATGACCAAAGAAAGCTGTTTGACTCTTGCTTTTTGTTGTATATAATGTTCTAGTTTCTGTAGCTTCTATGAAGCAATCGTCATTTGTTACCTTGGCAGTCCAAGGAATTCGCAATATTCGTCTTAAGAACCAAATCTCTGTTGCTTCCAAATTTTTCCAAATTTGTTCATTTACATTCCAAGATACACTGCCATACTGTTTTAATGTTATTGTTTTAATCTATTTTAATGTTATTGTTTTAATATGTTTTAATGTTATTGTTTTAATATGTTTTAATGTTATTGTTTTAATCTGTTTTAATGTTATCGCTTTAATCTGTTTTAATGTTATCGTTTTAATCTGTTTTAATGTTATCGTTTTAATCTGTTTTAACACTATTGACAAATGTACCTTTTGTCTCCTTCTTTCGCTTTGAATTCACGCTCAATCTACAAGCGTGGTACTTCTACCAGTAATTGCTACTACCAATTAATGCACTGGACTCATTTGTCATGAGGGTTAGCTTTCCCTATTACAGTGTCCCTCGGTCATCAAGCGAATCCTCTCCGACTTCTGAGCTGCTTGTAATTTACGTCCCCATTTCAAGGAGCAAATGAGAGTCGTAAGCTGATTGGAAATATTTGACGCAGACAGGCAATATTTGGGGCACGTTATGAAAAGAAATAACCTAGAGAAATTGGTGACAAATTGGCAAGATTGAGAGAAAACGATAGGTAGACAAAAATGAGAGGTAGACAACGATACAAGTGGTAAGATAACATCAAGAGATGGGCCAACATCATCCTGACAGAATGTACAGTCAGGGCGAGAGACAGACAGTGTCGGAGATCCATTGCAGCCAACCTTTATTGCGGAGACGGCACCCGATTGATTGATTGAATGAATGAATGATTGATTGTTTGATTGATTGATTGATTGATTGATTGATTGATTGATTGATTGATTGATTGATTGATTGATTGATTGATTTATTGAGAGAAAAGAACAAGGGGAAGGCAGAGAAGTAAATATTTGGATGGCTTGACCAATGGCATGGTCAAGACAAGAACACAGAGCTGATCCACGAATATGGTTATCGTGTAGGATGGCGAAACATGACCATCCACGCTTATCGGCATAGCACGTGATGATGATAAATAATTCAAGGACGAGAAGTCAACATTTAATGCAAACTGGCCTGTTTGGAATAAAGCCAACAATTCCACAGTCACCAGAGAAAGTTTAAGCGCGAGCTCGTTAAACGCCGCCGTCACTCCAGCCTATACAAAAGCAACTGTCTGCGGACCAAGACTAGACAGGCTTCAGCATTGCCAGAGTCACGTATTGCTATAGACATGGATCAACAGAAGGTTTCTGACAAAGCGTTCAACAAGACAACATAACCAGTTACAAATAAGGCAATAGAAGACTTCTGACAAAGCAACTGAACAAGACAACATAACCAGTGACAAATAAGGCAATAGAAGACTTCTGATAAAGCGTTTAGCTTAGTTTAGTCGACGGATCAACAAGACGGCACACGGGTGTAACCCATAAGTGTTCCGTTCTTCTTCTAACTCAAGCCTGAGTCCGGAGAAACTCAGCTCAGTGCACGAACTCCGTAGCACCGGCGAGGATCCTGAAATACTTTGGGTAGATTTTTAACTCGAAGTTTTGCCCGGGCAGCGCCGTTAGGCTACTCTTTTTCGATTTCCAACTGCCATGGGATTTTTTACGTGCGAAACAATACACACGGGCGTCCGATCTCACTACCCATAGACCAGGGATAATGTGTTACTAGAAGTCCACGTGAAAAAATCCCTGTCCTCACCGGGGCTTGAACCCGGGATTTCCAGCACTCGAGGCGGACACCATACCTCGAGACCACTCAGCTCCCCAAGACAACCCAGCGAGTTACAAATAAGGCAATAGAAGACTTCTGACAAAGCGTACAACACTACAACATAAAGAGTGACAAATAAGGCAATAGAAGACTTCTGATAAAGCAATTGAACAAGACAACATAACGAGTGACAAATAAGGCAATAGAAGACTTCTGATAAAGCAATTGAACAAAACAACATAACGAGTGACAAATAAGGCAATAGAAGACTTCTGACAAAGCATACAACAAGACAACATAACGAGTGACAAATAAGGCAATAGAAAACTTCTGATAAAGCATACAACAAGACAACATAACCAGTGACAAATAAGGCAATAGAAGACTTTTGATAAAGCATACAACAAGACAACATAACGAGTGACAAATAAGGCGATAAAAGACGGACAAAGCATACAACTGGACAACTCAACGAGTTGCAAATGAAGAGATAGAAGACTTCTGACGAAGCATACAAGACAACCCAGAGAGCTAAAAATGAGGCAATACAAGAAGCAGTATCGAATTCCTATATGTTGAGTCTACATCAATTTACATACCCGTCGTGATGGTACGATCTTCTTGGCATTCATGCATTCTTTATTCTGATTGCTATTACAGCCCTTCCATTTTTGTAACATTTTCTCCACTTAACATAAAAATTACATCTAGACAGACATCTACAGAGACGAAACTCCATCTTAATCATTTGTCTATAGGAAGAAGCATGCTTGAAATAACATTGTCGTTTTCCGACGACACTCGACATCCTTCGACCTTCCAGCTTCGGTGCTTCGGGATGATTTGATCATATAAATAGAACGCTGTTAAGTTGTTGATCTTTCCAGGACGATATGTGGTAAATATCTGACCTTTTAACGGGAAAACAATACACATGATAAATAAACACAGTGGCTCATAGCCACAAATATACACATACGCATGCAGATACATACATACACGCCCGCACACGACTGCATGTTTCATTCAGATGTTTTCGTACCGGTACAATCTGGACTCATCCCGCCTCGTTAAATTGATGCGTGGGAGTTTTATGAATAAAATTGTTGCTGTTGTCCATGCATGTTTGTTTGTTTCTGCCGCTGCTGCGGCTCAAGGTGTTGTTGTTAATGTTGTTGTTGTTATTGTTGTTGTTGTTGTTGTTGTTGCTGCTGTTGTTATTGCTGTTATTGTTGCTGCTGTTAATGCCGTTGTTGTTGCTGCTGCTGCACTTGTTATTGCTGTTGTTGTTGCTGCTGCTGCTGTTGCTGTTGTTCTTGTTGTTGCCATCCAAATATTTACCGCTATGTCTTCTTTTGCTTTTTATCTCATCACGTTTGCTAGTTGTCACAAAGGATTCAAGTTTTATTTTTCTTCTTCTAAAGTGTCTAAAAATATCTTGACTGGCTGCATCTAATTCTTCTAATAAATTAGAAGCTTTCATTTCTTTCTAATAGGCGGTCTCTTTCTTTTTTCTGCCCATCCATGGTATTCCTAGTACTTTCCTCAGAAATCACATTTCCACTTCCATTAGATGTTTTTCAGCTTGTCTGCTATCCGTCCATGTCTCAGATCTATACACAAGTGCAGGTTCCATTCAGCACTTCAGCATTCTTTTCTCGTTGCAGTTGTTGCTTTGCTTGTCTGCGTAGTGTCCATGTTTCACGTTCATACAATAATATAGGTTGTAAACAGCATTTTAACAGTCTTTTCCTCACCGCTATTGATAGAAGTCATTGGCGCTGAACATCTACCATCATTGTGGAGTTTTCTGTGGCTCTTGTGGAATTACAGACGGGACATTATTCGGTCATTTATCATAGTGAGCATCATAATCTGGCCTCCCTCCGTTAGTCAGACTAGCGTCTGCTTCCTGGTTGTCCCTACCTATTCTTGCATAACTTCCCCGACTTTCTAAGACAAAAGGCGGAGATCTGACTTACGGTGGCGAGACTTCAAGACAAACAGTGGAAGACCGGTGAAGGCTTCAAGTGAGACGCCTGTTTGTGACTCATGCCGGGACAAACGCATAGCAAACGTTAAACGTTGAGGATGAAGAAGTGTATTTCCCGCAGGGAGATGTAGGGAGATCATGGTCAAATATTCCAAAGCCTAATACACCACAGCCGGTATCCCTGGCGAAGGTGTTAAGGACGTTGTTCGTAATCTGTATATTCACGTGTGAAACACAGCTGCGTGAGATTCGGCAGCGAATCGCATCGCTCTGGTTACTTACAGATGTATGTGATCCGGTCGTTCAGAAAGCAATGGCAACCTACTGAACGTAAAACTTGCCAAGACATCAACAGCAGCTGAAAAAATGATGGTGTTGACTGCAATGTCCTGTAAAGGATATGCGGGGGGGGGGGGGGGGGGGGGGATACACCACATCATGTCCTTGGTCGGTATAATTCCTAACCACGCATTTCACGCTCATAATTTTCTTTATGAGTATGATTCCTAATCCCATATTGTAAGCTCATCATGTTTAGATCTCCGTGATTCCTAACCCCATAATATAGGCGCATCATTTTCTTGGGCAGTGTGGTTTCTAACCCGACATTACAGGCTCATATTTTTCTAGGTCAGTATAGTTCCTAATCCCATATTACAGGTTCATCATTGTATAGATCAGTGTGATTCCTAACCCCATATTATAGGCTCGTCATTTTCTTGGGCAGTGTGGTTTCTAACCCCTCATTACAGGCTCATTGTTTGTTGTTGTTTTTTTGGTCAGTATGGTTCCTAACCCCATATTATAGGTTCATCATTTTCTTGGGCAGTGTGGTTCCTAACCCCATATTACAGGCTCCTCGTCATTTTCTATGTCAGTGTGATTTCTATAGCTCCATCACCTGCTCCAAATAATTTACTTTGTCAGTGTGGTTCCTAAGGCTACTCCACGACTGACGTCTCATCATCTCTTGGTCAGTGTTTATTCCTAACTCTCAGTCACAGACTCAGTCCGTTTTCATGGTCAGTGTGATTGCTGATCCTAATACATCACAGAAACCTCATCAAATGTGTGTGAGAAATGACCATCACACCTTGTATATGTGTTGGCTGGGACTAATCTAAAAGACTTAGTTTTATCTCTTAAGTCTGATGTTTTGGCTTTCTGGCCGTTATGCCCTGACAATGGCTAGTCTAGTATCTATGGGACTGATGTTGGAATCTTGACTTTTCTAACGACGCGGCACCGAAAGACCACTTCCACGGGAACTGTGTTACAGAACTTCATTCCCCTCTCCAAGCTCACAAACCCGCGTGATGTACAAGATTCACGTCTATTAGGATGCACCCCACGGCTAGAGTAAGTTATCTTGGATGGAATCTGTATAGATGAAGCAAACGTTACACAAAATCGAGGTGCTGTCGTCAGTCAGTTATCAGTCAGTTATCAGTTGGGGTATCTTCATTGCACTCCGGACATGTCCATAGGTGCTCAGATCCTTCCCCCCCCCCCCCCCCAGCATATGCATCAGCGTCCGGTGGCTAATAGTGCCAGTTCTGTGTTGGTTGACGAGGCACCTCGTTTTCCCAATGTACCTCTCGCGCCTGGCCGTGCCGATTCTTACTCCCAAGTCTTTCATCCTGGACAGCGATGTGGATTCACTGACGTCAAAGTCTTCTGTTCTCGCCATATCTTTGAGGACGTTAATAACATCGGCACGATCCATGGGCTGGCCATCTACAGGGGGTGCAGAGCCATCCAGTTTATCAGCTCGTTCATTTCCCTCGACTCCCGCATGTCCCGGGACGAAGATGAAGATGACTTTACGGACAACAGGCTTCCGCAGCGACTCAGTCCACTGTCTACGTACAGATCCAGCTTCGACCTTCTGAATCTTGCTCATTGAATCACTTAGTCCATACACGTTGGTATAATGCTGTGATTCCAGCCATATGAAAGCCTGTGTAACTGCCATCACCTCCATCGTCATGCTGTTCGTGGTCATAGAGTGGGCACCACTGGATTCTTGAACGGTTCAGCCCGCTGAACGGGCTATAAATGCCCACGCACTTCTCTGATGTATAGATCTGTATAGATCTGTATAGATGAGTACTTCGGGGATATCTGAGTGTTCATAGATGAGCGCGTTGACCTCTGCATTGACAGCGGCAGGGTTCTGCTCTCTGCACCGTCTGTCGAGTGTGATAATGCAGGAGAAAGTGCACTTAAAAGCTGGAGGCACCGGCATCCATTCCTTGCCGGGGTTGATACTGGTAAGACTGCAGACCTGTCTGACGACATCTTCCGCCCTACCCATACATGATGTGCCCCTCTATAGCCTGTCACCCTTTTCTCTGAATATAGCGTCATGCAGAGGGTGCTGCTCATCTGCACTTATTTTTAAGTATGCACGAGCTCTCCAGATCTTGATCCTGTGTTCCATTGTCGGGAAGTCAAGGAGGTATCTCATTGCTACACAGCTGGTGTCTCTCGTGCAGCCCAAAATGATGCGCATGGCTTCGTTTTGTACCTTTTCAAGTCTTCCAATCTGTGTAGGGCTGACAGTGAGGATGGCCAGGGCATACTCGATGCGTGAAAACACCAGTCCTTGGAACAGAAGTATTAGCAGTCTTTGCTCGATATTGACAGTCGCCATAACTCTCATTGCTGCCAAACCTTTTCGAGCTTTCGTTATGACATAATCGACATGATCTCTGAAGGACAGGCTACGATCAAGCCTCACGCCAAGATATGTCATTGACTGGGTTCTATTCTAAATGCTCCCATCCATTCTTACTGCCGGCAGGTCTGTGTTCACAATATGGTTGTTTGGTGGTGGTGTCGTCATGCGAAAGCAGTTACTTCAAATCATCATGTGGTTACACAAAGGTTTTCAATGTGTTTATTATCTAGTGCCATAGAACCTCTCCTGCCCTATAACCTCTTCTTCTTTCTTGTACGTCTATGAGAGCCAATTAATACTCATGAGCTGATTTATTATAATTATTTCAGTGGCCTCAGAAATTCCACATCCACTGTTGTTTCATTTCTGTGGATACTCGGTCGCGGGCCCATTTGCGTAATGGCCAGGACGTTACGCTGACAATGGTATACTCGCGGTGCCATAATGAGTTGATTCAATGGGATGCTTGCACGCGCCGTTCGCTACCAGAGGAAAATCATGTCCGCCTATTCTTCCGTAGACTCAGGCCAGAAAATGTGATAGTCATGTCATTCCATATGCCTACAGCAGGTTCCTACTACTTGATTTGTTGTGTATTGATTTGTTTGTTAGCTGATTCCTTGCCAAACAAACAATAAGTTTCGACCTAGTTAGTTAGTCGACAGATCATCTTCATTGCACACCCAACCATTCAGTCTATATGTGCTCAGATCCACTTCTCAGTAAATCCAACAGCAAGTAGTGGCTCACGACACCAGTTCTGTGTTGGTTTATTAATCTTCTTTGGCTTCCTGCATAGTGCTAATTGTCTGGTTACGCGTCTTTTAACTTGCTAACGTTGCTGCTGCTGCTGCTGATGCTGCTGCTGCCGTTGTTGTTCGTGCTGCGTAATGGCATCATAATGACACATTATGAGTTTGGTCCAAACATGTACACAATAAAATGAACAAGCATTACAATATAAATTTCCATTCATTGGGTATTGAAAATGCCCAAGATACCAAGGAACGAAACAAATAACACCACCCTACTATGGGGATGGTCATGCTGTACAAATGGGAAGTCAAATTTGGCGATATATTATCCTTCGGCATTTAATCATTCAATATATCCTCCGACCTCTTCGCTGCGTTTGTCACATTCGGGTGCCCCGCCTCTACTGCTTGGGGTTGGGCTGGTAAGCTTGTTTTGTCGAGCTGATGCTCTGAATCCTTGAGAAGAAAGATAAAATGAGAAATAGTGAAATTCAAAGACCACAGTATACGATTTCTAAATTAGCAACGACGCGGGTAACAAACATTTAGGTTAACCAGAGACACGGGCTGTTATATCGGTACTTCTGTAGAGGTCATAAGCATGGAAGACAACTAACATAGTTACTAATAAACTAGGAGCATTCACTAACTGATGTCTGAGCGGAATAGTGGGAATAAAATGGTTAAGTGGACTAAAATGTTGATTTCTAGTCCTTGACTTTGGGACGTAAATTACAAGTGCCTCTGAAGCCGGAGTGAGTTCGCCTGATGGCGAGGGACACTGGTGATAGGGAAAGCTTATCCACACGAAAATGTCCAGTACAGTAGAAGTAGTAGCAGGTGTATGGACTATGCTTGCGTTCAAAGCGAGCCAGCACAAAAATAATTGCCTGACAAAATCATCAATGTAGAGCTCATGGAGAAAACTGGACAAATTGCAGTGAACCAAGAGGTCAGGTGATGACAACGGGGCTGGATAGAACACACAATGAAAAAGCCTGAGGACGATATAACTAGACTCGTCTTTTCTGGACCTTACAGGGCAAACGAAACAGCGGAAGATTTAAAACCACTGGGAGAAGAGAATTACAGACAGAGATGGAAAATAAGGACAGGATATGAAAGGAGCTACAGGAAATAGCAAACGATAGAACGGCTTGGCGTGCTTTAGTTGGGGAATAAAGGACAGAAAAAGAAAGAATAAGATGAGACACGTGATAAACAGAATCACGTGATAAGTTTCTCTATGAGCACCAGAACTACTAGGGTAGTTGATTAAATACCATTTCCAGCCTGGTGTCAGTCAACTTGGATTTGAGGTCACTTCTGAAGATAAGATAGCCTTTGTATGCCGGCGCCAGTACACTTGACCGCTCAGTAAACTTGACAAATCAGTGAACTTGACCTCTGGATCGTCAATAGTCACGTGGTCTTGGCTTGCTTCCGGTCTGGATCAATGGCCGAGGTTTCTGAGCTTCTGTTTCTAGTGAATCCATTTCTGCTGTTGGGTGTAAAATATGCTTGTGAAGGCAGTTGATGAGGAAAGTGGAGAGACATAAATTGGATGGCGAGAAGGAAGAAGGTAGAGTTTGAGTGTGAGTTGGCTTGCGGCTAGAATGATTCAGAGGAGAAATTTAAAATTTAAATAGTGAGGAGAAATGTGAAAAATGTGAAACTAAAATAAGGAGGCCGGTCTCCCTGGCGAAGTCGTTAACGACTTTCTGCGTAATCCTGTATATCCACGTGAGGAACACAGCTACGGGAGATTCGGCAGCGGTTACTTGTGGGATATGTGAGCCGGTCGTTCAGAAAGCAATGGCAAACTACTGAGCGTAATCTTGCCAAGAACATCAACAACAGCTTTAAAAAAATGCTGGTGTTGACTGCAACGTCCTATAAGGGATATGCAACTTTTTTAAAAAATTAAAAAATTTTAAAAAAAAATTGGGGGTTAAAAGATTGCATCAGCGAGAGAGCTGGAGACAAAGTAAGTATTACATAAATGCAGAGAAAGAAAGATATCGTGAAAATGGATGTTCTTTAATGTAACAATAATAGAAGCTGTGAAATATAACAAACATAAAATGAAAAACAATATGATCTCGAAATTAGCATTCAAGATGCAAGACAATTCAGCTTAGTTCAAGGAAGTAACGTCTAACATTTGACATTCATATGGACATGGCAGATCGGATCAGGCATCCAATTACATCCTCCTCGGCTAATAGTGACAAAATATGACATTTGAGTTACTCAACCAAGGAAAAACTATTATTATTATTATTATTATTATTATTATTATTATTATTATTATTATTATTATTATTATTATTATTATTATTATGCTGTTGCTGTTTTCTTCTCCTACTCTTATTTCTCTTCAACGTCTTCTTCTTCTTCTTCTTCTTCTTCTTCTTCTTCTTCTTCTTCTTCTTCTTCTTCTTCTTCTTCTTCTTCTTCTTCTTCTTCTTCTTCCTCCTCCTCCTCCTCCTTCTCCTCCTCTTTCTCCTCCTCCTCCTGCTCCTCTTCTTCTTCTTCTTCTTCTTCTTCTTCTTCTTCTTCTTCTTCTTCTTCTTCTTCTTCTTCTTCTTCTTTTTCTTTTTCTTCATGAAATCATCATCATCACTATCATCACGCACTGGTTTCGAGAGTATAATCGACATGCGGGGTAGGGAAACACGATCATCCACGCACACATTAGCAACAGCATTATAGAAGTGAGGAGAAACTTGATTTTCAGAACTAGAATGAGGTTAACAGATTGCACCATCAAAACAAGACCCCGGGAAATTATTTTCCCTCCGAAGTCTAGAATGAGATCAGGATTGGCGAAGACATAAGATAGTTAGAGGCTAGGAGATCAAATTTCACGACATATAGCATTTTGGGTACATCTATTTAGCCCCATCTTATTTGACAAATCAGCACTCGATGGGCGAGGGCAGATGTGGTCAGCACCACGACTGTTCATTTATATCCTAGGAAATTTTCCGGTGCCATTTATATCCTAGGGAATTTCCCGGTGCCATTTATATCCTAGGAAATTTCCCGTGTGCCATTTATATCCTAGGAAATGCCCCGGTGCCCTTTATATCCTCGGAAATTTTCCGGTGCCCTTTATATCCTCGGAAATTTCCCGGTGCCATTTATATCCTAGGAAATTTCCCGGTGCCATTTATATCCTAGGAAATTTCCCGGTGCCATTTATATCCTAGGGAATTTCCCGGTGCCATTTATATCCTAGGAAATTTCCCGGTGCCATTGAAATCCTCGGAAATTTTCCGGTGCCATTTATATCCTCGGAAATTTCCCGGTGCCATTTATATCCTAGGAAATTTCCCGGTGCCATTTATTTCCTAGGCAATTTCCCGGTATCAATTTTAGGCTCGGTCATCTTGGGAACCGGCTCTGTGGCGAAGGAGTTACAGACTCAGTTCGTAATCCCTCATTCCGCGTTCGAATCACAGCTGCGGGTGATGTGGCAGCAAACCCCCTTGCTTTGGTATTTCATACAATGGTATGAGTGACGGTCGTTCAGAAAGCAATGGAAAACTACTGAACGTAAACTTGTCAAGAAATCACAAAACAGCTCAAATACTTATGGGGTTGACTGTGACGTTTTGTAAAGGAAATGCAACTAACTAACAACTTAGAAGCCCAGATCAAGAAAACAAATCGCACTTCGAAAGATATTCGAACACAGGACCACGAAACCGACAGGCTCGATGTAATCCACCGCGCCACAGCGACACCAGAGAAGAAGTACACGCAAATAAGATAATTCACAACCGAATGCACCGGATCAATTAAATATTTTAGGAAATGATGCAGCAAAGAATAATTTGTCTAGTATTTTATTTAATGTTAAAATTGAGTCAATTATATTGTTCTCGTTTATATAAAAAGTGCAGTTATTTTATTTGGTTAGTTGAGAATGCAAATGCGGGCATAAACGATGTCTATTTATTATGTTATTCTTTGCAGATTATGTCTGGGTTGTTTTAAATGAAGGTTGTGTGTCTAAATTGTTGTAGCTTAAATATAAAACTGAGATGAGATGAGTCATGAACCGACATCATATGGCTCGGAATATTTACATTCCTGCTCCATCCTGATCTTCAACAGTCAGGGAAGAGTCCCAGTACTAAGGGTACGAGTAGCAGTCTGAATGTGTTCGTCTGGTCTTTCCTCGGAGTCCTGAGTTTCGACAAGATCCTCTAGTGACTCCATGCCGTACACTTCTCTCAAGACCGTGATTATATATTTGTTCTTCCGCAATATACACACCATCCCTAAGGGCATCGAGCACGTCTGCCTTGCATGCCCCAATACCCCACCAACCGGTGTAGATCCAGCCAATCTGTCCACCTGCTTATTTCCCGTTACACCAGTATGTCCTGGGTAAAAGAATCCAACTGATGATTTCAATTTTTTTTTTTTTTTTGTATTTTTGAATTTAATATTTTAAAAGCTCTTTACTTTTAGTTTTATATTTATGGTTTAGGTCGGGTCATAATTATAACACTAAAAGTATTCTTCTCTAAACCTTGGGGAATTTCGCTTTACATATTTAAAGTCCCGTAGCAGAAAACCCGCCGTGGATGTATGAAGTGTTAGGCCCATCACATTTTTTGGCCGGAGTACACAGAAGAAAAGTGGTCAGTCTTCCCCTCCCCTAGTCAACGGCCAGCCCAGATATCGAACCCTAGTCCAACCGTGTTCATTCCATTGTCAGAGCAGCTTCCCAACCGTTCCGTCACGCCACCGACGCTTTCCAAAGATAGTTCGTTGAAATGATATCCTTCGTTTTCAAATGAAGTTAAACCTATGGCTAGAATTACACACATTTTAGTATTACTACAAGTAGCTTCTGGTAATTATTGCTTCGACTAACGTGGACGTTACAGTTAATATCAGTCGGTCTGGATCAATAACTTTTTACATTACTATTACCATTCACGACCCAGAAATTACTATAAAAAACTAATGTCAGAGAAGGCGGTTATTGAGATACTACATTAAGAATTAATATAATACGCCCACGCATAAACAGTATTTAAAAATGGGTTCACTCCTTACGTACTTGTTCTGTCCTTTCAAACACATTTCGTGTATTTTTCTGATTGAAAAGCAAAATGAGTTCGATTTATTCTTCGGTGCCGAGTCGTTAGTGTTCGTTGCTGAAATGGGTTTAACTTCGTAAATCTGGGTCGATGGGTCTATACAAATGTGGGACGAACACCATATGTCCATTGCGTCCCAAGGCTTACAAAAGAGTCATTTACTTATATTTTTACTAAAAGCTTTACAAGTACCCACCATCCACCGTCCACTTCACTGGCATCCACCTTCATTGCCACCCATTATCCACCTTCACTACCATCCAGCATCCACAATTCAGCTTCAATGTCATCCTACATTCAGCTTTACTGCCGTCGTCCATCCACCACCCACCTTCACTGCCATCCACCATCCAACTCCCATCTTCCTTGTCATCCGTCATCCACCACCCACATTCACTGCAATCCACTGTCCACCACCCACCTTCACTGCCATCCACCACCCACCTTCACTGCAAACTTTCACTGCCATCCACCACCAACCTTCATTGTCATCCACCACTCACCTTCATTACCATCCACCACCCATCTTACTACCATCCACCGTCCACCACCCACCTTCACTGCCGTCCACCATCCACCACCGACCTTCACTGCCATCCACCATCCACCACCCGCCTTCACTGTCATCAACCACCCACCTTCACTACCATCCACCATCCACCACCCTCTTCACTGTCATCCACCATCCACCACCCATCTTACTACCATCCACCACCCACCTTACTATCATCCACCTTCCACCATCCCTGTCATCCACCATCCACCACCCACTTTACTGCCATCCAACATCCACCACCCACCGTTACTGCCATTCACCATCCACCATCCACTACCCACCTTCCCTGTCATCCACCATCCACCACTCACTTTCCCTGTCATCTATCATCCACCTTCACTGCCATTCACAATCCACCACCCACTTTACTGCCATCCACCACCCACCACCCACCATCACTGCCATCAACTACCCACCTTCACTGCCATCCACAATCCACTTTCACTGCCATCCACCTTCCACTTTCACTGCCATCCATCATCCACAATCCCGGCCATCCACCATCCACCTTTACTATCATCCACCATCTACCAACCACCTTCACTGCCATCCCTCATCCCTGCCATTCATCATCCACCTTCCCTGTCATCCATCATCCACCTTCACGGCCATCCACAGTCTACCACAAACTTTACTACCATCCACCACCCACCTTCACTGCCATCCACCATCCACCGTCCACCATCCACCACCCACCTTCACTGCCATCCACCATCCACCTTCACTGCCATCTACCACCCACCATCCCTGCCTTCCACCACCCACCTTCACTATCATCCACCATCCACCACCCACCTTCACTGCCATACCTCATCCCTGCCATGTATCATCCACCTTCCCTGGCATCCATCATCTACCTTCACTGCCATCCTCCATCCACTTTACTACCATCCACCATCCACCATCCAACATCCCCTTTCACTGCCTTCCACACAAACCTACTACTACAGAAAAAACGGTCCCCACTTTTCAAGTATTTGACTAACTAACCTTTCGATGAGGTGATGTACTACAGTGTAGACAAGACTGAATCAAAACAGCAGTCAGCTGAACATTCTTTTCTAATGTACCAATATCGGATGTAACTTCATTCTAATACCATCTGCGCTAGACAAATACAAGAGAATCAATAGTTGCAGAAACGACGATGGCTTTCCACACGACAGACATAGAGACAACCTGAGAATAGTAGGCCTTTGTATGAAATGCACAGACAAAAGAAATACAGGAAGACCCAAAAGTATATGGCAAGGAGAATTAGAGATAGAAATGGATAATATGGGGAAGCCTAGGCGGAACTGCTTGGGATAGCTATGGATAGAACGGCTTGGAGTGAGTCGGTTGAGGATCAATTCCCCAATGGGAAATAAAAGGAGAAAAAGAGAGACAGAGATTACCAACTTCGTCAGCGAAAGAACCACTGTTACCGTTCATTAATTCATCATGTGCCATGCCGATAAGCGTGGGCGGTCATGTTTAGCCATCTCACTCGATCACCAGAGTCGTGGATCAGCTCCGTGTTCTTGTTTCGACCATACCACGTGGCCAAGCCATCCAGGTATGAACTTCTCTGCGTTCCCCTTGTTCTCTTCCCCTCGCCCTTGCCAGTTATCACTAAGTTCTCCAATCTATTTTTTCTACACTCTTTTTCTCGTTGAAATTGACATTTTTTTATTGGTCAGTATGTTTTTCATCTTGCAAAAGATTGCCTTCGCCATGCCGATTATTGTGCTAATCTCTTCAAGGCATCTCCCATCAGATTTTATGACTGTTCCGAGATAATTGTACCAATTTACTTGTTTAAAAATATTTCCATTTACTTGTATATTACATTTTGGTATCTACCTCTTCTCAGTGACGATCACAATCTGTCTTCTTACAATTTAATTTCAAACCTAGTTGTTCACTATGTGCAACAACTGCATCTACTAAATGTTGCAGATCCTGCTCATTGTCCGCAGTCAATAGTGTATCATCCACATATCTAATGTTATTGATGTTACTTCCCCCATTGATGATTCCTTTCTTATCTTCTACATTTCTGAAAATATGTTCACTGTACAGGGAAAATAGATGTGGAGACATAACACATCCCTGTCCCCAACTCTCTTTATAAGCTGATAGTGACCTACTTCATTATCAATCTTTATGGCAGCTAGTTGTTTCCAATATGTTTTTTACAAGTCTAAGGTCTTTCCCATCATTTTGTAGATCTGCAAGCGTTTGTATCATGTTGACATGCCTGACTTTATCAAAAGGCTTTGTGTAATCAATAAAGCAAAGATGTAGGTCTTTGTTTACTTTTATAGAAAGTTCAATTACTGTTCTCAGTATATACACAGCATTAATTGTACCTTTGCCATCTACAAACCCACATTGTTATTCTCCTATTTCGGGTTGTATTTTCTTCCTAGCACTTCGCATGATAATTCTAAGCAAAATCTTCGTGATATGGCTCATTATACTAATTGTTCGATGTTGATCACATTCCAAGGCTCCTGATATCTTTGGGATTGCAATACATATAGAATTACATAATTCACGGGGTGTATCTCCAGTATCATATATTGTGTTCAACAGTCTGGTAACTTGATCTATTCCATCTTCTTCTAAAGAATTGATCATTTCTATTGTGGTGTGTGTGAACCGGGGGTCTTGCCAGTTTTCATTTGGTTAAGAGTTACATAAGCCAAATCAAACTGCATCCATCGATGTCAATACGGTTGACAAGCCATGAAGATAAGCAGAATAGAAGGACAATTAGAGAATCGGGTAGACGTACACAGACCAACCCGGATGGTAAAGAGGGTTAAAAAATATTCTATAAATCCTATGCGGCCTACGAACCACAAGACTCAGCCTGGTCTATCACTTGCTACTTGTTTTATTCTTGCGAAATGGCCTATAAAGAAAATATATGTCGCGTGCTGTATATCAAGGAAGAATTCATAAACAAACGTTGCACGTACTTTGCTGTCAACACCAATCCCAGGTAGATGTTTTATACACATTTACGTTAAGTAGTTTGTCATTGTTTTCTGTTCGAAAAGTCGCCATTACAGTCCATTTAACCGTTGTAAGGACTGAACCCCTCCGTTAGTGCACCAAAAGTTTAAGAACTACTGTTCTCTTATCCAAGAAGAATACATGGATGCTTAAATGTGTTTTCCCATTCATTCATTCATCATTGGCACCTTGCCGTCTTGACAGACGATAGTTTATGCTTCAAAAAGACATAATAACTTGTACCCATGGTGGTAGCTAATGTGACTGATAAAGCCAATTCACGCTGTAAATGTTCGTTCACAGTGGGTGCATGTGAACACGTGGTCATTTCCACAAATCATATGCACCATCTTACGTCTCACACGCTCGGTGTGTGACTTATCTGCAATAATTTTCTCCTTTGTCTTTATTCCATTTCTGATGTTTGCCCTGCACGCAACACGTTCAGGGGCGACTTGCTCCCAATGTGCATTATCAGTGCCTGTATCAATCATGTCCCGCTTACACACATCTTTGTATCGTAGTAGAGGCCGACCCTGAGATCCCTTACCCATCTACCATCATCCATCCTCCTAAGATGTCCTATCCATCTAAGTCTACGAAGACTGAGCATGGAATAAACCTGATCTTTCTAATACTTCAGTATTTGTGATTTTGTCTTGCCACTTAATACCAAGAATTCTTCGCAGACACCGCATATGAAAGCTGTTTAAACGTTTCTCTTGGTTTGAATAAGTTGTCCAGGTTTCACTGCCATAAAGAAGAGTATTAAGGACACGGGCTTTATAGACAAGACTTTTGTTTTGGCTGTAAGCTTCCTGTTCTCCAAGACTCTTTTTCTTAACCTGTTCATTGTTGTTGCTGCCTTACCAATCCGGATGTTGATTTCCTGATCTAGTGATAACTTGCTATTTACAACTGATCCTAGATATGTAAAATTGTCTACCATCTCTAGTTCGGCGTCGTCAATAAAGATTGATGGTACCCCATGTGCACCTTGTGTCATAATCTGTGTCTTCTTTTTGCTAATTGTTAAACCAAATTCAGAACAAGCATTGGAGAATGCAGATAGTAGACATTGTAATTCTTCCTCAGAGTTGGTAGTAACTGCAGCATCATCTGCAAAAAGGAACTCTCTGATCAGTACCCTCCTAATTTTGGTCTTGGCCTTCTTGGCCTTCGTCATAGGCTATCGAAAACCACAACGGTGGGAGCAGAACAACATGGTGGTAACTCAACAGCTACTTTGACAAAACATATGTTGGATTAGTATCAGTGACAATATTTGTTATATTACTTGGCATCGGTGATAATATGTGTTATATTGCATTGGTATAAATGACAAAGGGTATTATGTTAGATCAGTTTCAGTGACAACGTGTGTTATGCTTGATTAGTATCAGTGACAATACGTGTTACGTTGGATTAGTATCAGTGAAAATGTGTGTCATGTTGCATTAGTATCAGTGACAATATGTGTTACGTTGCATTAGTATCAGTGACAATATGTGTTATGTTGCATTAGTATCAGTGACAATATGTGTTATGTTCCATTAGTATCAGTGACAATATATGTTATGTTGCATTAGTATCAGTGACAATATGTGTTATGTTGCATTATTATCAGTGACAATATGTGATATGTATTTCAGTAGGTAAACAGACGAAAATATCACTGGAAGCCTTGGAGATGTGGGTTTATAGAAACATGCTGAAAATTAATTGGATAGCAAAAACTCTGGACATTTTGAGGGAGGTTAAGTGGCAAAGACAAATTATCACAAACATCAGAAAGAAGCAGTCATCCCTTTTAGGCAACATTATGCGAAGAAAAAATGGGAACATCTTGTGTCAACCAAAAGATTTGTGGAAACAGAGACAGAGGAAGGCAGCATGAGAAAATTCTTGATAGTCTTTTGTCACGGCACAGTAAGGAGTTAACATACGAATTGATCCATAATGTCGGAGATCACAATTTGTGGAGTAGCATGATCTACCACGCCAGCCGGCAAGGCACTGGATGATGATAATAATGATGAATAATAATGATGATGATGATTATGATGATGATGATGATGATGATGATAATGATGATGGTGATGATGATGATGATGATGATGATGATGATGATGATGATGATGATGATGATGATGATGATGATGATGATGATGGTGGTGGTGGTGGTGGTGGTGGTGGCGGCGGCGGTGGTGGTGGTGGTGGTGGTGGTGGTGGTGGTGGTGGTGGTGGTGGTGGTCATGGTGGTGGTTGTGATGATGATGATTTCTACAGACAAAGACGCATCTATTCACTACATATCATAGTTTAGTTACCTCTCTAGTATACACCTATCAAAATACGACGAAATATGCCTGGCAATAAATTGTGGAATCGCATGTTTATGTCTTCTTTGTTAAAATTAAGAATAACATCAAAAGATTACAAAATAAATCAAGCATTCAAGAAAAAGCCACACAATAGAATTTAAAATACAAAAACACAAAACGACGTCAATTGACATTTTTGTCTTGATGCAGGGTTTGAAAAAAATGGGAGAAAACCAACGAATGTAATTATATGTTTTATATGTCTTCAATTTAGAAAGCAATTACAGGCTTTAATAAAAAAAAAAATACACACTCATTCAACAACAATTAAAGACTATACTTTTCAGGCTTCGATAGTTTCTTTTCCATGTGTTCTTCGTTTCTGTGCGGGCTGTTGGATTTCAAGACTCTTGTCTGTTCCACTTTTCACATTGGACAGTGGGGAGCATTTTGTGTGATATTCACTGGCACAGGAACGGAGCATAATGGGGACGACCCGTTGCCGTGAAGTTGGAATCTCGACTAACTAGCTAACTAACTAACTAACTAACTAACTAACTAAATAACTAACTAACTAACTATTTTTTTTTAAATTATTATTATTTTGGTTACTATCACAAGTACCATTAATATTGATGGCATTTTAAATAAACGGACACATATGGTGCGGATTCTACCACTACTACTACTATTACTACTACTACCACCATCACGGTCGCCACTAGCACCACCACCACGACTACTACTAAAGTTACCACCACTATTAATAAGATTACTACTAACAATAACCTTCACCCCCAACTACTAGCACAACCACTACTACTACTACTACTACTACTACTACTACTACTACTACTACTACTACTACTACTACTACTACTACTACTACTACTAGTACGACTACTACTACTACTACTACTACTACTACTACTACTACAACTACTACTACTACAGCTACTACACTACTACTAACATCACCTCTACCACTACTAATAGCACTCATCATTGGCACCTTGGCACCTTGCCGTCTTGACAGACGATAGTTTGTGCTTCAAAAGGGCATAATAACTTTTGAATAACGAAGACACAAACAATAGATTGTACGATTAATTGCCTGGCATATTTCGCTGCATCTCGTCAGGTACATACTGCAGAAATCACACAACGTAAAGTGAAATAACTAGATAAATCCTTCAATCTGAAATATACACATATTCGCACAGTAATGTCGATTGTCTACCACGGTAATCTTAAACTGACTAACATGTCTTTCTCCTTGCACAAGGCCGGCTTACGCAGGTTGATCACTATGGCTTCAGCAAACCTTAACAACTGACTACTCTGTGTGTTGAACAACACACGGAAGGCACTGTCTCTTTCAACCACATGACCACTCTCTAGCACGATGAAGCAAGACTGTTCCGGTGTGTCGGTCTGCCTAGGCTACCATATTCTGTGTGTAGTATCTTGTCCACCCAGTTCGGAATGTGTTTCAACACTCTGTTATGTAACTGTCGCTCTGTTCTACCTATGTAGATGGCCTCGCACCTACATGTAAATTGGTAAATACAATTGGATTTGGTGTACAAAGTTACAGATTCTTTAACTGCTGGATTGGGGATCGGTGTGGTTTTGTGCCTGATAACCGGAGTTGCAGCACAGAATGTTCGCCCGACTGCTGTGATGAGCCGGTCCAGCAAACGTTGCATTACGTCATCTCCTCGGAAGGTTAACTGGATGAAAACCTTGAGTTTCGGGACTGTAGTTTCTTCTGGTTTAGGTTTGGTCTGTTGGTAGTGGCGCTTTATAAATCCACATCACACAAATGTACACCAAAGAGACGTTAAGACCAGGAATGGAGTTATTGCCTCTCCATAGCACAAAGCCTGGGTTAAAATATAGAGATCATGTGTTGCCCATGCAGCATGATCCCTCTCTCGGCCTGCCTAGTTCACTCCAGAGGAAAGGTAACACCTCTACATCTAGAACAAGACAAGCTGCAGAAGCTGCCGGATCAGCAAAGCAATGCTCTAACTGTCCGCCTGTGGGAGCTTCGATCCTAGACCAACCGCCAACCAAGGCTTAGGGCCTGGTCTGCACTGCCTTCACATTTTGTCTTTAGGTTGCATTTCCTCGCACCAGGGTAAGGCATGTACCCTCCCAATTGTGCTCTTCCGCCCGAAGCCGTTGACACAATGTGGGGTGTCGGGTTTGGTAAGCGACGCCCAATGTTCGGTGCTAACAGAAAGCAGGTTGTACCGTCTATTGTTATACGGTAGCTCAGTCATATCTGACTAAGACCTGACACCTATCACCAACTATCACCATCGCCATAACCACTACTACTATTACTATTACCTCCACCACTACAACTACTACTACGTCTACTTCTACCACTATTACTAATACTAATGCTGTTGCTGCTACCACGACTACTACTGCTACTACTGATGCTGCTACTATTACAACTACTTTTACTAATCCTTTTACTTCTACTATTACTACATATATTACTATTAGTACAACAACACCTACTCTTGCTGTCACTACTACCACTACTACTATAGCTACCACTACTACTACTGCTACTACAACTACAATGCAATTTCTTCGTACTGTCTCTTCTTCGTAATTACTATTAGGAGTAATAGTAACATATATTTTGTGTTGCAACCATCCTAATTCCCACAACTACGCCAGAAAATGTCAAGGGAGTGCCACGAACACTTTAGATCCATTCCGGGTCTCACTTAATGAAAGAGGCCACATTAAATTGCGATCACAGATTGTAGAATACCAGACTTGTTATTGTACTGAAAGAGCCAGGGTGAGATAATCAGACTTGACTAACCAGCTCGGGGTTTAGAATGTAGTATTTAAGCGCGTGTTCGACTCGCCAGGGGACAAAATTAGGTTATAATTTTGCAGGGAGATAAAAATGCCATGTAAAGTGAAAAGTGGGGCCAGGATGTTTGGTAAGTGCAGGAAGGATTGCTTGCTGCAGGGAACAAAATATGAGCGGTGTGTGTGGGTTTTCCTTTTCCTTCCTTTACAGACAGCTTTCAATTTAATTTACATTGTAGCCACAGGCACCTCAATTATGTTCAGGGCTCTGTTGTTTTTTGTTTTGTTTTTTTACTCTGAAGTGTGAATTTCAAAAGGCAAATCTCAACTTCCCGAGAATGTTATGAATGTGATTAATGTAGGGTGTTGACGTTTTCATTTAGTTGTTTGTCTAGGAGTGGCTGTAAGCGTGGCTAGAATGCCGAATTTTCCTTAGGTAGACCCGGGTTCGAATCCTTGGTAAGGTGTGGATTTTTTTTTTTTTTGTCTGGGCGAAAAGAAAGTCCTTAGCTGCACAGTTCGCGGCGACTGCGTTTCGAAATGACTATCACTGTCACTTGTCTTTTCCACGTGCCACTGTTGTCTCATCTTTTAGTAAGGAATCAGAATCTGTGAACGTTGGAATTGGTACGTCATCTCCATGTGGAATCTAGCAGAATCTGAATCTGGATATGTCCATTGCTTGGTGATTTTTTTCCATTCATTCGCTTAATATTGACAACACAGAAATAACAGTCATCATAGTGGTTCTTGGGCACTCTCCAAACCATTGGAATTCCAAATTTTAAACATTTTATTTTAACACAAGACATCTGACGCAGGTGTTCAACACATGTTTGGCACACAGTATGAGGATCCCAAGATTTGTCCTGGTCACCATGGTGTATTTTAAAGTAAGCAAAGTATGCCTTTTTTTTTTTTTTTACAAAAACATTAATATTCTTCCTATGTTTGTTTGTTGTTGTTTTTTTTTTTTTTTCTTTTTTTCTTTTTTTCAAATGTGTACTCTCCACAAATAAACAAAATTAAATTCGGTGGGGAAAACCAAACATGCACTTCTTCAAGATGATGTCATTCTGTGTTAGAATTGTAAGAAAATAACTGGAATACTAACGTGCATGCAATGGGATTAAATCTTTTGTTTTTAATGCAATTCTTGGGAGATTCTTGCAAAACTTAAACTGAAAGTAAACAAGCAGTTTCATTTTGTAAGGGAAAGGGAATTTTGTAAGGGTTTTCATTTTGTAAGGGAAAGGGAATTTTGTAAGGGTTTTCATTTTGTAAGGGAAAGGGAATTTTGTAAGGGTTTTCATTTTGTAAGGGAAAGGGAATTTTGTAAGGGTTTTCATTTTGTAAGCTGTTGTATGTCAAGGGTGAGGTCAAGGGTGATAACAATAGTTTTTTTCCTTTTTTTTCAGAGCCATTATACAGAAAATACTGTAAGAATAATAATTGAATTTACAAATGCCTCTATCTCAAAACTTAGAGCTTCTACAGACAAATACATGTAATTTTTTTTTTATATAGTGGACTCATGTATGCAAATCAGGTGTAAAATGTTTGGCACCCAAAAATGTATTTTTGCAGGGCTGTGTTATTCTGTGCACTGTAGACTGAGGCCTAAGTCAGATTTGTATATGAGTTTATATTTATTATGTATGAGAAAGGTGAGTAGCATCTGTTGGACCCCCTCCCCCTCCCCCCTCCCCAGGACATTCAGCGGTGGTGGGAAACGAGGAGGCGGGCATATTGGCTGTGTCTGAAGCCCTTGGTAGGCTAGTGGTGCATTCTAAGGTAGGTGTGGTAGAAACCCTGTGGAATTGTTTTTAAAGTGCAGAAAAACGGGTAGATCATTACAGCTTGATGAGAATGGTATTCAAGACAGTGACCAGAGAATCTGGCCGACGCTCAAGACTCCTAGTAAAGGCCAGATGTACATATAATCAGACTGCTTCTGGTACCATTAGCATTGGGAGTCTTCGCTGGGCTGTTGTAGTTGAGGACGGAGCACTTATGAAATCTCCTGCGTACTGTGACGTCGGTTTTTGACTCAAATTAACTCTACTCAACTCATTTATTGTATGTCCTCGGGATTTAAAACTACGTTGTTGTTTCATTACACACTATTGTGAATATGTCAGGTAGAGACAGAAATCACACGAAATTCGATCTTCTTTTTCCTCAAATCCATGATTTGTCCAAACTGGCAAGGATTGTCCACATGTAGATATCCGAAAGAGGAAGGAATGATTTGTTAGGGTCAGATAAGAGAAATTGCAGTTTTAATATGGCTTAGAGATGGCGTGACTTGTAAGCCATCCTCTCCGTGCCTGTCTGTGAGTGGCATGGAAAGCTTCGAGAGCTCTTGTATGTCAAGGGTGAGCTCTGATCACACAAAAGAGAAGAGTATTTTTTCTGGAAATGCACGATTCACAATTCCCCCAGAGCGTTAACGATCACAGAACGGTATTTCATTATTCATGCTTGTAGCATAGCTGAGTTATTTTTTGGGGTGGTTTTGTTTTTGTTTTCAAATAGCATCATTTTACAATGGACTTGGTTTTTTTTTTTTTTTTTTGCAGCAATATATATATATTCCTGCAATATTTCCAGTTTTTCTTTTTATAAGACACACAAACAAATAAACAAGCAAATCGGCGAAGTTTGTGATTTAACCGCCAAACTTTTCATAGAGTATCTTAACCGCAAGTTGTATGTTTTTATTTATTTTACGCATTATGTTTTTTTGTTTGTTTGTTTATTTGTTTGTTTGTTGTTTTTTTTTTTTTGCTTTTTTTTTTGTTTGAATTTTTAAATAGCATCGTTTTACAATGAGCCTTTTTTTTTTTTTTTTTGGCAGAAATGTTTATTTTGCAAGCAAGCAAAACGATAGTTTGTAACATCGAGTTATACCTCTCCGCAGCAATATTTAGCTGCCAAACTTTTCATAGGGTATTGTAACCGGAATTTTTATGCTTTTTTATTTATTTTATGAATTATGTCTTTACTTTTGTTTTACACTGGTTGCAGCAATATATATTTTTCCAGTAATATTTCCAGCTATGTCTGTTCACACGAAACATGCAAGCAAAACGGCGGGGTTTGTGATTTAACCACCAAATTTTTGATAGGGTATTTTAAATGGAAGTTGTATGTTTTTACTTATTTTATGTATTATGTCTTAATTTTTATTTTCACATGGCACCGTTTTACAGTGGGCTTTCTTTTTAGCAG
Source organism: Cepaea nemoralis (assembly GCA_014155875.1). NCBI lineage: Eukaryota > Metazoa > Mollusca > Gastropoda > Stylommatophora > Helicidae > Cepaea > Cepaea nemoralis. Next base: position 1,393,812 of record JACEFZ010019101.1, read on the forward strand.
CAATATTTTTTTTACGGCAATATTTCCAGTTATTTCTTTTCACAAAAGAAACATGCAAATAAGCAAATAGGCGGAGTTAGAGATTTAACCGCCAAACTTTTCATGGGATATTTTAACCGGAACTTTTATGTGTTTCCTATTTTGTGTATTATGTATTTGTTTTTTTTTTTTGTTATTTTTTTTTCAAATAGCGTTGTTTTACAATGGAATTTCTTTTTAGCAATAATATATATATATATATATATATATATATATATATATATATATATATATATATATATATATATATATATATATATATATATATATATATATATATATATATATATATATTCTGGCAATATTTTCATTCATTTCTCTTCAAAAATAAACATGCAGGCATGCAAAACGGCGGAGTTTATAATTTAGACGCCAAACTTTTTATGGTGTATTTTAACAGGAAGTTGTGTATTTTTATTTACTTTACGTTTTATATCTTTAATTCATCCATACTTTAAAAGCTGAATATTGATTAAAGTTGGATATTAAATACGAGAAAACAAAGAAAATTGAAATATGTTGTTCACTTGATACGTCACGAAAGTTTGGAGAGAACAATAATGGAGGGTATATGTCTGGGAAGAGAGGAAGAGGAAGGCCAAAGAGAAGATGGGTGCAGGATGTGGCGGAAGATCTAGAGATTAGTGTATCGGACGCGGGACATCTTGCTATGATCGAGAGGTTTTCCGGAAGGTTGTTATGGGAGCGAGGATCTTCAAAGGACATGGTACTAAATGAATGAATTATATCTTTATTTTTATTTTCAAATGGCATCGGGAGGTCAGCATGGCCGAATAGATAAGAATGCACGTTCTTAAACATCCGGTGTGCTGATGCCGAGGAAGCGGAGTAACTAAAGTTCATGTCTATGACTAAGCCTTTCCTCCAATGTCCTCCATAATTCGTTGGCGGTATTGTCTAGGATCAACTAAATTCCCCACCGGTTTGCTTGTCCTGTCGTAGGTTGTACATCTTAATACTCTTCTCGGCAGATATGGATCTCTAGTATCGATCGTTGTCACGGAAAATACTGCAATTTAATGATTCCTTGATAACTTACATATCAAAATACAAGGAAGGAGAAGGGTTAACAATCGTGTACTTCATTATGAGAGGAGGACGAATAAAAAGATCATTGACCGACACAGATATGAAAATAGGATACAGGTACGCGCAGAGGACAGTGACTCCCGCTCATATCGGCCGACGGGGAAATGAACGGAGAATGCTTTGAAGTGCAAACGAGCGATGGACAGCGGACCAGCGTAACAGCGGAGAACGGAGCGCCAGGACGTATACGTGATCTCACTGAACTTTTGATGTTACGTGTACGACAAAGTTGATCGTAGATCAAACACTCAACGGAGAATGGGACACGCGATATAAAAAGCTGAACATGGAGTTTCTGTTTAGTGTGTGCTACCAAACTGGACGGAAAGATAGATTTTATGTGTCCTGTAATGAATAGAAATATCCTCCCTTGTAATGGGATAGAGTGCTTGGCTGCGGATAAATTTCGATTCGGGGACTTACATTAATTCTATAGAGGCATATATAAGGTATTAAAATATTAGTGTAATAGTAGCATAGGGATATAGGTGTTTGTTCTTAATGTGTGAAATTGCATTCGTTTATCTAGTCGTGTAAACTTTAGTGCACTCAGAAATCGTATGTCCGTATGTTTTTAGGAGGCTTTTCATTATGGCTAGAAAAGGACTATCACATAAGAAAATTATATGAAGCAGACGCATATCACCAGATTACCTATCTTCTCCACAGGTTCAAATCTCCTATTGAAATCAGAGAAGAGATGAAGGTTACTACACTTGAGCAAATAAAGTACCTACTTAGAAACAACAAGAACATAGACAGGGTTTAATATGAAGAAGTGATAAGTCAAATACAGAACACTGTATGCTCAAACAAATATACAACTAAAACCCTTAACAGGAAAAGACGTTAACCTGTGGCAAGCAGGGATACTTAAAACTGCATGCAATTGCACTGTGCCGAAACATTAAACTTTGTTAACCATAGACATGGTGTAGAACAGTCATAGTAACTCTAGACAATGTTGGATAGTGGCGGTGTGTATTCAGAGGTGGATTATAATACATTCCAAAACTGGAAATATATGAACTTCAGTGACTCACCAAATCGGATTATTTTCTGGTGATAAGACATTGAACAGTTGTTTTCTTCAAGAATTGGATTAATTCCCGACTCAAGCAGGAGGAGATCATTCATGGTGAGATCACTCCATTTCTGTGTGTGCAGTCCTGTGTTTTGGCTGACTGAAAAGACGAGAAGAACTAATGCACATACGAGATCAACCGTCCTATCTTGCATTCACACTAGCAGACAATACCACCTACATATACTCAGTCCATACATACACCAGACATAGTTTTTCTTAATAAATCTTTTATTTATTGTTGAAATCAACTGTTGTCTGAGTATGTGTTGAGAGAATAACAGAGAGAGTGAAAGAAATAGATATATGGAAGGGAAGACAGAAGGGAGGGGTGTAGACAAAAGTCAGTCAATAATCCCAACAGATAATAAGTTTGAAGATGTGCTTGTTGATTCCAACTCTCTCCCGGGAAAACAAGCGACATAATTGGTGGAGCGAGCGGGGTAGAGAATAATACCCATATGACCTAGAGGCATAACAGGACATATGCATAGAGGGGTACCTGCATATTGGCACAGGCATAGCGGAGTACCTGCATGTTGGGACATACTGATTGGAATAAATATAAGTATATATTGATGACTTTTAATGGAAGGACGTCCATAGGATATATGGTGCCATTACATTTATGGTGGAAAACATTTCATTAATGCTGGTGACTTTACAGTGAGAAAGTTCCAGACAGAGTGAATGTGGATAGGTAGTAAGACACATTACATACCTAGTCACACGGTCACACGTCTACATAAGTCTTTATCCTATATCTCCTCTTGTGGATGAGAGAGTGGTTGTGATGTACTGTGTGGTGTTGTAGAATAATATTAGATAGACATAGATAAATGATATAGGTTATAGGTTCTAGGTAGAATATAATTCTATAGTGAGTTCTTCTTTACTGCCTTGAAGTGTCTGTACTCTATTTGCGGACTTACCTTCTTAATTATGGCACCTCCTAAAGTAACTACAGCCGAACTGAGGGCCAACGGGGAGGAAATTGGTTTAGCTGGCTCGGAACTAACTGATTACATCCAGGAAAGAGAGCGAGAGATTCGTCAAGCGGAACGAGAAGATCGAAAGACCGAGTTGGAAGTGAGAAGAATAGAGGTGGAGACCAAACGAATGGAAATGGAACAAGAGACCAAACGAATGGAAATGGACCAGGAGACCAGGAGACTGGGACTGGAACAGGACAACAAGAGGTTGCAAGCAGAGGAAGCCAACAAGATAAGGGAACATGAATACCGCATGCGAGAACTGGAGCTCAAGACACAAACGAAGGGAGAAACTGACGGGACAGAAGGAGGATCCTTTTCCCAGGGTTCACTTAACATGAGTGGACAGGGTTACCATGCCATGAAGTTTCCCTTGGCGGTCTTTGATGAAAGTAAAGAGAAGATATACCAGTTTTTGGATCGGTTCGAGGCTATGGCAGTCGCTATAGGACTGGATAGAACCCGATGGGCTCTTAAATTATCCCAGGCTTTACGTGGTTCAGGGTACGAGGTCTACACACGCCTACCACCAGGACAGGAAAATCAGTACGAGGAATTAAAAGCCGCTTTGATGAAACATTATGAAGTCACAGCACAAACGTATCGGAAGAAGTTTAGATCGTCTAGACGAGAGCCGGGAGAACTATTCGCCGCCTACAGTCTGAGGCTGAAATCCTATCTCCAGAAATGGATGGACTTGGCAGAATTCAAGAGGGATTATGAGAGTCTCGAAGAGATGATGGTGGTCGACCAGATGCGAAAGCAAATGTCGAAACCTCTCAGAACCTTCTTGGGAGAACAAGGGGCGGAACGGATTGATGTTGTGAATAAGCTGGCGGAACGATTCGTAGAGGTACATGGGGAGGCTGCGGAACTCAGTATTCAAACCAAAGGTCAGGAGAAACAAGAGAAAAAGAAACCTAAAAACTGGGAATGAGAAAAAGTGGAACCTTATATAAAGCACACAGAGGAGAGTTCAGAGAAGGTGAAGGAAGGAAACCAGAACACCTCGACTTCTCCAGCGAAACGACAGTGGTCCGAGAAGTGGTGTTCATTCTGCAAGGTGCCATCTCATAACACGAAGGACTGCAGATCGAAACCTCAAAGTTCTTACTTCGCGGCATGCAAAGTGATTCCTACGACGGTGATCACAGACAAGGCTGAGGTCGGCGAAGGAGATAGGAACAAAAAGAACACACGGAAACCTTGGAAGGGAACATGGTGCACACACTGCCGGTCGAAAACACATAATACTGTGGACTGCAGATGCAAGGCAGAAGACGCCAATTGCATAACCAACCTCGAGGAATCAAAAGAGGAAGGCAAGGAAACGGTCAACTAGATGAAAGACACTCAGGACCAAGAGAGACCACCTGTGGTGGAACTGATTGAAGTAAATGGCCAACAGGTTGCTTGTCTCTACGATACCGGTTTGGATGGGGAAGCGGTGGTGGACGCCAGCTTGGTAAGCCCAGACCAACTTACAGGGGAGACCATAGAGATACAGCCGGCAATGAGGAGTGCTGTTACCATGACGCTGCCAATCGCCAAGGTGGAGATTAAATCCAGGTACGTCACGGGCATTATTCCTGCTGCTGTATTATCTGACTCCTTATTTCCCATGATCATTGGCACGAAATATGTCTTTTTGGGGATGCCCAAACAGCAAGCCCACAAGGGAACAGTAGTCAGTGGATCTCAAGGGAAGGAAAAAGAGGCAGAGACACTATGCGACAACTCAGGGATAGGAGAATTGCATACTGCCCAGAGGAAGGATACTACGTTGCGTCCTTGCTACAGGAAGCTGCAAAGAAGTGCTGAGCCACCAGAACGGGGACAGTACTTTCTGAAGAATCGACTACTCTATCGGAGAGCTGGGAAGGGAGATAACCTGCACGAGCAGTGGGTGGTTCCAGAGACCCACCGTCCTCACATTCTTCAGAGTGGACACATCATTGGCGAGAATCGACATATGGGTGTCAGAGAGACCTTGCAGCAAATTTCCGGCCATTATTGCTGGCCAGGAATGACCGGAGATGTACGCCGGTGGTTGAAGTCTTGTTCGGAGTGCCAGAACGCACCACCCAACAAGCGGACTAAGAGTAAAATAGCTCTTAAAGTGGAAGACAAAGTGGAAGTGTGGGGTCCAGCAGAGACCAATATACTCCAAGTAGGATGGAAAGGACCTTATCCTGTGGAAAAGGTGGTGTCCAAGAACATCTACAAAATCCGGATCGGGGAAGAGCAGAAAAATCTCCCTAGACATCTCATTAGGAAATATGAGGAGAGATCCGGGAGCACAGCTTCGCACTTTATGGTGATGGCAGCCATTGGGACAAAAGTTACCAGTCCAGACGAAGACCACAGATCGCCAGTACAACATAGGAGAGCCTATGGGACAGTACGTGATAGGTCAGGTTTACCCAACGAAGGAAGGAGGGAAATCACACGTCAGGGAAAGGACAAGAGGGAAACTTTCCCCAGTAACCAAGTTCAAAAGGAGTGGGTAAAGTCGGATAAGACGCGGAATACCCAGGACTCTAACCGAAGATTGGCTGACCAGATACAATATCGCCCAAGATGGTCCTGGAAGCAGAATTCCAGGAGATTTGGGAAAGACGACTCGGTCCAATATGTCAGGTAGAGACAGAAATCACACGAAATTCGATCTTCTTTTTCCTCAAATCCATGATTTGTCCAAACTGGCAAGGATTGTCCACATGTAGATATCCGAAAGAGGAAGGAATGATTTGTTAGGGTCAGATAAGAGAAATTGCAGTTTTAATATGGCTTAGAGATGGCGTGACTTGTAAGCCATCCTCTCCGTGCCTGTCTGTGAGTGGCATGGAAAGCTTCGAGAGCTCTTGTATGTCAAGGGTGAGCTCTGATCACACAAAAGAGAAGAGTATTTTTTCTGGAAATGCACGATTCACAATTCCCCCAGAGCGTTAACGATCACAGAACGGTATTTCATTATTCATGCTTGTAGCATAGCTGAGTTATTTTTTGGGGTGGTTTTGTTTTTGTTTTCAAATAGCATCATTTTACAATGGACTTGGTTTTTTTTTGGTTTTTTTTTGCAGCAATATATATATATTCCTGCAATATTTCCAGTTTTTCTTTTTATAAGACACACAAACAAATAAACAAGCAAATCGGCGAAGTTTGTGATTTAACCGCCAAACTTTTCATAGAGTATTTTAACCGCAAGTTGTATGTTTTTATTTATTTTACGCATTATGTTTTTTTGTTTGTTTGTTTATTTGTTTGTTTGTTGTTGTTTTTTTGCTTTTTTTTTTGTTTGAATTTTTAAATAGCATCGTTTTACAATGAGCCTTTTTTTTTTTTTTTTGGCAGAAATGTTTATTTTGCAAGCAAGCAAAACGATAGTTTGTAACATCGAGTTATACCTCTCCGCAGCAATATTTAGCTGCCAAACTTTTCATAGGGTATTGTAACCGGAATTTTTATGCTTTTTTATTTATTTTATGAATTATGTCTTTACTTTTGTTTTACACTGGTTGCAGCAATATATATTTTTCCAGTAATATTTCCAGCTATGTCTGTTCACACGAAACATGCAAGCAAAACGGCGGGGTTTGTGATTTAACCACCAAATTTTTGATAGGGTATTTTAAATGGAAGTTGTATGTTTTTACTTATTTTATGTATTATGTCTTAATTTTTATTTTCACATGGCACCGTTTTACAGTGGGCTTTCTTTTTAGCAGCAATATTTTTTTTACGGCAATATTTCCAGTTATTTCTTTTCACAAAAGAAACATGCAAATAAGCAAATAGGCGGAGTTAGAGATTTAACCGCCAAACTTTTCATGGGATATTTTAACCGGAACTTTTATGTGTTTCCTATTTTGTGTATTATGTTTTTGTTTTGTTTTTTGTTATTTTTTTTTCAAATAGCGTTGTTTTACAATGGAATTTCTTTTTAGCAATAATATATATATATATATATTCTGGCAATATTTTCATTCATTTCTCTTCAAAAATAAACATGCAGGCATGCAAAACGGCGGAGTTTATAATTTAGACGCCAAACTTTTTATGGTGTATTTTAACAGGAAGTTGTGTATTTTTATTTACTTTACGTTTTATATCTTTAATTCATCCATACTTTAAAAGCTGAATATTGATTAAAGTTGGATATTAAATACGAGAAAACAAAGAAAATTGAAATATGTTGTTCACTTGATACGTCACGAAAGTTTGGAGAGAACAATAATGGAGGGTATATGTCTGGGAAGAGAGGAAGAGGAAGGCCAAAGAGAAGATGGGTGCAGGATGTGGCGGAAGATCTAGAGATTAGTGTATCGGACGCGGGACATCTTGCTATGATCGAGAGGTTTTCCGGAAGGTTGTTATGGGAGCGAGGATCTTCAAAGGACATGGTACTAAATGAATGAATTATATCTTTATTTTTATTTTCAAATGGCATCGGGAGGTCAGCATGGCCGAATAGATAAGAATGCACGTTCTTAAACATCCGGTGTGCTGATGCCGAGGAAGCGGAGTAACTAAAGTTCATGTCTATGACTAAGCCTTTCCTCCAATGTCCTCCATAATTCGTTGGCGGTATTGTCTAGGATCAACTAAATTCCCCACCGGTTTGCTTGTCCTGTCGTAGGTTGTACATCTTAATACTCTTCTCGGCAGATATGGATCTCTGAAGTGCAAACGAGAGATGGACAGCGGACCAGCGTAACAGCGGAGAACGGAGCGCCAGGACGTATACGTGATCTCACTGAACTTTTGATGTTACGTGTACGACAAAGTTGATCGTAGATCAAACACTCAACGGAGAATGGGACACGCGATATAAAAAGCTGAACATGGAGTTTCTGTTTAGTGTGTGCTACCAAACTGGACGGAAAGATAGATTTTATGTGTCCTGTAATGAATAGAAATATCCTCCCTTGTAATGGGATAGAGTGCTTGGCTGCGGATAAATTTCGATTCGGGGACTTACATTAATTCTATAGAGGCATATATAAGGTATTAAAATATTAGTGTAATAGTAGCATAGGGATATAGGTGTTTGTTCTTAATGTGTGAAATTGCATTCGTTTATCTAGTCGTGTAAACTTTAGTGCACTCAGAAATCGTATGTCCGTATGTTTTTCGGAGGCTTTTCAGTATGGCTAGAAAAGGACTATCACATACGAAAATTATATGAAGCAGACGCATATCACCAGATTACCTATCTTCTCCACAGGTTCAAATCTCCTATTGAAATCAGAGAAGAGATGAAGGTTACTACACTTGAGCAAATAAAGTACCTACTTAGAAACAACAAGAACATAGACAGGGTTTAATATGAAGAAGTGATAAGTCAAATACAGAACACTGTATGCTCAAACAAATATACAACTAAAACCCTTAACAGGAAAAGACGTTAACCTGTGGCAAGCAGGGATACTTAAAACTGCATGCAATTGCACTGTGCCGAAACATTAAACTTTGTTAACCATAGACATGGTGTAGAACAGTCATAGTAACTCTAGACAATGTTGGATAGTGGCGGTGTGTATTCAGAGGTGGATTATAATACATTCCAAAACTGGAAATATATGAACTTCAGTGACTCACCAAATCGGATTATTTTCTGGTGATAAGACATTGAACAGTTGTTTTCTTCAAGAATTGGATTAATTCCCGACTCAAGCAGGAGGAGATCATTCATGGTGAGATCACTCCATTTCTGTGTGTGCAGTCCTGTGTTTTGGCTGACTGAAAAGACGAGAAGAACTAATGCACATACGAGATCAACCGTCCTATCTTGCATTCACACTAGCAGACAATACCACCTACATATACTCAGTCCATACATACACCAGACATAGTTTTTCTTAATAAATCTTTTATTTATTGTTGAAAGGAACTGTTGTCTGAGTATGTGTTGAGAGAATAACAGAGAGAGTGAAAGAAATAGATATATGGAAGGGAAGACAGAAGGGAGGGGTGTAGACAAAAGTCAGTCAATAATCCCAACAGATAATAAGTTTGAAGATGTGCTTGTTGATTCCAACTCTCTCCCGGGAAAACAAGCGACAATCGTGCACACACTACTAGTTTCTGGGTGTGAAAAGTGACGGGAGACCTCTCGGTACAGTCCCCGTGAAGATGGTATATTGGTACCGGTTCGAGAGATAACTTTCTGATGCCGAGGAAGCGGAGTAACTAAAGTTCATGTCTATGACTAAGCCTTTCCTCCAATGTCCTCCATAATTCGTTGGCGGTATTGTCTAGGATCAACTAAATTCCCCACCGGTTTGCTTGTCCTGTCGTAGGTTGTACATCTTAATACTCTTCTCGGCAGATATGGATCTCTAGTATCGATCGTGCACACACTACTAGTTTCTGGGTGTGAAAAGTGACGGGAGACCTCTCGGTACAGTCCCCGTGAAGATGGTATATTGGTACCGGTTCGAGAGATAACTTTCTACACCAATCGCTCTAATACACCCAAGCTGACTTCAGCGCACAGGTTAAATAAACGCCTCTACGTCCCAGGACATTTCTTGAAACCCATTTCAGGTAAAGTCTGCCTGGAAATTCAGGTCAGTGGAAAACCAAAGTCCCATCTCAAACAAATTCGAACGCTTGACTACCGGGCTTGTCATCTGGCGTGATAGCCACTGTCTCGCCGTGACTCTCGTATTAACTCTTTCACTCCATATTAGTCGCAGTTCTAACGTTTATGGAACAGCTGAGTTAAAATTCACAGTCGTTTAAACTATTAACAACACATCAATCAAATCTAACAATAACATCAACAGAAACAACAAGAACATCAACAGTAACAACAATAACATTAACGTAAAAAACAAGAATACCATCAGTAACGTTAACAATAACAACAACAGAAACAACCAGAACTTTAATCATTAGCCATAAGTCGCGGTTCCAACACCACAGCAAAGGGTCGTCCCCATTATGCTCCGTTCCCGTGCCAGTGAATATCACATAAAATGTTCCTCACTGCCCCATGTGAAAAGTGGAAAAGACAGGAGTCTCGACAAAGAACGGCCCGCTCAGGCACACTGTGCAAAATGCCACCACCAGAATGTCACTGCAAAAGTCCTCTACGAACAGTACAGTTCGCCCCTGATGGAATTGGCAGTCGCTTTCCCAACCAGATGTTCCCTACAAAGTCTCGATGTCTCTAGATGTTGTTGTTCTGTTTCTAGATGTTTTCTAGCCACCATGCCATTTTTTCTCCGAAATGTAGATCATGCATCAAAACAACCTCTAACAGATGTTTAAAAAAACAACATTTCACTGTACATAATGCCGTCGCCAGAATACCAATACAAAAGTCCTCCTCGAAAACATAGTTCATCATCGATGGAAACGGCATTCTCTAGCAAAACCAGCAGCCACACATTTCTGCATAAGGCAAGAAAACCAGCCGCCATACGTGCAGATATTTCTGGATGTTGATGTTCCGTTTCTAGATGTTATATAGCCAGCTACGCCATTTTGAGCATGCAGATCACACCACAGCACCTCGGACAGATGTAAACAACATTTCACTGCACATAATACCGTCTTCAGAATGCCAAAACAACAGTCCTCCACGAAAGCACCGTTCATTGTAAAAAAAAAAAAAAAAGCGGCAGTCAACCAGAAGACCAGCCGCCACACATTTCTGCATAAGGCACAACAACCGGTCAATTCTGGGACGTGCCCTCCGCCATTGCTCTGAACATGCAGATCACGCTCCACAACCTCGGGCAGATTTAAAAGCATTTCACACGAACTTCACAGCTCACAGCGTCGCGTCACAACCAGAACACCAACAGTAACAACAATAACAGTAACAGTAACAACAACAATAAGATTAACGGAAGCGACAATAACACCAACAGTAACAACATCAATCGTATCCAAAGAAACAACAAGACCGCCAACAGTAACAACAACAATAAGATTAACGGAAGCGACAATGACACCAACAGTAACAACAACAATAAGATTAACGGAAGCGACAATAACACCAACAGTAACAACAACAATAAGATTAACGGAAGCGACAATGACACCAACAGTAACAACAACAATAAGATTAACGGAAGCGACAATGACACCAACAGTAACAACAACAATAAGATTAACGGAAGCGACAATGACACCAACAGTAACAACAACAATAAGATTAACGGAAGCGACAATGACACCAACAGTAACAACAACAATAAGATTAACGGAAGCGACAATAACACCAACAGTAATAACAACAACAATAAGATTAACGGAAGCGACAATGACACCAACAGTAACAACAACAATAAGATTAACGGAAGCGACAATAACACCAACAGTAACTACAACAATAAGATTAACGGAAGCGACAATAACACCAACAGTAACAACAACAATAAGATTAACGGAAGCAACAATAACACCAACAGTAACAACAACAATAAGATTAACGGAAGCGACAATAACACCAACAGTAACTACAACAATAAGATTAACGGAAGCGACAATAACACCAACAGTAACAACAACAATAAGATTAACGGAAGCGACAATAACACCAACAGTAACAACAACAATAAGATTAACGGAAGCGACAATAACACCAACAGTAACAACATCAATCGTATCCAAAGACACAACAAGACCGCCAACAGTAACAACAATAACAAGACTAGAAACAACAATAACACCAACAGCAAGAACACCAACAGTAACAACTACAAGAATGTCCACAGAAACAACAACAGTAATCACAACATCAACAGGAATAACAACAGTAGCAACAGTAACAACCACTCAAACATTAACAACAACACCAACAGTAAGAACAACACTATCCACAGTGACAAAACGAACGAACGAATGAACGAACTTTATTTTAAAGGGTAACAAATTGGGCACGCAGGCCCGTCTTACATTCAGATCTTTCGATCACTCATCTTTCATTTATCAAATGTGCATGTTACATTTATATAGGGAAAAAAACATTGTCAAATTGATTTTGTAAGCATAAACAATGCATATTACGCATGGTACATTCACATGGGGGGGTGGGGGGGGGGGGGGGGGGGAACATTGTCAAATGAAAGTTGTAAACATAAACAGTGAATATTGCAATGTTGTGAGACACATCCCCCACCCACCACACCCTCCACCCACCCACACATACCTCCACGCACTCACACAGACTCAGGCAAACATACATGCCGCCACCCACCCACCGATCCCCCACCCACACACATTTCCCCACCCACACATACATCCCCCACCCATCCCATAACCGACATGCACACACCACCCACATATTCTCCACCACCCACCCACACACGCAACCACCCAGCAAAATACATCACAAAACCACACACACATACCCCTGTCAACCCACACATCCTGCACCTATCCGTACATACATCCTGCACCTTCACAATTTTCCCCACCCACCCACACACACATCAGCCAACCTACACCCACTCACCCACCCAATATCCGCCACCTCTCAACTACACATCCTCCACCTACACACACATCCCCACCCACAAACACATCTCCCCACCTGCCCACACATATCCCCCACCCATAAACACCCAAAAACACACAACTCCCACCCACACACACCCCACCACCCACATATACCCCACCCACACACATCCGCCGCTCACACACATCTTCCCACAAACACACACACATCCCCCAACCATACACTCATCTCTCACACACATCCACCCACTCACGTACTCATCCGTCAACCACTCACACCCACACATCAAACAAAACGCAAACAACAACTCAGGCTAACATATGTGCTATTGCACTTCTACAGCGTCAACTCTCTAAACACGGGGGTTTCCGTGGCCACGTTGTTACCCCGCGTGCCTCGCTCGCTCTCCGAAAGACGTGAGTTCGTTTTTGGACTCCATTATTCTGTTCGTGAGTGCGATTTTATCCGAGACTCCTGGGGGTCGTCGCTGGAGCCACGGAATTCCGACTCTGTGCGACGCTTCTCGGCAAACCGCTCTGCGAAAAGACACCGAGGCATATCATAAAGCCCTGTACAATGAAGACGACTTTCTTTAAACTCACCAACTCCGTTATTTAACTGATTCAGTGCTTAACAAAAAGTAAGTTTGGACCACGTCATTGTACACAATTAAATTAGCAAGTATTATAATGTAAACTTCCGTTCACTGAGCATTGAAATTGTGGAAGATAATACGAAACAAACCAAATAACACAACCCTAGTATGGCGATATATCGTTCTTCTGTCTAAATGAGAGGTCGCATTTGGCGATATGTTATCTTTCGGCAATAAATCAGTTAAACAATACTGTGTTGTTGTTTGTTGGACGTTTCAAACTTTAATTTAATTTGTTTCTATCTTCACCAGGTTGTTTCAAACAGAGCCAGATCTAAAACGGCTGTTTCCAAAGATTGTACAGATGAACGAAAAGAATGAATTAGAATGGGAAGTGGATAGAGACATGCTACAGGTTAGTTACTTAGTTGCGTATACTTTACAGGACGTCACTTTTTTTTCTTTTTTTTTCTTTTTTTTGGCTGTTTTTGATTTCTTGGCAAATTTACGTTTATTAGTTTGCCATTACTTCCTGGGCGACCGGCACTCATACCATTGTATAAAAACCACTGCAAGGCGGTCTGCTGACAAACAGCATACGGCTGTGTTTCGAACGCGGTATGTGGGACTACGAATACGTCTGTAACCCCTTCGCCACAGAAGCAGTTAGGTCGGTCATAGATATTACTGTACGCTCTAAAACCATGTTACTTCTGTAAGTTGGATTAAAATGTTGACTTCTCGTCCTTGACTTGGGGACGTAAATTATAAGTACCTCTGAAGTTGAAGTGGGTTCTCCTGTTAACGTGGGACACTGGTAATAAGGAAAGCTAATTACTACGCATAAATTAGTCCAGACAAGAAGTAGCATGTTTGGCTTATTCTTGGGTTCAATGCGGGCGAGCGAAAAAAAAAAACAGCAGTGGAATGATAACTGAATAGCAATGCATAGATTAGACTGTCCTAAGAGCTTAGGCACAACTATAGCAAAGATGGCGGACTTTTATGTTGGCATTCTGACAGAGGCATTAACCATGGTATATCTGTGCGGGCTGTTGGTTTTCACATCGGGCAGTGAGGAACATTTTGTGCGACATTCTTTGGCACAGGAACGGAGCATAATGGAGCGACCCTTTGCCGTGAAGTTGGACCGCGACTAACTAACTAATTAGAAACAAATTAAAGTAACATTTATTTCAGAAGATGCAGTTGCCACGTGTTAACGTGTGATAAGAATCATAGACTATTTCATAATCTGGCTGGCACATTGCAATCCTGATAGACCAATGATTCTCAACCAGTGGGGAATCACCACCACCCCCCTCCCCGCCCCCGCCCCGCCCCCCGGTGGAATTTTAGGGTTCCGGGTGTTTTTCCCTCCATACTTTACGGTTCTGTACATCTTCCCTTCTGAAATTTGTTTTATAACGTAAATATACCAGCAAATCACGTTTTATGTAGACATCTAGACTTTTTCTAGTATGTGTTATTAAATTTAGTTTCCATTTTTACGTGAACTATGTGGGCGGGGGCGAGGTTATACGGAGGAAATACGAAAGGGGGAGGGGGGAATGACATTCTGAACATATGGTGAAGGGGTGCATGGGCCAAAAAAGTTGAGAACCACTGTGATATACGATTGTTTGTAAAATGGAGTTAGTTACAGTAAGCGATATTGTTTGACTTTGGTAGCATAATGTCAACAACAACAATAACTTTATGAGAATTAATGTAATACCTATAGCAAAGGTTCCCAAATCACGGCCCGCGGGCCACTTGTGGCCCGCCAGCTGTCAGAAAGTGACACGCGAGGCCTCGTTATTTAATATAATCCATCCATCATGTGCCATGCCGGTAAGCGTGGGCGGTCATGTTCTGCCATCTCACTCGATCACCAGAGTCGTGGATCAGCTCCGTGTTTCTGTCTCGACCATGCCACAAGGCCAAGCCATCCAGGTACTTGCTTCTAGGTCTTCCCCTTGGTCTGTTCCCCTCGATCTTACCAGTCGTCACCAAGTTCTCCAATCCATTTCTTCTCATAACATGCCCAAAAAAATTTGACTGTCTACGTCTAATTTCTCTAATCAATTTACGATCTTCATTTGTTTCTTGAAGAACTTGTTCATTGGTCTTTCTGGCTGTCCATGGTATTATTTAATATAATATATTTTAATAATTTCAAAAATGCACTCGGAGCTCCCCGTCAGCGTGCGATAATTTACTCTGCTCGTGGTTGTTATGCTCAGATATTATCAAATGCGCCTGTTCAGTACCAGCCTTGTCGACCAATCAATTCTGGACTGAGATGTAAATTTCTGGAGCTGCCTGCTTCGCCCTCAGCTGACCATATGATTTCATTCTGGCGACTATTGCCTGTCGAACAATTTGAACACTTGCGTTCATTCGCCCAGAAATACATTTATCGTTTTGGATCGACTTACAGATGCGAGCAGTCATTTTCCGCAATGATGGTTATTAAAAACAAAAAAAACAAGCAACGTTCCAGACTCACCAACATTAACCTATCTGCTCTTATGACTTTGGGCACAACCTAAGTAACTGGTTATGAAGAACAGTTACAATTATAAATTAATTGCATTATTAGCGATTTTCGAAACTAATTTTAAATTTATTGTTTAATGAACTTTTGATTTTAAACAAATAAACAAAATTACCGCAGTGTAGTACTGATATTGACTTCCTTAAAAGTTTTAGAATTTTGTTGATGAAAGTTAAGAAAGGTAAGAATGATATTGCATAACTTTTATAATTTTATAACGTTGTGGCCTGCTTAACTACCGAAAATAATAGATATGGCCCTCAATTTGACAAGCTTGGGAACTACTGACTTATAGGTATCTTTCTAGGAGACAAAAGTGGTGCTAGTTGTCCCGGACAGTTGGGAAAATGCTGACTTCTCGTCATTGACTTGGGTACGTACATTACAAGTACCTCTGAAGTCGGAGTGGGTTCGCCTCATGGCAAGGGACACTGGTAATAGGGAAAGCTAATCCGCACGCAAAAGTTCAGTCTAGTGTTAATAGAAGTAGTGTGTATCGACTACGCACGAGGTCAAAGCAAGCGAGCGCAGAAAACAAAATAAAAAGTATTATATAGAGTGTCCTCTGAAACCTACTTCTTTCCTCTACCTCTATGAGCGCCAATCTGCTAGTTCAATAGACTCACAAATTTCCCCAGAAATTTTATTTTCTTCTTATTGCTTCTTCTCAATGGTTTCATGTGTCTACAATTGTCTCATTGCTCATCTTCAGAGACATGCAGTGACGGTCATGGAAGGACTCGGAGCAGCCGTGGAGAGCCTGGATGACTCTGACTTCCTCAACAGCGTCCTAGTATCTATTGGGCAGACACACGTGAAGCGGAACGTCAAGCCACAGATGCTGCGGGTAAAGCGTGTTCTGTGCACCAAGTTAGTTAGTTAGTCGACAGATCATGCTCATTGCACATCGAACCATTCAGTCCATAAGTGCTCGGATCTCCTCCTCGCTAAATCCCGCTATCCGCTAGCGGCTCACGAAACCAGTTCTGTGTTGGTTTATTAATCTTCTTTGGCTTCCTGCATTGTGTTCTTCTTTGGCCACACATCTTTTAACTTGCTGTTCTCGCAGTCTGACCGTGGTTGTAGTTTTGCGTATCCTTTTACAGGACTTAGCTGTCAACAGCAGCATCTTTCAGCTGTCTGTTGATCTCTTGGCAAGATTACGCTCAGTAGTTTGCCATTGCTTTCTGAGCGGCCGGCTCAGTATCCGCAAGTCACGAGCGGGGGTCGAACCGCCTCAGTTCTCGCTCCGCTCCGAGACTCTGCATGATAAACGGGATTACAGAGAGAAAGTGTTGTGTGGTTGTAGATTTATAGTAATCACTTGGTTCTCGCAAGCCACTTACTTCTCGTAGAGCATTCATTATACCACCTCGTCCATGGCTCGTGCACCAAGTGTTGACAGCTAGTCATGTATGGATATTTCTTCCGGGGAGTTATTTGGCCACCTGGGCAAGCTTATTGAGCGTGGTGGCATCTGTATTTACAAGTCTCCGAATTATCTTCTCCGTGGTTCTATGCTGGTGACCTATGGTGGCATAGTTGTTAATGGAGGGTATTTTAGTGGGAGAAGCACTCTCTTTGTTGCTAGACACTCGTCTGTCGGCGCGGTTGTTTAAGGATTGAATCCTTTCGTGTTGTTTTTTTTTTTTTGATGTGGGCACCCAAGTTGAGATAACCTAAATATGGTACCAAAAATACTTTGAGAAGTAAAAGTGGTCTGCATGTTACTGGCCATATCACATATCCAAAGCCGAATGGTTTATAAAAATAAGGGAATAGCGCCATTATTCCAATGCTCAAATAGCATATAGAATGGCTATTTGCTTTATTTATCTTAATATTTGTTGCCGCTGGTGTCTGCGAAACACGTGGAAGACTGAAAGACAAACTCTTAAATCTACGCTTTGAAATTCATGTTATTTGAGCCCTACTCAATGACTGCATGTGGCTACGGCTAGTGGAATCAGAATTCCAATTCGGCACTAGCAGGAAGGATTGTGGTAGAGGACGGAGCAGCGGCCTGCGTAACTAACTGGGGAATGGAACTATAGACAGCCATACTCATCGCCACGGAAATGTATTACAGAGATCTCTTTCCCTTTTCAAAGCCCGAAAACCATCGGGGCTTGGCAGGCTGGTAGTAGAGATTCACATTCACACAGAGGAATAGTAGGATATTATTAGGTCATAATTCTAGGATGCCATTAAGTCATAATTTTAGGATGTTATTAGGTCATAATTCTAGGATGTTATTAGGTCACAATTCTGGGATGTTATGAGGTCATAATTCAGCTTAATACGTACGGACTGACAGGAATGAAACCTGCACTGGTAGTGTTTTCTCCACGGATTTTAGACATGTCTGTGTTAACAACAAGCCATGGTGTGCAGACCAAATGTAACCTGAAGAAGAGGCCGACCATGTAAACGATGGACAGAGGGATCATGGGAATCTCGATATAAAAATCCCATAAACGGGCACTCTCCCACTGTTTATACACACTGTTCGACACCGCAAGGTACAAGAGGAACAAGATGAGATGAGGTGATGATTGTCAAGAATTTCTATCTCAATACCAGGAAGAATTATTTACTGTTATCTGTTCTTTTGGAAAATATGTGTTGTATTTCAGATGTTATCATGCGGTTGAGACCATACATAAGAAATAGCATCTATGGGGTGACGTAGCAGAGAATTTAACGTGGAGGGTATTACTGTTACTTGGGGATGTCAACATGAGGGTGGCAGCATAGTCACAGAGATGTCACCATAGCGATGCCACCATTTGTCACAGAGATGTCACTTTGGTGATGCCACTATTAGTCACAGAGATGTTACAATGGGGATGCCACAATTAGTCACTGAGATGTCACAGTGGCAATGCGACCAATAGTCACATAGATGTCTTCTTGGGATGCCACTCTTAGTCACAGAGATGTCACTATGGGGATGCCACCTTTGGTCATAGAGATGTCACAATGGAAAATGACGCCATTAGTAAGAGATGTCATCATGGTAATTACCTAATTACACCATTAGTCAAAGATGTCGATATGTTAATGACACCACTCACTAGAGACATCGCCGTGGGAATAACTCCATTAGTCTAGATGTCACCGTGGGATTAACTACATTAGTCTAGATGTCACCGTGGGAATAACTCCATTAGTCTAAATGTCACCGTGGGAATAACACCACTAGTTTCAGACGTCACCAGTCGGCGTGATACCATCAAACAAATACTTCACCATGAGGTAACCTCATAAGCTGCGATAAGACATGACGACTCTGATAAACACACTCATAATTCCGGTTGTCTTTCTTTCTACCAATGGCTAACATTATCAACATTTCCATCGGCAACTCTCATTTCAAACATTAGTTGCCAATAGTATTACATCTGATATGTGGCTAGCTTCACATATCTCTCTCTCTCTCTCTCTCTCTCTCTCTCTCTCTCTCTCTCTCTCTCTCTCTCTCTCTCTCTCTCTCTCTCTCTCTATCTATCTATCTATCTATCTCTCTATCTCTCTATCTCTATTTATCTCTATCTATCTATCTATCTATCTATCTATCTCCCCATATCCCTCCATCCATCTGTTATCTCCTCTTGTCACTTACCCTTCATCTATTTCCCTGCTGGGTGTCTTCAAACTCACAGTAGCGTTACATGCTCCAGAATCCCTTATTTTATCAGATCTGCCGCCAATCTTCACAATCCCTTAACCCCCATTTTATTAAAATTTCATAAAATGTAATACCGTGCCTCAATACCGACTTGTCACACGACCGGGTGTAACCGGAAGGGAAATTACTCTAATGCCAAATTTCAGACGTTCTGTCATCGCTATGAGTTATACTTCCTGGGGATAGAAATGGAAGTTTGTGACGTGATTAGGTAATCTATCTATCTATATATCTATCTATCTATCTATCTATCTATCTATCTATCTATCTATCTATCTATATATCTATCTATCTATCCATCCATCCATCCATCCATCCATCTATCTATCTATCTATCCATCCATCCATCCAACCATCCATCCATCCATCCATCCATCTATCTATCTATCTATCTATCTATCTATCTATCT
This sequence comes from Cepaea nemoralis, assembly GCA_014155875.1. NCBI lineage: Eukaryota > Metazoa > Mollusca > Gastropoda > Stylommatophora > Helicidae > Cepaea > Cepaea nemoralis. The sequence continues at coordinate 1,413,771 of JACEFZ010019101.1, forward strand.
ATCTATCTAATCTGTCTAATCTATTTATCTATCTATCTATTTATCTATCTATCTATCTATCTGTCATTGTCATTGGCACCTTTCCGTCTTGACAGACGATAGTTTGGTACATTGTGCTTCAAAAAGGCTTAATAACTACGACCCATGGCGGTGGCGAGTGTGGCTGGTAAGGCCAATTCATTGCCTCTCCATAGCACAAAGCCTGGGCTAAAATAAAGAAACCATGTGTTTGCGCATGCAGCATGATCCCTCTCTCGGCCTGCCATGTTCACTCCAGAGGAAAGTTAACACCTATACATCTGGAACAAGACAAGCTGCAGAAGCTGCCGGATCAGCAAAGCAATGCTCTAACTGTCCGCCTGTCGGAGCTTCGATCCTAGACCAACAGCCAACCAAGGCTTAGGGCCTGGTCTGCCCTGCCATGACTTATTTTATCTTTGGGTTGCATTTCCTCGCACCAGGATAAGGCTTGTACCCTCCCAATTGCGCTCTTCCGCCCGAAGCCGTTGGCACAATGTGGGGTGTCGGGTTTGGTAAGCGCCGCCCAACATTCGGCGCTGACAGAAAGCAGGTAGTACCGTCTACTGTCATACGGTAGCTCAGTCATATCTGACTAAGACCTGACTGACACCCAGGAATCACGAACAGCGAAAATGCTGGGGTTGACTGCTACATTCCTGTGAAGGACATGCAACTTAATATTTTCTAACACTAATTTCTCTGTTGCATCTCTTCTGTTGATATGGCCTATAAATTTCATTTGTATTTTCTTTATTTGTTGACGAGTGATCTAGTAACACAGGCAGCAGTCAATACCTCAGCATCTGTTTTCTTCTGTGTCCATTCAACATTCTTGTCAAACAACTATATCTCCTTTGACTCCAGTGTGTTGAACATTTCATTACTTATTGTCCATGTCCAAAACTAACACTGATTCATTAAAAGCGGGTTTTCTGGTTACAATAAAAGAAACTTTCCTCACCTTTTTGTTTTTTAGAAAATTAAATAAAAGACGGCAAGGTAGGGCTTACAACACCCACACCAGCATTCAGTTGGACTTAAATATTGACTTCTCATTCAGAAAGCAACAGCAAAGCTACTGGACGTAAAAATGCACAGAAAATCAAACTGACTTTGGTTGAAACGTCCTGTAACGGACACGCAACATTTTAAATAAGAGAATATCAAAAGTATTTAAGAAATAACACATCTGACTCAGTCCTCTTTCTGATGCAACCTGTTGTTAGCTGCTGTAAACTGGATTTCAGTATATATATTTAAAAACTTCATCTATAAACAGTTTTATCCCCTGAAATATGTGTATAAAAACACTCTAAAATTATAATAATTAGTCTAAAAACATGAAGGCAAAATATAATTTTTGGTACGAGCAGGTGTTATTTCAAGTGTTGTGTCTTGAAAGGCACTGTTTTGAACAATTCAGAAATCCTCACATGCCTTGTACTGTCACGTCGGCAGCAGTATGATACAAACGACAGAAATGTTTACATAAACACTTCCCTAACTGCCTCTTTCTCTTTCTCCTTTTCTTTCTTTGATGGTTTTGCTGCTTTTGGTGGCTTTTCAGATTTAGAAGCTTTTTTCTTTGAATGTTTCTCTATCTTGGAAATCTTTTCAGGCTTCTTGGCAACCGGTGGTTTATCTTTCCCTGGTTTGGGTGCCACCTCTGGGGCTACTTTAATTCTGAGGTCTTCCCGCTAGTCTTCTTCTCTCAAGTCCATGGACCCCCTGCTGCCTGTTGAACTTTGGGACTCGGTCTGGGAGTCTGCTCTCTTTGGCAGGTTCACATCAGCAAGAGGAGTCGCCACAGCGCCAAGAGTATGACGACCAGACATTGGCCTCTTGTCAGCTTTTGGTGAATCCTTTGGTACTTGTGGCAGCTTCTCATCCAGGTCTTCCTCGTGCACATTAAGGATAATAACGTCGCGGGTCATGAATATTGGAGGGTCTTGTCGAGGAAGTGGTGACAGAAATGGAGTTCTGCCATCGTCAATGTCAGCTAAGTTCATTTCTGGTTTTTTGATGCTCAGGGACAGGTTCTGAATGTTCTTGATATGCTGCTGCTCATACTGTGCTTCCTTGTGATAGTTCAAATTATCTTGACTTCTGGATTTGGTACCGACAATAGCGTTCAGTGAGTGCCGACTGTGAGCTCTCTCAAATTGTTTGGAGTACCGGTCAGCCATTGATGCATTCAGACGAGTTTGGTACAAGGTGCGTCCAGAGTAACGGTACTTGGAACCAAACCGAGGGAATCCTACTCTCTTCTTGGCATCTTCTGCTGATCTGAGCCTCAGAAAAGCATGATGCTCTACAGAAATCTTCATTTTGTTGCTGGGAAGTCGAAATGTAATCCAGCTTTCAAATGTTTCAAATTCTGCAGGTCGAATTCTCAGCATAAACTTGTTCCGTCTATAGGAGATTTTGAGAATCTTTGGCCAAACGAATCTGTTGATTCTCAGATTGTTTCTATACACAGAGATTCCTGTAGAACCAACCCCAAGCATGATGTCCACGTAATCTGAATCTTTAGCTCTGTGAAGGTCAATGCCATACAGAGGGATCTTCTTTGCGTACTCAAGATAGTGTAGTTCTGCTTGCTCTGGAGTCTGCCCCTTGTGCTGCCTGTGCAAGGCTGCTATTTTCAACAGTAGCTCTTCTGTCTGCTCCGGTGCAAATGGCATGTCCCGGATGTAGTCGATACCATTCCCGTGATCTATGGGATCGTAGTCTCCTACGTCTGCCTACGATCCCAGCATTGCCAGTGTGGCTTGTGAGCAGGGCAGCTTTCCACTGATGATGTCCCTTCTGATTTGTAAACAAACAAGGTATCTGGTAAGGCTCTCTGCAAGATGGGTGGGGTCTGGTGGATAAAACTTGAGAGCAAACTCAAAGTACATCTTCCCTTTCTTTTTCTGTTTGGTTATTTTTTTTTTTTGTTGAGATCAAGGCAGTAGCGTTCAGGGTTTTGTTCTTCTGAAAACTGCAGGCCATAGTAATCCCTTTCTAGCAGATCCAGATATTCACAAACATTCTCAAACAGCACCCGGCCAATAGCACGCCTATCAACAGTACACTTATATTCTTCTCCATTCAGCAGTAACACTTTACACAGCATTGGCCGCTGAATTCTGGTTTTATTGTCTGGCTGAGTAGTTCTATTTATTCTATCTATTCTATCTATCTATCTATCTATCTATCTATCTATCTATCTATCTATCTATCTATCTATCTATCTATATATATATTATATATATATATATATATTTCTTTTTGTCTCTCTCTCTCTCTCTCTCTCTCTCTCTCTCTCTCTCTCTCTCTCTCTCTCTCTCTCTCTCTCTCTGTCTATTGTACCTGACCTTGTCTGATCTTGTCTTATCTTGTCTTATCTGCCCTGTCTGCCTTATCTGTCCTGTCTGTCTGACTGTATTTTTATCAGTTTGTTTTATCTGTCCTGTCCTGTCCTGTCCTGTCTGTCTGTCTGTCTGTCTGTCTGTCTGTCTGTCTGTCTATCTGTCTGTCTGTCTGCAAGTCGTCACTGGGACTACGGAGTTCGTGCTATGTGCGTCGATTTCGGTAATCCGCTCTGTGGAATGAGGTCGAGCCATATAGAATAATACCTGATGCAATGAAGCCCAGTCCCCTTGCCTGTAAGTCCCTGTAAACTAACGTACTGGGTGGAAGTAGCTTCTGTCTAGAATGTTCCCTCCAGGGGTGTTACTTATGTCATTGCCAACTCAACTTATCGTGAAGCGAGAAAACTCAGAAAAGAATAAATCAGGACTAGTTGGTTAGTCGCAATTCCAAATTCACAACAATGAGTCGCCCATAATGCTCCGTTCCTGTGCCAATGAATATCACACAAAATGCTACCCACTGCCCCATGTGACAAGTGGTAAAGATAGGAAACTCGACAAATCAACAGCACGTTACTATGTATTATGCCGCTGCCTGAATGCCAACACAAAAGTCCACCACGAAAAATGCAGTTCATCGTCGATGGAAGCGGCAGTTACTAGAAAACCAACAGCCACACATTACTGCATAAAGCAAACCCAGTAAGTTCAGGACTAAAGTGCGGGTAGTAGCAGCTCTAGATTTCATTATGAAACAGCAAGTTAAATGGTTCCCATAACTATGCTACTTTCTGAGAGTATACCACAATAAGCAATGATGTACAGACCAATTGGAACCAGAAGAAGAGGCCGACCATGTAAATGATGAACAGAGGAAATAAAAGAGTCCATGGGAATCTCGATATATGAAGCTCTAACATGGGCATTCTTCCATTGTTTATGCTTCACCTTGACACTGCAAGTTACAAGAGGAACACGATGAGATGAAATCATGATTGCCAACAAACGCCAACCCAGCGCCCCAAGGGAACATGGAATTCCTAGCTGGTATGAATTGAAATTAAACTTGAGAGGAACGAAACTGGTCGCCATATCTAATAAATCATGACATAGAGTACACGGCCGGGGTGATATTTCAATTCCTGCAGCTATGGATTTGATGGGTAAGCTGTAGACTTTGTATCGAAGGGAAAACTTGTCCTATATGAGAGAGAGAGAGAGAGAGAGAGAGAGAGAGAGAGAGAGAGAGAGAGAGAGAGAGAGAGAGAGAGAGAGAGAGAGAGAAAGAGCGAGGGAGAGAGGGAGGGAGGGGGCGTGGAACGTTAACTGATTCAGTGGCAAACAATAAGTAGGTGTGGACCAAACATAGTGCACAGTGAAATTAACAATTATTATTATGTAAATTCCCGTTATTATGCATTGAAATAGCAGAAGATTCTACGAAACAAACAAATAACACAATGACCGTTGTGTGGCGATATATCGTCCTTATGTCCAAATGAGCGGTAACATTTAGCGATATAGTATCCTTCGGCACTTAATCAGTAAATGAGATTTCTTCTGTCCACTCTGTGCGTGACGTGACACTATTAGAACGATACCATCTCTTTTAAGCCAAGCTGTCAGATTTGTATTTCTCGACGTGGCTGTAATTATGTGGTAGTAGTTCGTGACACACTGAATCATTATTGTTCACCTATGGGGATTCTTGTTAGAGTCCCGCATGTTTATTTCTTTCCTGAATCGTGTCTCTGGTTTGTTCTTTAAGTCATCATCATCATGTGCCATGCCGATAAGCGTGGGCTGTTATGTTTGGCCATCTCACACAATCACCAGAGTCGTGGATCAGTTCTGTGTTCTAGTCTCGACTATGCCATGTGGCCAAACCATCCAGGTTTTTACATCTCTGCCTTCCCCTTGTTCTTTTTCCCTCAACATTGCCAGTTGTCACCAAGTTCTCAGATGTGATTGACGCAGTAGATGGGTACCCTACAGCTGTGATTGACGTAGTAGATGGATAACTACAGATATAATTGTTAGATTTGCTAGTTAAACTGGTGATATTCTCGTTCTTTCCATCAACGCAGTTAAACTGCCGATATTCATGTTATGTATTTCATCATGTTTAAACTATCATTATTTATACTCGTCCTCGATCGCGGTTACACTATTAATATTCTTCTTTTTTTCTCCTTATGTTGAGCACTTCCATACTTGGATTTATATTTCAGACAGGAACGCATGAGGTCACTTGAGTTTGTTGGAAACTGAAACGTTTGTTAATGTACTGGACACAGCATTATGGTCTGATGTGTTTGTGTGTTTGTTATTTGAGTTATACTGGTTTTATATAAAATTATGTGACTTGTGGTTATATTTCAATGGTTACATACGAATCCTGTCCATAGCCCATAGTTGTGGGTTTATGTGGATGATAGACCTGGCTAATAAAACACTTTATTAGGTGTGTCTAGTTGGTCATGAGTCGAAATACACTTGTTCCTACAGTGAGACGCTGTCGTCATTTGGAGGTGACAGGTTTTAATCCCCGTCAGTAACTACAGCTTTTAATGTGTATGTTTTCTAGTGCATCCTCTAGTCTCTAGTTCTTACCCATACTTCTATGAACTGGTTAGTAAGGCAGTTTTGCAGCCAACACGTAACAACTCCAAGCCAAGGTAGTGAAGTAACACGTCATGAGTTCAAGCACACGCATCTTGATTTATTCACATTTTTCAAATATGACATGAGCTCCACCCAGCAAACAATTACTAGGAAATGAATTGAGTAATAAACGTTGCTTGAGTGATATTGATCACATCATTCACCGTGTGCCGATTGGTCTATTCAAATGTTGGCTCACACCATATGCCCAATGCGCCTATGGTAGGTTAAAGACAGGGGGCCGGGGAATACTCTACTGCACTAGGCTAGAAATACACTCAAACTGCAATGTCAGTTAACTGATTCAGTGCTAATCGAGTAGTAGGTTTGGATTTGACATGGTACACACTCAAATGAACAAATATTATAATGTACATTTCCGTTCACTGAACATTGAAATTGCGGAAGATACCATGAAACAACACATACCAGATAACCCTAGTACGGCGATATATCGCCCTTCTATCCTAATGGGAGTTGACATTTGGCGAAATATTATCATGTGGCACTAATCAGTTAAGCAGTCAGAATGGATGCTGCTGTTTTGAACGACTGGGTTATAATTCAAACGACTTAGATTATTATACCCTGGATGATTTCTATTTTACAGAAAGGGCGAAGACACGGCATCGACGATATTATAACCATTCAATCAATCAATCATGTGCCATGCCGGAAAGCGTGGGCGGTCATGATTCGCCATTTCACTCGATCACCAGAGTCGTGGATCAGCTCAGTGGTCCTGTCTCGTCCATGCCATGTGGCCAAGCCATCCAGGTATTTTCCTCTCGGTCTTCCTCTTGGTCTGTTCCCTTCGATCTTGCCAGCTGTCACTAAGTTCTCCAGTCCATTTCTTCTCATAACATGTCCAAAACATTTTGACTGTCTACGTCTAATTTCTCTAATCAATCTACGATTTTCATTTGTCTCTTGTAGTACTTGGTCATTGGTTTTTCTATCTGTCCATTTCTGCAGCCATCAGATGTTTTTCTGCTTGACTGCACATTGTCCAAGTTTCACATCCATACAAAAGAACAGGCTCTATGTATCCCCTCAACACTCTTTTTCTCGTTTCAATTGACATCATTTTATTGGTCAGAATGTTTTTCATCTTGCTAAAGGCTACTTTCGCAATGGCGATTCTTGTTCTAATCTCTTCAAGGCATCTGCCATCAGATGTTATGACTGTTCCGAGATATATATATATAACCATTATGAATCATGTAATGTGTCAGGCACGGTGTGTGAATGTGGACAAAGCCGGATGACCAGATATAATTGTGACATCCGCATCATGGCAATTGTGTTCGTTAAATAAAATATGTTGTCTGAACAGGTGTATTGACAGTTAATGTTTTTCCAGATTGCTGTTTCAATGAGTTATGTTCAACACGGAGTTACAACGAAATATGGCTGAGTTGGCATTTGTAAGGAAGGTAGTATGTATGTGTGTATGTATGAGTATGTGTGTGTAAGTTTGTTTGTGTGTGTGTATGTTTGTATGTGTATATGGGTGTGTGTGTGTGTGTGTGTGTGTGTGTGTATGTTTGTGTGTTTGTGTGTGTGTGTGTGTGTGTGAGTGCATGTGTGAATGTGTGTAAGTATGTGTGTATGTATGTGTGTATGTATGTGTGTATGTATGTGTGGGTGTGTGTGTATGTGCGTGTGTGTATGTGTGTATGTGCGTGTGTGTGTATATGTGTACGTTCGTGTGTGTATGTGTATATATTTGTGTGTGTATGTATGCATGTATGCAGTGTATGCGAGTGTGTATTTGTATGTTATTGAGTGTGTGCATAACTGTGAGAGTTTGTGCAAATTATGTAAGTATCCATGCAATTGTGTATGTGTGTGTGTCTATTTGTGAATGTGCATGTGTACGTGTGTCTGTCTGTCTCATAGCAAGGTAATATGCATTGTTTATGTTTACAACATCCAATTGACAATGTTGTTTTCCTATATGAATGTAACATGTACAATTGATGAACGAAAGACGAGTGATTGGAAGGGCCTAACGTAAGACGTGTCGGAGTGCCCAATTTGTGTAACCCTTTGAAAATAAAGTTTGTTCGTTCGTTCGTTCGTTCTGTATTTCTCTCAATCACTCTCACACATACTCCCTCCCCCCCCCCCCTTCTCTCTCTCTCTCTCTCTCTCTCTCTCTCTCTCTCTCTCTCTCTCTCTCTCTCTCTCTCTCTCTCTCTCTCTCTCTCTCTCTCTCTCTCTTCTTGGTTTTTTTTAAACAAAAATAACAAGGTCTTAACTCTGCTCTGCCCTAATGAGGTTATAATTAGGGTCTCTGGTTTAGCATTTGTCTGTCTCTAAATTGCCCAATCTGGGTGTTTTTTGTTTTGTTTTGTAGCTGTCATTGTGTTTTTACCTTATTGTGTTAATGTGTGTTTATTTTGTTCAAAGTTTCCTCTTTTTATAATGATGCCTGCATACTCTTAGGTTAGTCCCGTGTTTCTGTTACTACTATTTTGCTGTTAATTTTATTTCCTAAACTTTTGTTAATTTTAAAGCCATTTCCTCTTTGTTATAATTTATTTTTTTTTCAGGTATTTATTTCTTTTCAGTTTTTTTTTTATTCTATGAGCTCCACGTTGGTAATTAAGACATACTATTTTATTCCTTTTATTTTGCGCAGACCAGTAAGTGAATGCTTGTAATTTATGTGTAGTCGTATTCTTTGTTCTGGGTATTTCTGATCCATAGAGTAGCATGCGTTTAACGTTAGAATTGAACACTCTTAGTTTGGTGCTGAGTTTAACTTATTTTGACTTCCACAAATTGTTCAGTGTTATAAAAGCTCCTATAGTCTTCTGTAATCTTCATCTGTCCCACCCTCTTTGTCTACATTGCTTCCTAAATGGGTGTATCATTCCGTCTCTTGAAGTGAGCTTTCACCAAGGAAGATCAGTTATCTTCTTCTTCTTCTTCTTCTCCTTCTTCTTCTTCCTCTTCTTCTTCTTCTTCGTCGTCTTCTTCTGCGTTCGTCCGGAAAGTTTTAGACGTAATTGCATTGTGCCTGTTTACAGCAGAACTGGATATTAGCATTTTATGGCCGACACATCCGACTTCTTCGGGCATTTGTTGACCAGATTACCTTCCTGGGATCAGGTTGTCATTTGTTTGATCTATTCTTATTATCGTTGTCTTTCCCCTATGAATTTCAAAACCTAACTGTTGTGACCTCCCATTCAATAGTGTTAGTTCATCCCGCTTCTAATGTGTGGATGGTATCATGTGTGAAAGAGAGTGATAAAATGGCAGAATGTTAGACAGTCCTGCGTGCCCAATTCTTAACCCTTTGAAAATAAAGTTTTTTGTTGTTGTACTCTCTCTCTCTCTCTCTCTCTCTCTCTCTCTCTCTCTCTCTCTCTCTCTCTCTCTCTCTCTCTCTCTCTCTCTCTCTCTCTCTCTCTCTCTCTCTCTCTCTCTCTCTCTCTCTCTCTCTCTTAATAACCAGGCGCTGGGGTGAAGTGTTACAAACGCGATTCGCAATCCCGAATTCCGTGTTCAAAACACAGCTGCGGCCTTTTGGACGCAAACCACCTTGCACATCTTTTCATACAATGGTTTAATTGTCTGTCGTTCAGAATGCAATGGCAAACTACTTAATATAGTCTTGCTAAAATATCACAAACAGCCCACCCCCCCCCCCCACCCCCCCCCCCCCCCCCCCCCAAAAAATGGGGTTCAATTCTGCGTCCCTGTAAAAGATATGCATGCAGCTAACTAACTTATTTTAGTAAGTGATTTGTTGTAACGTGTGTGAAATATTTCGGCCACGTTAGAAGACATAACACTCTTATAAAAACCATACTTGAAGTTAAGGTTGAAGGCAAGTGAGCAAGAGGTAGACAAAGACACAAATGGGAAGATAATATCAAGAGACGGGCGAACAACAATTTGACATAATGTACAATGAAGGTGAGAGACAGACAGTGTTGGAGATCAGTTGCAACCAACCTTCATTGTGGATACGGAACTTGACTGATTGATTATAACGTGTCTTTAAATGTAGTTGAATTTTAAGTATGATTTCGAACTGAAAAAAATAGTTTTAATTTACTAATGCCAATGAAGACTGGACATGTACTTTTGAAAATAAACAAAGCGATAATCCGTGATTAAAGTGTCTAAAGTATGAGGCGGGTTGCGTTATTCGAAAATGATCGGAATTTGACCTTACAGAAGTCGGGACATTTGACCATCATCGATTCGAAATTGTTCATGAGAATTATTAAGAAATGTAAAAATAAATTGCATGTCCTTTGCATAACGCTTCTATCAACTCTCGGTTGATTTTCTGGATACTTCTAGATTCACTTGTTTGCCATTGATTTCTGAACGAGAAGTCAACGATTATGCGCAAGGTGTGTCATCTCAGCCAGTAACCACGCCGTCAGCGAATAGAAGTTTACCTGCCAGTGTGTTACACATCTCAGCCAGTTACCACACCGCCAGCTAATAGAAGTTTACGTGTGAGCGTGTTACACAAGTGGATAATTTTAAATACCTAGGGGCACTTATAACATCAGATGGAAGATGTACAAAAGAGATTAAGAGCAGAATAGGGCAGGCAAAGACAGCATTTGAGACAATGAAGAGTATCTTATGCAATAAGTCGCTATCAATGAATGCAAGAAAGAGAGTACTAAAATGCTATATAGAACCAGTTTTGCTGTATGGCAGCGAATCTTGGAATGTAAATGAACAAATTAGGAAGAACTTAGAAGCAACAGAGATGTGGTTTTTAAGACGAATGTTGCGAATTCCTTGGACTGCCAGAGTAACTAACAACGATTGCCTGAAAGAGGCTAATGAAACTAGAACACTATATACAACAATAAGAAAGAGACAAACATCTTTCTTTGGTCATGTGATGAGAAGAGAGGCATTAGAGAACATCGTGACAACTGGAAAGATCGAGGGGAAGAGAGGCAGAGGCAGACCAAGAGAAATTATGCTGGACGGACTGAGACGGTGGCATGGAGGAATATCATCAGCAGAGTTGATCCAGAACACCAAAGACCGAGATCTGTGGAGAGCCATGAACGCCTACGCCAGCCGGCACGGCACTTGATGATGATGATGTGTTATTCATCTCAGCCAGTTACTACGCCGTCAGCGAATAGAAGTTTACGTGCGAGCGTGTTACACTCAGCCAGTTACCACGCCCTCAGCGAATAGAAGTTTACGTGTGAGCGTGTTACACTCAGCCAGTTACCACGCCCTCAGCGAATAGAAGTTTACGTGTGAGCGTGTTAAACTTCTCAGCCAGTTACCAAGCCGTAAGCGAATAGAAGTTTACGTGCGAGCGTGTTACACATCTCAGCCAGTTACCACACCGTCAGCAAATAGAAGTTTACGTGCCAGCGTGTTACACATCTCAGCCAGTTACTACGCCGTCAGCGAATAGAAGTTTACGTGCGAGCGTGTTACACTCAGCCAGTTACCACGCCCTCAGCGAATAGAAGTTTACGTGTGAGCGTGTTAAACTTCTCAGCCAGTTACCAAGCCGTAAGCGAATAGAAGTTTACGTGCGAGCGTGTTACACATCTCAGCCAGTTACCACACCGTCAGCAAATAGAAGTTTACGTGCCAGCGTGTTACACATCTCAGCCAGTTACTACGCCGTAAGCGAATAGAAGTTTACGTGCGAGCGTGTTACACATCTCAGCCAGTTACCACGCCGTCAGCGAATATAAGTTTTCGTGCCAGCTTGGCAAACTTCTCAGCCACGCCGATCTCTAACAAATGTTAACATTACTGTAATTAATGGTCTTATATTTTACAATGAGCTATTGAATGTAACTCATTATACAGTGTTTTCATAGTCGCTCCACGGGCATCGTGTAAATACTATTCAAAACTGTTTAGCCCTAGTTTACTACCGTGCGTTTTAACCCTGGGCAGTGAGTTGAAGCCTGTCAACTGTCATTACTGTCATACACCTTGCAGTGTATGACAGGCGGGTCTTGAGCCTGAGGAATTAAGACCGCCTGGCTATTGCAATCGCCGTGAATTGTAAGATTTGACCTTACAGTATTCGCTCCTTAAGAGACATTTGACATACATCCTTTCGAAATTGTTCATGAGTATGTAATTCGAGCATTATTCAGAAATATAAAAAATAAAAAAATTGCATGTCCCTAGCAGAAAGTTTTGTTCAACCTGAGGTTGATATTCTAGGTACTTTTACTTAAAACTGATTAACTTCCTTGGGGATAGCGTACTGTGTGCACTGAGTATTTCTGCCAAAGGAATATTCATTTATTCACCTCATATGATATGTAACTCTGCAGTATGCCAGGCAATATTTTGTGTATGGCGTCTCATCTCATCTCATCATGTTCCTCTTGTACCTTGCGGTGTCGAGGTGAAGTATAAACTTCGTGAGAGTGCCCGGTTATGGGCTTTGTATATCGACATTCCCATGGATTCTGTTATTCCCTCCGTCCAACGTTTACGTGGTCGGCCTCTTCCTCTATTTCCATCTGGTCTGTACATCATTGCTTGTTGTGGCATGCTGTTGACTGGTAGCCTACTTGCATGGCCAAACCATTTGACTTGCTGCTTTCTAATAAAATCTAGAGCAGCTTTAACCCCCACTTTAGTCCTGATTTCTTCATTTCTGATCTTATCTCTTCTTGATACGTTGAGTATTCTTCTCAGGAACCTCATTTCTGTTGTTGTGATTTTTCTTTTCTCTTTTTCTGTCATTGTCCAGGTTTGGCATTGGTAGCACAGAGTTGGTAGGAAGATTGTGTTGTAAAGTGCTTTCTTAGTAGTTATTGATACATGTTTGTTCTTTAGTATTGGTGCCATTTGTCCAATGAGTTGATTTGCCTTATTGCACCTATTTTCGATCTCGTCTTCTGATCTGCCATTTGATGATATTATACTTCCTAGGTACTTGAAGCTCTTTACTTGTTTCAAAGGATGTTCGTTTAGGTGAATTGTTGCTGTTTGTTCTTCTTTAGCTATAGTCATTACCTCTGTTTTGCTTGTGCTAATTTTCATGTTATGTTCCCTATACATTTCGTTTAGACTATTCATGTGGTCTTGTAATTCAGCTTCTGAATTTGCTATTAGTGTTTGGTCGTCCGCAAACAGGAGTTCTCTAGTGGTTAGATTTGCAGATGGTTCTTCTTCTGTGTTCTCGTCATGCGGTATTCTTGCTGTCTCTGCTTGGCTGGTTTCTTTACATATGTTGTCTATATATGTTATGAACAAGAGAGGGGACAGGACACAACCTTGTCGTACTCCAGATCTTATGGTGAAGGGTTCTGAGTGTCCTCCAGTTGCTCTCACTATGCATTCACTGTTGTTGTATAAACTTCTACATAGGTTTGTTTGATGTGTACTCACTCCATATTGTTTAAGGATTTCCCACAGCTTGTTTCTATCTACCCTATCAAATGCCTTTTCTTGGTCGACAAAGGCTAAGTAGAGTGTTTCATTGAATTCGATTGATTTTTCTATAAGTTGTCTAAGAGCAAAAATGGCGTCTGAGCATCCTTTGCTTTTCCTAAATCCAAGCTGCGTTTCGCTTAGCTGGGGTTCTAAAGTAGTTCGTAATCTTTTTTCAAGAATTTTGCAAAATATTTTCCCAGTATGACTCAACAGGGAAATGCCTCTGTGTTGTGTGCAATCTCTTTTGCTGCCTTTGTTTTTCCAAATTGGGATAATTATGGCGTTTCCCCAGTCACGTGGTGTCTGTTGTTCTACCCAAACATTGTTGAATAGTCTATGTAGCCAAGCTGTTCCTACTTCTCTTGCTGCTTTAATTAGTTCATTTGGTATTTCATCCTGTCCTGGTGATTTGTTCAATGGGGCTAATCTGATGGCTTCTATAATTTCTTCTTTTAGTATGTCTGGTTCTAGTTCTTCGGTGACATCTGTGTAGGTCTCTTGAATTCCTGTGACATCTGATGGGATGTTGAGAAGTTGTTCGAAATACTGCTTCCATCTTATTAGGATCTGTTTTAGTTCACTTATTGGTTCTCCGTTTTCGCTGTTAATTATTTCAGTTGGGTCAAAGGTTCTCCTCTGGTTCGCATTGCACTTATCTTTTTGTAGAAGTTTCTGGTTGCCTCCTTTTAGTTTTTATTTAGGGTTTCTCCATACTCTTCCCAGTCTTTTTGTTTTTCCCTCTTTACTATTCTACTCACATGTCTTCTCGCTATTCTGTATTCTCTGTAATCACATTCCTGTTTGCTCTTCAACCACTTTTTATATTTTTCCTTTTTTTTCTTTTACCGCTTTCTTTACTTCTGCGTTCCACCAACTTGTTATTTTCTTTATCCGTGTTTTGCGTTTTTTCGGGGTTCCGCATGTTATTTTTGCAGTATTTAAAATGCTTGATTTGAACATCTCCCATTCTTCTTCCACTGTTTTTCTTTCCGTTGGTAATTTTACAAAGAGTTCAGTTAGTTATTTCTCATAATTTTCCCTTACTGCCTCGTCTTTAAGGTTTTTTAAGTTTACTGATTCGCATGGCATGTATTTTCCTGCTCTTTGTTTTCTTCTTCTAATGGTTCTTATTGTGGCAACGACTGCTTTATGATCTGTGTTTATACTGAAATTGGGCACTGCTCTTGCATCTAATATATTTCTCTTTCTGTTATTTCTTGTTAATATAAAATCAATTTGGCTTTTAGTATCTAGATTGTTCCATTTATACCAGGTGTATATTTGCGAATCTTAATGTTTATAGAATGTGTTTGTTATATAGAGGTCGTGTTGGCTGCAAAGCTCTATCAGTCTACTTCCGTTATCATTCCTTTCATTTTGCTGATCTCCAAATGCTCCCAGGTGTTTTTCTATGCCCACTCTGTTATGTCCTAGTCTTGCATTGAAGTCTCCCATAACTATGATGTTGTCCTGTTTATCTATTTTATTTAGCACGTCATGTATGTCTTCGTAGAAGTCCTCGCATTCTTGCTCATTATTGTTTGCATTACATGGTGCGTATATCTGTACATATGTTGTGATTGTTTGTTCTTTTATTCTCACTGTTATGATTCTTTCTGATATATATTTTATTTCTAGTATTCCTCTTGCTAGCCGTGGTTCGATGACTATTCCCACACCGTGTCTTGCCCTTTCTTGCTGTTCTACTCCAGAGTAAACAAACGTGTAACTGCGGTGGAGCTCCTTGCATCCTTTCCCCTTTGTTCTGTTGTCCGCTATTCCCATCAGTCCAATATTCCTCTCCTCCATTGTTTCTATAAGCTCTTCTTCTTTACTATTGAAACCACAGACGTTCATTGTGCCTGTTTTTTGAATCGCTGATCTATCTCGTAGTCCATTAACATTGCCGGGTCGATAGCCGTTTGGGTCAGTCCGTTTATACTTCTTAGTTTTTCTACGAGCAGTATGAAGATCCCCTGCCGGCTTGCTAGGCCAGTCGCAGGTTTAGGACACTAATCTCACCACAGGGAGTCCAATCCCTATGGCGAGCCATAGCCCCGTTAGCCCATGACCTCGCGGTCATGGTTGCCCGGTCTGCACCACGTGGAGGTGGGGGTTGACTTGTGTAGTCTGCGGGTCATCGGCAGGCTACTAATTTTCGCTCTTCACCCCTCCTGGGATAGGCTAGCCGATCCTAACCCTGCTGGCTGCAGGGCCAGGCGCATTCCACACCTTACAGCGGCGTCATTGTTTAAATTCACTAAGGGAATACATTGTTTGGAATTTTTAACGTAATAAAGGCTGCATAAAGAGATATGAGGAACAGTGTACTTCATAGGGACAACAATAAAGGGCGTTCATTTGAAATCCGTTCGTGCCGCACCGCGTGTAATTGCGTACGTTGAACATGATCATGCCATAGTCATGTGATAAGTACTGACCAATGAATAAAAGAGCGCATGCTTATCGAACCATGATGCATAGGTTCTGTTTCTGATTGTTGAGAAAATGGCCGGGTTGATCCAAAATCCGTCCAAAGAAGCTCAAAGAGCGGTGATGCAGATTCTTTCATTTGAAGGAAGTCGACCAGTGGACATTCATCGAAAAATGCAGGCAGCGTTTGGTAACAAATGTGTGTCGAAGACAACAGTGACAGACTGGGCACGAATGTTTCGGAAAGGGCGTCAGTTCACGACAGATCTTCGATGGCCGGGTCAAGCGCATATTGTTGCAACAGAAAAAAACCATCGCCAAAATTGATGCAGCAGTACAGATGAACCGTTGTCGAAGCATACGTTCGCTAGTGAAAGAATTTGATGTGTCAATTGAGACAATTCAAAAGATTGTTCGTAAGAAAATGCAATATCAGAAGGTGTGTTCAAAGTGGGTACCACGGATGTTGACCGACCACTAAAAAGAGGAACGCATGGGATGGTGTTTGAACCACTTGCTGCGTTACATAGTGAAGGGTGATGTATTTCTCTTCCACATTGTGGCAGGCGATGAATCATGATGTCACCACTTTTGAGCCAAGCAGCAAAAGAGAGAGCATGCAATGGAGGCATGCTGGATCACCGAAAGCCAAAACATTCAAGTTCCCGGTTTCCGCTGGTTAGGTTATGCTGAGCACATTTTTTGACCATGAAGGGCTATTGTTGGCCGACTTTAAAGAACCTGGTGTCAACACCAACTCTACCTACTACTTGGAAACACTAGACAAGCTGCAAAAAGCCATCAAGAATAAACGACCTGGCATGCTTTCTCGCGGTGTGATGTTATTGCACGATAATGCTCGTCCGCAAGTCGCAAAGATTGTGCAGGAAGCATTAGCAAGGAAGAAGTGGGACATTCTGCAACATCCAGCCTATAGTCGTGATTTGTCACCATGTGATTTTCATTTGTTCGGACCTCTAAACAAAGCTCTCAAGGGGCAACTATTTCACACAGATGCAGACGTAATGAACGCGGTAACGTTTGGTTCAGTGAGCAACCACAATCTTTTTTTTGCGGACGGCATTCGCCGCCTACCTAAGCAATGGGATGCTTGCCTGAATGCCTACGACGACTTCTTCTTACCAACCCATGGTGCATAATTCGTTCAAAATTAATGCTTTGTTTAATTCTACCACACCTGTTTCTTTCATGCTTTTGTAATAAAGCCATTGGAACGGGTTTCAAGTGAACGAACCTAATTGTAGAAACATTCGAAAGAAGAACAGGAGTGAGACAAGGATGGGGAGTATTCTGTCACCTCTACAGTTATTACTGACTGTGGTGGCACCTTGCAGTCTTGACAGACCAAAGTATGTGAGTTGGAATGTGGCCAGTATTCCATCACAATGCCTGGGCAGAGCTTCAGAGAAACATGTGGTGCCCAAACTCCCTCTCGGCCTAATCTTGTGTTTTCCAGAGGAATGGGTAACCAATACGTCTGGCACAAGGTAGGCTGCAGATGCTGGCGGCACAGCGTCAAACCTCCGAGACCTCGCCACCACGATCAGGTGGCCAGTGATGACCAAACCCTGGAACCCAAGGGACCCGGCTTAGAGGCGTTCAGCCAAGTCCCACAGGTGAGGGCCTCGTACACGTCCGGACCGTAAGGGCGCGTACTTCTGTCAATCACAAGTGTAATCAGTGTATTACTGACTATAGACTGGAATACTAAGACAACAAGCACTGTCAGCGAGTCTCTGTGGCGATGTATTTGCATCGCTGCCTCGCTCTCCAAAGGTTGTGGGTTCGATTCCTGACAGCATCATTTGGTTTCCGAGTGCAATTTTTTGGGAGACTCCTGGGTGTCGTTGCTAGTGCTACGGAGTTCGTGCTCTGTGCGAAGCTTTTGACTCGTAAAGAGACCGAGCCCTATAGGATACAACCCGAGGCAATGAATTCGGTCGTCTTACCTTTCAAAATAACCACTGCCAGAAATGGAATTCAATGGACTCCTTTGCAAAAAAGCATCTTAGTGATCTGTTCTTCGCTGACGACATGAACCTTCTGTTTCACACACGCATGTGGAAAATGAAACATCAATACTACACGACTCAGTAATAGTAATAACTGGTGTGGCACTTGTTATTAGCTATGTGGAATATACTGGCCTACCAAAAGGGGACTGGCTGTTATACTCGGGTTTTATTATTATTATTATTATTATTTCTGTTATTAAGGGGGAAAGTCATCCGTACTGAGATAGTGTTCAAATAATTTGCGATTATATGTATAGGGATTGGGGATGTCTTTTATTTCATGTGGAAGATTGTTCCACAGCTGAGCTGCAGAGTACGAGAGAGAGAGAGAGAGAGAGAGAGAGAGAGGAGAGAGAGAGAGAGAGAGAGAGTGTGAGAGAGAGAGAGAGAGAGAGAGAGAGAGAGAGAGAGAGGGGGGGGGGGAGGAAAAGCTATATACCAACCAAACATGACAATTAACAGTGGAAATCTTGAAAATGTAACAAACTTTAAATATTTTGCCTCTATGATCAACATCACAGAGTTTTGCCCAAAAGAAATCAGAAAAACTGGCATTAGCATTGCAGAGATTAAACAGTATTGAAAACGTATAGCACAACAGCGGCAAAGAAATAAAGGTAAAATTGCTGAGACCATGACCTTTCCTTGGGCAGCAGACGGATGTAATTCAAGGACCATTTGGCAATGACTAAGTCAGTACATCATGGCTTCATAATTTTTAATGTAAAATAACAGTTCTTAAAATATTGTGGACCGAGAATTGAAAAAGTGTTGATATTCTGCCAGATTGGAAACACGATGAAAACTGGTTCATGAACAGAGCCTGTGTTTCAGAAAATGAAAGAATCTGGCCATATTGAACGTGACAGGGAATTGGAAAGAACACTGAGGAAAGGAATGGTTCCTGGAAGAATAGGTAACGATTGACAAACACAAAGAGGAAACACAGGAATTTGCAGATACGTTTTAGAATGAGCCAGCTCCGCGGCGAAGGTGGTACGGACGCAGTTCGTAATCCCGGATACCCGCGTTCGAAACACAGCAGCAGGCGATTTGGCTGTAGATCGCCTTGTGTTGGTTTTTTTACGAAATGGTATGGTTGCCGGTCGTTCAGAAAGCAATGGCAAACTACTGAGCGTAAAGCGGCCAAGATATCACAACAGCAAAACATGCTGGTGCTGACTGCGACGTCCTGTAAAGATATGCAACTAATGTTTTTTTTTATTTTTATTTTTTTTGGGGTGCGAGTTAACGAACGAACGAACGCACTTTATTTTTAAAGGGTCACAAATTGGGCACACGGGCTAGGGGCTAGTCTTATATCATCATATCTTATATAGTCAGTCACACATCTTGTACACATCAGCTATCTATTCTGTATGTTATACATTCACTTGGAAGAAACATTGTCAAGTGAATGTTGTGAACATACACAATACATATTACTTGCTATAAGGCAGGCAGGAAGACGGGTGTAAGACAAGGATCATTTCTCAATTACTAAAATTTTTAAAAAGTCGGCGCTTTTTAACTGACTAAATGTCATGGGATGAACTTGAACTACTTCCCGTATCTGCCATGGTCTTATGTACAGTAATTTGTTTGTTTGTTCGTTTGTTTGTTCGTTTGTTTGTTTGTTTGTGTTAATGCTACCCTGTTTTGATTTTATTATAGTACAACATGTCTGCTAGCATATTAACAACAATGAAGTCACAACTATGAGACACCCTTACTTCCCATTTTCCGTCATAAATGTTTGTTTTGTCTAAACTTTTTTAAGGGGGAGTGGGGGAACTGAATCAGTTAAGTAAACCGTAAAAGAAAAGCTCTTAGCATATCGTGGACCGAGACATCGAAGAGACATCGACAAATGCTGATATTCTGTCAGATTGGAACACACACACACACACACACACACACACAAACACACACACACACACACACACACACACACAAACTCATATATATATATATATATATATATATATATATATATATATATATATATATATATATATATATATATATAGAGAGAGAGAGAGAGAGAGAGAGAGAGAGAGAGAGAGAGAGAGAGACTCACACATATATAAACAATGTATATTACCATGTTATAAGACAGGCAGACACATACACACATCTCAGACACTCACACATACGTAAACACATAGGTAACACCTACATATACATTCATACATATGTACTTGAGAGATGCATTAGGCGAGAGAACAAATTGAGAATTTTTTCGGCGGGTCGTGACAGGAGCACAGTTTTGCGAAGGACCAGCTATTTGATTATAGTGATTTGTAAAATCAATGGAATGAAATAGACACCTGGACCTGCAGAATCTTAAATATTAAAGCCACTATAAATGGACCCTGGTCAATTTGAGACACTTTTCAACCATTTCAAGCGGCGCATTGTATACTCCGTGTTAATCAACGCAGGTGATCCAGCCGTGACGTCACAAAGACTCCAACAATCATATCGATCGTTACCTCCACGATTGTAAACATGCACGTGTTATAAACACACGTACGATATTACACTCTCGCTTGCCTGCTCGTTTATAAAGCCATTTGGCCGACTCGTACAACCCAGTACTTTCTCATTAGTTTTCTTTGTATATCTTACGTCCGGCCATTCATGTGTCTTCGTTGTCCTTTATCAACAAAGCATGGTTCGACAGCTCCCCATTCATTCAAATCACCTATTCATTCAATCATTCTTTGTTGTTTCTCTTTCACTTTTTTTTTCTTCATTCATTTATAAAACATTCGATTATTCATATATATTATTGCATATAGCTAACGTTGTGGAAAATGGGTCACGAACTCAATTCGCAAACTCGCCTACCGCCGTCGTAACACCGCTGCTCGCGATTTGGTAGCAGATCACCTTACGCTGGTTTTCATTCAATGGTATTCAGGTCGTTCAGAAAGTAAAAGCAATCACACAGTCAAAAACGCTGAGGTTGAACGAGACGTTCTGTAAAGGATATGTAAATAACTTTATTGCATTTCTTCAAACATGCATGCAATCATTAATCAATTCATTCATTTTTTTTTGCGTTCGATCACTTTTAACTCAAGTGTAGTCTATAAACACTATTGTAGTAGGAATGGACTGAATTTTGTGTGTGGATTAGCTTTCCCTAAGAACAGTGTCCCTCGCCATCAGGCGAACCCACTCCGACTTCAGAGGTAGTTGTAATTTACGTCCCCAAGTAACATTTTAGTCCAACTGTCCGATGTAGGGGTGGAACTTTTTACCTGGACCCACCATGCTGACCTACGTTAATTCATGTAATTCGTGTACTCATGCCTTTAATCATACATTCATTCATTAATTTCTTCATGCATTCCTTCTTTTGTACACAAATTTCTTCTGTCCTTCATTCACACGTTCATCACTCCTCCTTTCTTTCATTCCTCCAATAATTCATAGTTTCTCCTCCACTGTGCTGGACCATGTCTGTACTTTCTGAGCTCTAGGCCAACCCCCAATCAGGTCTCCTTTCGCTGTCAAAATACCTTTTGTAAATCACCGACAAATGATTACAAATCATATTTGCTGTTTAATGGCTTTTTCAACTAACATAAAAATGATATTTGTGTTTGTTTCCATTGTGCGCATCTATACTTACATTGGAAGCGACCGATCATGTTTGTTCTTTAAATGTACGGTACATTGGAATCATGAATCTTCTTTAAATGTATAGCACACTGAAATATGCTAACCAGAAATCTTCTTGAAATGTATAGCACATTGGAACCAACCAATCATGTCTTTCCTTGAATACATTGGAATCAACTAATCATGTCTCTTCTTGAATACATCAGAATCAACCAAACATGTCTCTTCTTGAATATATAGGAATCAACCAATCGTGTCTCTTCTTAAAATATATACTACATTTTAAGCAATATATACTTAAATTATTATTTGTTTCGCAGCTGTTTAGGCTTCCTATAAACATGTTTCTCTATCTTCCTCTGTCTCTGTTACCTATATTTCCCCATGTCATATTTATCAACAACTCTCGCTTGTTCACCTGATATAGAAGCCGCGATGGCGCAGTAGTTAGCACCCTTGTCTATCGGCTCGTGGTCAAGAATTCAAATCACATCCAGGGGGATTTCTAAATAGAGCCAGGATCCCAGATCCACCCAGTCGAAAATAGGTACCATGAAATAGCATTGGAAGTAAAGGTGGGATATTGACCACATCACTCATCGAGTTTCCATTGGTCATTCCAAATATGGAGATAGCACCGAGCACCCACCACTTCTCTAGACACGTAAACTTGGTCCTGTACGGTTTACATTTCGTTTACAAGACGTCGCAGTAAACCCAGGCATGTTTTGGCTGTTTGTGATTTCTTGGTAAGTTTAGGTTCAGTACTTTACCATTGCTTTCTGAATGATCGCACTTATACCACTATATGAAAATCAGCGTAAGGCGGTCTGCTGGCAAATCGCCCGCATTGATCCGCATCGTAAACTTAATTCGTCTTTTCCTTGTGGTTGTCACATATTGTATGTAATATGCTAGACATATTAGTTTGTAGGTCTTTGTTTGTGTGTTTGTTATTTGGCATATGATTGTCTAATACAAACTTCTAAGACCTGCTGTGCGATAAAATGGCTCGGTACAAATAATGTTCTTATGTTATTATTGTGGATCCAGATGGCTGATAGAACTGGATAATGTGGATGCGGAAAAGAGTCGAATAGTACGACAGAATTACTCATCTGTAGCACATGGGGAAAACAAAACAGATGCGAGTCACTCAAGCGGTGAGGAAAAGACACTGGCGTTGCATAGGGCATACCTAATTTGAGAACATGTGAGATAGGAAACTAACCAACTTACCAACCAAATAAACAATGGATGGTCAGTCAGTCAGACATTCAGTCACTCAGTTATGTAGTTAGTTAGTTAGTCAGTCAGTTATGTAGTCAGTTAGTTAGTTAGTTAGTCAGTCAGTCAGTCAGTCAGTCAGTTAACCAGTCAGTCGGTCAGTCAATCAGTCAATTAGTTAGTTAGTTAGTTAGTTAGTTAGTTAGTTAGTTAGTTAGTTAGTTAGTTAGTTAGTTAGTTAGTTAGTTATTTTATGGGTTGGTTGGTTGGTTGGTTGGTTGGTTGGGTGGTTGGTTTGTTGGTTGCTTGGTAGATTCGTTAGTTGGTTGGTTGGGTGGTTAGCTGGTTGGTTGGTTAGTTAGTTAGACAGTTCGTTGGTTAGTTGGTTGGTTGGTTTGTTGATTGGTTGGTTGGGTGGGTGGTTTGGTGGTTGCTCGGTGGTTGGTTTGGTGAATGATTGTGTGGGTGGTTGGTTGGCTTTCGTTGGTTGGTTGGTTAGTTAGTTAGTTATACATATAGTTGGTTGGTTGTTTGTCTGGCTAGTTTGTTGATTGGCTGTTTATTTTTTGTTGTTGGTTGATTGGGTGCGTCGTTGGTTGGTTGGGTGGGTGGATGGTTGAGTAGGTTGTTGGCTGGTTGGCTGGCTGACTGACTAGTTGGTTGGTTAGTGTGATGGTTGTTTGGTTGGTTGGGTGGCTGGTTAGTTAGTTAACTGTGTCATAGAACCATCGAACGAACCACTCCTTTGTCTATAAACAACAGGACCACCGAAATAAAGGGAGGCATAAAAACACAAAGAGAAGCGAATTGGAGATAGAGATGCATGATATATGGAGGACGTAGAGGAAGCTCAAAGAGATGTCATTGGACAGGATAGACTGACATAATATGTGGAGGACGTAGAGGAAGCTCAAAGAGATGTCATTAGACAGTGTCGTAATAAGTGTCGTCCCTGGGGTGAGGTGAATCAACGCCCACATTCTTTTAACCCCATATCATTATCTTGAGGATCTTCTGGATTTCTGTACACAACACCCCGTCAGTCCTTGGATCACTCTCTCTCTCTCTCTCTCTCTCTCTCTCTCTCTCTCTCTCTCTCTCTCTCTCTCTCTCTCTCTCTCTCTCTCTCTCTCTCTATCTATCTATCTATCTATCTCTCTCTATCTATCTTTCTCTCTTACCACTGGACCATGCCCCCTCTCATTCTTTTCCAAAACATACTACACAACTCTAGCGTCTAAAAAAATGACAAATTAATTTAATAAAGAAAAGTGTCAGGTATGTGCAAAGTGTATGTGCAGAATGTCAGTCGTATACTATAGTGTATATGCAGAATCAAACCGAACAGCTCAGGATCAAAGTCTGCTTCATCACAGTACTGGCCACACAACAGCACCATAGAACAAGTACAGAAGGACCTCACCAAATGTTGCGTCTATCCGGCCAGATGTCGACTTCCTCCATTGGCTCTTGTATAGTCCGGATGCCTGGTCAGCAATAGTGGATATAGTCCAATACTGACCATGAATCTGACACACACAGCGTAACTAATATGTCACTAAATGTGCTGTGCTCTGATATCACTTGTACAGTAAAATAATGTTTACTGTCAATTTGAAACTAAATGTTAGTAGTTAATTTTTCACCGGAATTCACCAATTGGAAAACACAATATTAATTTTCATTGTCTCTGTCTAGCTACTATTGTTCCTGTTACTGGTGGTATTGTAGTATCTTCACTCCACTATGATGAGAACTACCCCTGAAGAATCACTCTTATATGATCATCCGTTGCCGCTCATCAGAGGCCAGGCTCCTGCAGACCCTCTGGATTATGGGCCCAGTGCAAAAGCCCGCTGAGTAAAAACTTCCTTCAATGATCGAGCCATAATCATCTTCTATGACTTTTTTGCTAGCTTTCTGGAAAACATAGTGGAACCTGTTGAAGAGAGAACACATCTGGTGAGAGCAACCCGATTCCGACCTTTATTAGGTGAGTGTAGGCCGACGGCCGCACTCAGATATATAACAGAGAACTAAACTCTGTCATAAGGCAGAGAAGCTCATCACATCGGTCTGAATTATGGTAAGACAAAGAAAGACTAAAGGAAAAGTGCAGAAACCCAGTAGATACCCTACTGGAAAATCCTACCACTTTACATTTCCTCCATCCCCCAACCATCCTCAATCTCCCTAAGTATCATCCCACTACATTGTTCTTAACTCACTGAGTTAATTAATATCTCACACTAGCTAGTTTAAGCAACGCGATAGCCTACTGCTGCCGACGCTCTTATAATACGTTCTCATAACGCACATTACCACTCTAGTCTCCTAAGAATCATCTAATTTGGGTCTATTTAATTAAATACCATATAGTTATTCCTGTTTGAAATTGAGACTACTAAATCACTCAATGGATAAATGTCCGTCGATGTAAATCAACATAAGATACTGTAGTCTCTCGCCATGATCAAACCAGGAACATCACACACGTCCTTGTTGCTTCACAACATTTGGTCGACTCCCGCCAAAGTTGTTTGTCCAGACTGTTTTAATACTGTGTCTGAATGACGTCACAAATCTGACTAGACACTAGGCGTCGAGAATCTATTTTTTCTCTCCTTTTTCGACTCTATGTAAACAACCGGACAGCTGTCCCGCTTTCACCTGGAGACTTGTCCCGGTACTCCAAAAAATCTTGCCGACCTGTGATCTGGAGACCTGTTTTCCCCACAACAAAAGATCTTGCCGAATCCCGTCAGAACAGTCTGTCTCCAACATCAAAGAATGACGGCCGCCTGTAGACGAATGGCGAGACAATTTTTCATCGATCGACAACTCCAAGAATTTTCGCGACAGACAGGATAGACCAGTGTTTCCCAACGTGGGGCCCACGCCCCACAGGGGGGCAATTCGATTGTTAAGGAGGGCAATTCGAAAATGGAAGAAATCGGCTGGATATAACAAAACGGGCAGACTTGAGACGGAAGTTAACTAAATTGGAACCTGACATAAAATCTCTTTGCAGCAAGCATCAAGCGCAAGGACCTCACTAAATTTAAATAATAAATAGTTACTAATAATTAAAATAATATGAAAAAAATCTTTCATTAAAATTATGTTGTACTTGAATATCAGTTCTCCATTATATGTTTTGAAAATTTACTTACTGTATTTGCTCAATAATTTCCTATTGATTTCTTCCTAAAACCTATCATTCAAGCTTCTTTAGTGAACATTTCAATTTTTGAATATTAAAAATAATGTATATGTAATGTGGGAGGGGGGAGGTAGGTTGGGGGGGGGGGGGCATATCTAAATTTAGAAAGACTTAGGTGGGGCATAGATCAAAAAGGGTTGGGAAACACTGGGATTGACTGACATAATATGTGGAGGACTTAGAGGAAGCTCAAAGAGATGTCATTGGACAGGATAGACTGACATAATATGTGGAGGACTTAGAGGAAGCTCAAAGAGATGTCATTGGACAGGATAGACTGACATAATATGTGGAGGACTTAGAGGAAGCTCAAAGAGATGTCATTGGACAGGATAGACTGACATAATATGTGGAGGACGTAGAGGAAGTTCAAAGAGATGTCATTGGACAGGATAGACTGACATAATATGTGGAGGACGTAGAGGAAGCTCAAAGAGATGTCATTGGACAGGATAGACTGACATAATATGTGGAGGACGTAGAGGAAGTTCAAAGAGATGTCATTGGACAGGATAGACTGACATAATATGTGGAGGACGTAGAGGAAGCTCAAAGAGATGTCATTGGACAGGATAGACTGACATAATATGTGGAGGACTTAGAGGAAGCTCAAAGAGATGTCATTGGACAGGATAGACTGACATAATATGTGGAGGACGTAGAGGAAGTTCAAAGAGATGTCATTGGACAGGATAGACTGACATAATATGTGGAGGACGTAGAGGAAGCTCAAAGAGATGTCATTGGACAGGATAGACTGACATAATATGTGGAGGACGTAGAGGAAGTTCAAAGAGATGTCATTGGACAGGATAGACTGACATAATATGTGGAGGACGTAGAGGAAGCTCAAAGAGATGTCATTGGACAGGATAGACTGACATAATATGTGGAGGACGTAGAGGAAGCTCAAAGAGATGTCATTGGACAGGATAGACTGACATAATATGTGGAGGACGTAGAGGAAGCTCAAAGAGATGTCATTGGACAGGATAGACTGACATAATATGTGGAGGACGTAGAGGAAGCTCAAAGAGATGTCATTGGACAGGATAGACTGACATAATATGTGGAGGACGTAGAGGAAGCTCAAAGAGATGTCATTGGACAGGATAGACTGACATAATATGTGGAGGACGTAGAGGAAGTTCAAAGAGATGTCATTGGACAGGATAGACTGACATAATATGTGGAGGACGTAGAGGAAGCTCAAAATTGGACAGGATAGCTTGACATCTATTGTTTGAGGACGTTTGGTCCAACTGGGGATAAAGAGCAGAAGACGACGAATTATGCCGTGGCCTAGATGGTTACCCGTCGAAGTACAGCTAGGTCCTGTACTCATTTGGAGGCGGCAGGTTCGAATCTCGGAGTGTTGTAGCTTTCAACATTTATATTATCCAGTGTGTTTTCTGATTTATACTTCTTTCTCTGTACTACTTTAAATACCTACGGATTTACATCTCTTGTAATTGCTGTCAAAAAACTGTCATCTGCTGTCTGCAGTATTTTGCGGTGTAGGACAGGGGTGGTCTTGAGCCTGAGGAATTAAGGCCGTCTGACTCCAGCGAATCATCATCAGCATCATCATCATCAAGTGCGTTGCCAGCTGGCGTAGGCGTTCATGTCCCTCCACAGACCTTAATCTTTGGTTTTCTGGATTAACTCTGCCGCTGATATTACTCTATGCCACCGTCTCAGTCCGCCCAGCATAATTTCTCTTTGTCTGCCTCTGCCTCTCTTCCTCTCGATCTTTCCAGTTATTATGATTTTCTCCAATTTCTCTCTTCTCATCACATGACCAAAGAAAGATGTTTGTCTCTTTCTTATTAGTGTATATAATGTTCTAGTTTCATTAGCCTCTTTTAGGCAATCTTTTAGGCCTGCCTGCCTTATAGCAAGTAATATGCTTTGGCAGTCTAAAGAATTCGTAACATTCGTCTCAGGAACCATATCTCTGTTGCTTCCAAGTTCTTCCTAATTTGTTCATTTACATTCCAAGATTCACAGCCATACAGCAACACTGGTTATATTTAGCACTTCAGCACTCTCTTTGTTACATTCAATTATAGTGACTTATTGCATAAGATGCTCTTCATTTTCTGAAATGCAGCATTTGCATGCCCTATTCTGCTCTTAATCTCTGTTGTGCATCTTCCATCTGATGTTATAAATGCCCCTAAGTATTTAAAATTATCCACTTGGTTAAGGCTGTTCCCTTCTGTTTCCATTTCACATTTTGGCGTCACTAGTTTTCTTTGATATCACAATTGTTACTGTTTTCTTGCTATTCAATGAAAGTCCAGTCTTGGCACTCTCTGTTACTAGAATGTCCAAATATTGTTATAGATCTTTTGCATTATCTGCCACCAATACTGTGTCATATGCATAGCGTTTATTGTTTGTATTATAACCTCCAATTAGTATTCCTGGCTTCTCTTTGATGTCTCTCATTATTACTTCGCTGTAGAGGGATTAGAGAGGTGACAAGACACATCCCTGCCGTACTCCTAGCTTTATTTTCTTTTTTTCATAATTGCCTTCTTTATTTCCCATTTTAATGGCTGCTACTTTGTTCCAGTAAATATTCTTTATTATTCTAAGATCTTTCCCATCAATGTAAA
The DNA here is from genome assembly GCA_014155875.1 of Cepaea nemoralis. Taxonomy (NCBI): domain Eukaryota; kingdom Metazoa; phylum Mollusca; class Gastropoda; order Stylommatophora; family Helicidae; genus Cepaea; species Cepaea nemoralis. Next base: position 1,442,410 of record JACEFZ010019101.1, read on the forward strand.
TATCTTCCAACATTTTAATCAGTTCAGTGATTGTTATCTTTGAATGTACATTTACTTGATTTATTCCCATCGTATATTGTTCATGTACATTTTACAACCGCATTCTGTATTTTTTACATCAGAAGTGGCAACAACGCAAAGTCATAGACAGGACAAGGGAAGCAATCTCCTTAGTGTTAATAGATTATTATCGTTCTTGCCAATATTAATCATAGCTTCATATAATTGGAAACCACTTCAAGGAAGATAACGAACACCATGAATGGAGTGAAATAGCGCCAGACAGGACATTGGCAGTTTTGGTGTAGACATTACGATAATTACGTCCGGCAATTCTGAACCGCGTGACCGCGTTAGTCTAGTAAGTACACGATGCTTGCCCTCGCCATGAAATGTATTGAGTAATGTTAGTGAGTCAGTCAGAATTCCAGTCAGTCAGGCAGTCAGTCAATCAGTCAGTCACGTGTACTTCGACGCATGACCAACTAGACACCTTTAGGGGTCGAAGTACACTTGTTCCTGCAGCGAGGCGCTGTTGTCATTTGGAGGTGACAGGTTCCAATCCCGGTCAGTAACTACAACATTCAATTTTTATGTTATCTATTGTTTCCTCTAGTTTCCAATTCTTATCCCTCCTTATATGTTGCTGCTGTTGACAGCGATGTCCTGTAAAGGATATGCGAAATTTAAAAAAAATATATATATAACATCATTTTCTACTAATATTGAGCTGATTTTTAATCTCTTGAAGTTATGTTTATACCCGTCTTGCTGCTTGCCTCTTCCTCGCCTGCCTTCAACATTTCCTTTCAGTGTGGTTTTATCAGGAAGTGACGGTAGCATGATGGCTATGATTTTTACTTTCAGTATGCTTTTATTAGGAAGTCACCGTAGCACAGTGGCTGGGACTTTTACTTTCAGTATGGTTTTATCGCCGGTCTCTCTCGTCCAGGAGTTAGCGAATTTCTCCGTAATCCCGTATACTCTCGTGAGAAACGTGACGTGCGTGAAATTCGGTGGCGGTTCTCTCCGCGTCGGTAACTTACGGGGTATGTGAGCCGGTCGCTCAGAAATCAATGGCAAACTACTAAGCGAAATATTGGCAAGAAATTAACAGCAGTGGTAATATGCTGGTGTTGACAGCGATGTCCTGTAAATAGGATATGCGAAAAACAACGGTAGCGTCGTGGCTAGGACTTTTCCCGTCAGTATGGTTTTATTTGCCGGTCTCTCTGGCCGAGGGTTTACACGACTTTCTCCGTAATCCCGTTTATCCACGCAGGGTCTCGAAGCGCGCGAGAATTAGAAGCGGTTTCTACCCGTGCTGGTGATTTGCGGGATAAATGAGCCGGCCGCTCAGAAAGCAAAGGTAAACTACTGAGCGTAATATTGCCAAGAAATCAAACATCAGCTGAAAGATGCTGATGTTGACAGCGATGTCCTGTAAAGGATACGCAAAACATTGTTTTAATGGTTTTATTTGGAAGTCACGGTAGCAAGGTAGCTGGGCCTTTTACTTTCAGTATGGTTTTATTTGGAAATAACGGTAGCATCGGAGCTGGGCCTTTTACTTTCAGTATGGTTTTATTAGGAAATAACGGTAGCATCGGGGCTGGGCCTTTTACTTTCAGTATGGTTTTATTAGGAAATAACGGTAGCATCGGCTCTGGGCCTTTTACTTTCAGTATGGTTTTATTAGAAAATAACGGTAGCTTCGGGGCTGGGCCTTTTACTTTCAGTATGGTTTTATTAGGAAATAACGGTAGCATCGGGGCTGGGCCTTTTACTTTCAGTATGGTTATACTTACTAAACAAGCTGAACAGCGCATACATGCCTTTGAATATAAATGTTATAGACGAGTTCTAAGAATATCTTGGGTAAAGAAAAGAACAAATGCATCCATACTTCAAGAGTTGAATATTGAGGAGGGATGGCTATTAAAGACGATAAAACAAAGAAAATTGAAGTATTTTGGTCACTTGAAACGTCACGACAGTTTGGAGAGAACAATAATGGAAGGGTATATACCTGGTAAGAGAGGAAGAGGAAGGCCAAAGAGAAGATGGGTGCAGGATGTGGCGGATGATCTCCAGATGGGTGTATCAGACGCGGGGCATCTTGCTTGTGATCGAGAAGTTTTCCGGAAGGTTGTTATGGGAGCGAGGTTCTGCAAAGGACATGCTACATGAATGAATGAATGAATGGTTTTATTAGGAAATAACGGTAGCATCGGAGCTGGGCCTTTTACTTTCAGTATGGTTTTATTAGGAAATAACGGTAGCATCGGGGCTGGGCCTTTTACTTTCAGTATGGTTTTATTAGGAAATAACGGTAGCATCGTCTCTGGGCCTTTTACTTTCAGTATGGTTTTATTAGGAAGTCACAGTAGCACCTTGGTTAGGACTTTTACTTTCGTTTGGTTTTATTGGGTAGTCACGGTAGCATGGTGGCTAGGGCTTTTACATTTAGTACGGTAGTATTAGGAAATCACTATAGCATGGTGGCTAGACCTTTTACTTTCATTAGGGTTTTATTAGGAAGTCACGGTAGCATAGTTGCAAGGGTGCTGGCTTGCCGACGTCAGCGGTCATGAGTTCCAATTGTCTCCGAGATGAATGTCTTAAATGTAACCTGAACTCTCGGGTTGGCTATGTATAAAATATGTACCAGGAATTGTTCTCGGCGGGCGAACCGACGGACGAATTAATAGACGGACAGAAAGGCAGGTATATGTGCATACAGAAAGACAGACAGATAGTATTTAGTTTCTGCTTTTATCTGATGAGCAAGTTTTATTTAGAACCACGCAGCCATTAGAGTATTTTGTATGTACGCGCAATTCATGTTTTTAATCGCACCACACCGTAAAGGTAGACAACGATACAAGTATGAAAATAACATTAAGAGATGGACAAACTGCAATCTGACAGAGTGTACAATCAAGGCTAGAGACTGTGTTGGGGATCCAATGCAACTAATCTTCATTGTGGAGACGGCACTTGATTGATTGACCGTAACTAGGTGAATCTGGCATAAGGAATCCCCTTCATAACGTCACATCACTGCATAGAACAAGCTAATAGGTGAATGATAACTGGTTGTGTCATCCAGATTATAGGAACCAATTTTAACACAGCGGACAAATTGCAGTAAACGTCCGCCGGTTATTGAAACTACAAAGTCGTAAATTACACTGCGCGTCACATCAAACACACCAAACACTCCGCACCATTTATATCAAGTCTGAGATTAGCGCTCAGGAATCGTCTGTGGAATCATCATTCTAGATTAGTGTTACAGTTTGCTTGCTCAATGTTTGTTTTGACAACTTTACTGAACTATTTAATTGACGTGACAAATAAATGGCTTTCACTCGTTCACTGCCTCAGTGGTTTTAAAACAGTGATGGTATCCATCTCCATTAGAGATTGTTTTAGAGGGATTCAGGGTAGGGATGCGAGTCGCAGTAACGCAGTGACTATCCCGCTTTCCTAACGCCCCGATGGTCAAGTGTTCGAATCTCATTAAGTTGGTTGCATATCCTTTACGGATGTAGCAGTAAACACCATAATTTTTTGGCTGTTCGTGATTCCTGGGCAAGTTTACGTTCAGTAATTTGCCTATTGCTTTCTGAACTACCGGCACCCATACTAGTTCATAAAAATCCAACACAGCTGTGATTCGAACGCGGTATGCGGGATTACGAACTGCATCCGTAACTCCTTCGCCATTGAGCAGGCTTCCAATCTCATTAGAGACGGGAATTTTATTTTGCATCGCTCTGGACTCCAAGTCTACCAGTCTAAAATGAGTTCCATGACATTTCCTCGAAAGTAAAAGCGTCAGCCGTCATATTGTCCACACCACCTTTCAAATATCGATCGGTTTAAAATTATGGGTCTAGCATCATGTACACAATACACATCAAGGTGTGAAAATGTGTCTTTTACTTTCTTGACTTGATTTGGGGTTGGGGGAAGGGGAATTTGAAACATAGAGCCAGCCAGTTGGAATGTAAATATAGGGTGTATTTTTAATGGTTGTGCAGTGTTTGAAAATATTACCGGTCCAAGTTTTGTATTCACCCGCTGTAAAGTTTATGCAACAATAATAGGTAAATACAAAACTTGGACCGGTAATACTGTCAAACACTGTGCAGTCATTAAAAATACACCCTGTATGTATACATCCGTGACAACTCTTATGATATAGTGGGTTAAGGAGGAAATGAAATACAGACATTATACCAAATCTGAACATCGAAAAAAACGTTGACTAATAAACAGTATCATCTCTCAGAAACTAATATACAAGGGATTTTTAAAAAACGCTAGTTATACATCATTTACAGGACGTCACCGTCAAACCCAGCATTTTTTTACTGTTCTGGTTTGTTGGCAAGTTTACGTTCAGTAGTTTGCCAATGCTTTCTGAACTACCAGCACTCATACCTTTACATGGAAACCAACGCAAGGCGGTCTGCTTTCAAATCACCCTCAGCAGTGTTTTGAACACGGTATGCAGGATTACGAATTGCGTTCGTAACGCCTTAGCCACGGAGCCGGGTATACGAGGTTACATATTACAAGAAGCAGTCGATAATGTATACCTCCCCAATACGTGTAGCGAACAAGGCCGACAGCTTAAAAACCCCGTTACTGGTTTAGACAGAGCCTTTTTCATTAGCAGATAATGGTCAGCGTGCCGGCAGGGATAAGGCCTAATGAATGGGCCAGGTTTTGGGGCAATATATTCTTAAATAAGTAGAGGGGGAAATTGGCCATGTGAATGCAGTTTGTCAATAATGAATTAAAAACGTAAAAGATGTAAGAGGGGTAATATTAATATATCGATTTATTTCCCAACTTTTTTTTTCTGAATGTGCGTTTGCATGTATGTGAATGTGTGTGTGATAAATTGTGTGGATATGGGATGTGGTAAGAGAATTTGGATGGTGGTGACGAATATATAATTAATTTCTCTCTCTCTCTCTCTCTCTCTCTCTCTCTCTCTCTCTCTCTCTCTCTCTCTCTCTCTCTCTCTCTCTCTCTCTCTCTCTCTCTCTCTCTCTCTCTCTCTCTCTGCTTCTCTGCTTCTCTGTATCTGTGTGCGTTTGACTGTATATATGTATACCGAGTAAATAAATGATGATAGATAATGATCTTAAAAGGGTTTCTGAGACAAGAGGATCGGCTTCATTGCATACGTTTTTATCCCGCATGACTTGGTCTCTTTCCACAGAGCGGCCTACCGAAAGCGTCGCACTAAGCACTAACCCTGTAGCTCCAGCGACGACCCCCAAAAGTCTCCGACAAAACTGTACTCGTGAACCGAACGAGATAGGCCGGAATCGAACCTGCAACCTTCGGAAAATAAGGCATTCAGCGCAACCACTTGGCTACGGAGAATCTCTGGGCAATGATCTTTAGCTAGTTACTTAGTTAGTTAGTCGACAGATAATCCTCATTGCACATCGAACCACTCAGTCCATAAGTGCTCGGATCTCCTCCTCAGCAAATCCCACAGCGTGTAGTGGCTAACGACGCCAGTTCTGTGTTGGTTTATCAATCTTCTTTGGCTTCCTGCGTAGTGTTCTTGTTTGGCCACCCCTCTTTTAATTTGCTGTTCTCGCAGTCTGACCATGGTTGTAGATTCACAGTCATCACTTGGTTCTCGCAAAAGTCTTACTTCTCGTAGAGCATTCAGAATGTCAGCCTGGTCCATGGCGCGTCCGCCCTCCACAGTAGCGTTACCTGCGAGCTTGTCAGCCCGCTCATTCCCTTGTACTCCCGCATGCCCTGGTACGAAGATGAAACTAATCTTTGCCAGCCGAGACCGCTCCAGAGACAGCAACCAGTCTCTTCGGATCTCCCCCCCCCCCCCCAATCTCTATCCTCTTGAGCATGTTCATTGAGTCGCTAAGGAAACATGCCCTAGTGAATGTCTGTGTCTCGAGCCATGTTATTGCTTTACTTACTGCCATGACTTCCATAGTCAGACTACTTGTAGTTTCAGCAGAAGCACCAGAGTCCTCCTTCACAATTCTCCCTTCGGCCTGAGCCGTAAAGGCCCATGAGCTTCTCACATGTCGGACGACCGACCCATCTGTGTAAATGACAGCATCACCGTCTAGCGAATTCTCGACAATCAACGCTTGTACTTCCGCCTCCACAGCTGCCGGGTTTTCTTGTCTGCATTTTCTGTCTAGTAGGATGCAAACTGAAAAGGATGTGCAGAAATATGTTGGTACTTGTACCCACTCCTCGCCATGTTCTAAGTCTTCAAGTGAATACACCTGTTGAAGAAGTCTTCGGCTTGACCCATCCACGACCGTCCTCTTTTTAACCTGTTGCCCTTCACCTTCATAATTTCACTATGCAGTGGATGTTGTGTGTTTGCTTTAACTCTGAGGTAGGCGCGAGCTCTGCAGACTTGTATTCTGTCTTCAATGGTTGGAAAATCAAGAAGGTAGTGCATCGCCCTGCATGCTGTATCTCTTGTACATCCAAGAATAATGCGCATAGCTTCATTCTGTATCCTTTCCATCCTTTCTATCTGCTTACGGCTTTAGCTACACACGTCAATCAACAATGACGACGTCCTCCAAGGGGAGATATTCTCGGGAGTTGGTTTTAGACCTATTATCCACTAAAAATGAAAACAGAACGTGAAGAGAACCAAAAAAGTGATCCGTAGTAGGGCAGTAGATGGCACTTTTGCCTGTCAAACTGGTGATCATATGTTCGAATCCCCTGCGAGGTGGATTTTCTTTTTAATTGAACTGACTTCAAAGTCGACCCAACAATCAATCAATCAGGAGCGTCTCCACAATGAAGGTTGACTGTAATGGATCTCCAACACTGTCTGACTATCGCCCTGACTGTACATTCTGTCAGAATGATGTTCGTCCATCTCTTGATGTTATTTCCACACTTGTATCGTTGACTACCTCTTGCTCACTTGTTTTTAACCTTACCCTTCAGTATGGTTTTTATAAGAGTGTTACATCTTTTAACGTTGCCGAAATATTTAACTTGCCTCTTTTTTTATTTCTTTCATCAACTCTCTTTTCATTCCCAGACTTCGCACCAGATTATGCACAGTGTACCTGTGCGGGCTGTTGGCTTGCCGAGATTCACGTCTGTTTCACTTTTCACATTGGGCAGTGAAGAGCATTTTGTGTGCTATTCACTGGCACAGGAACGGAGCATCATGGGGACGACCCGTTGCCGTGAAGTTGGAACCGCGACTAACTAACTAACTAACTTTTTATTCCTAGTGTTTCTAGAACCTCTGTATTTGATTATTTTTGTTTCCATGAAATATCAGATATTCTTCTATATCCACATCTAAAGGGCCTCTATTCGACTTTCTAATTGCTTGTTCATTGTCCAGACTTCCACGCCATACAGTTGTGTTGAATATACATCACATTTGACAATCCTCATTGTTAATGTGTTATTAATCTCTTTAGATGTTAATAGTGATTTAATGACGCTGAAAGCATTTTTAGCAATTCCTATTCTCTTTTTGATTTCTATTTCACTTCTGCTATCATCTGTTATTGCATGTCCAAGATAGGAGACACTTGCTATTAAAGTCGACCAAGCATGAAATGAATATCAGGACATTTCTTGGGGATTAAAGACTGCCAGAATGATATTACCCACATGTCAGATGTTTGTCTATAAAATTATGGACTAACACCATATACACAGTACACCATAAGGTGTGTACAAAGGTCTTTTATGTCGTCCATCCGCCTCCTTAGTTTATATTTAGAATTCTCTTGTCTTAAACTTTCTTTCGTTCTAAAAGCAATTGCATGCTACTGTACATAAAACTTGCCAAGAAATCACAACCAGACAACAACAAAACAAAACACTGGGGTTGGCTGCAGAGTCATATAATTGATTTTCGACTGTCTTTTTAAAACATATAATGTCTTTATCTGTCTCTCGGAAACAGTTTCTTCAAACGGCCTGATCATTCCGCCTTTCCGTCAGGATCTCTAAGCAAGTGTATACATTTTCATCCCATAACGCACATATTTTGTACTCAGTACACGGGCAGAAAAGTACAGTAGCAACGTAAGAGATACTTCATTCATTTCATTCAGTAGCATGTCCTTTGCAGAACCTTGCTCCCATAACAACCTTCCGGAAGACCTCTCGATCATAAGCAAGATGTCCCGCGTCGGATACCACCCATCTGGAGATCATCTGCCACATCCTGCACCCATCTTCTCTTTGGCCTTCCTCTTCCTCTCTTCCCAGGCATATACCTTTCCATTATTGTTCTCTCAAAACTTTTGCGACCTTTCAAGTGACCAAAATATTTCAATTTCCTTTATTTTATCGTCTTTAATTGCTAACCTTCTTCAATATTCAGCTCTTGGGGTATGGATGCATTTGTTCTTTTCTTTACCCAAGATATTCTTAGAACTTGTCTATAACATTTATATTCAAAGGCATCTATGCGCTGTTCAGCTTGTTTAGTAAGTGTCCAGGTCTCACAGGCGTATGTTGCAATGGGAAAGATGCATGCTCTTAAAAATCTAATTTTTTTAGTTCCATAATTTATTTAGTTGTTTTAGTCTTTGAAGAGCAATTGATAGTAGTCGTTTAATTTCTTTCATTGTGTCACCGTTGTTGGTAATCAATGACCCAAAATATTCACAATTTTCCACCACCTCCAATTGTTCCTCATTAACATATATTTCTTTCTCCATAGTAGTTTTATCTGTATCCATTATCTTTGTTTTTGCTATGTTAAGATATAAGTTGTGGTTTTCACTATTCAATTGGGTTGAGGCTATTAGGTTTTCTATACCATTCTGTGTTGTGGATAGCAATAATGTATCATCAGCATACCGAATCTCTGGTATGTCATGACCACCGATATTTATGGCATCATATAGCTTCGCACGAGATAGTGGAAACTAGATTTGCACACAACGATATTGATACTAGTTCAACAATTAAGATTTTGCTCACAATACTCCACTGCTTAGAAGTAACATCATTAGTCTTTATCAGTCTTGTTATCATCGTCATTATCATCATTAGTAACATCAGTAAGTAATCCTTGCATTTCCGTGCGATTTACTTGTTACATGGACGTCCTTAATTTCAATTTATCTCCACTATGTCTATTAATAATTTTACTAAGCCACCTCTACGCCCGCCCATCTGCAGACTTTCTTGTATATTTTTCAATACTTGTTTATTGTTTTTATGTTTTGCAGAGCGCGATTATTTGTTGTTGTTGTTGTTGCTTTTTATTTCTGTCCATTTCATGATGTGGAATTTTCCGATAACACAACACTTTGTATTCCGTGTTATCACGCCTAGTATTATTCACAAAATAACAATCCACTATAAATTATTCCTGGACACAGAAAAAAGCCCAATTGAAATACGACAAACAGCAGCCAACCAGGCCATGTGGTGAACTCAGAGCAGAATAATTTCATTTGAGATAACAAAAGTTGTCTGATCGCTCACTTAAAACTAGTGTCGCCTGACTGAGATCAACTCACAGATGTTACAGTGCGGCCATTTCTCTTGGAAATGTGTGGTATTATTTTACGTTTAGATCTGGGGTGATTTGAATTTGAATAACATCGGATTGCTTTCTAATTCTAAATCATGGTCACAAGTACACACGCTCACATGTGCGCATATACTCGCGCAGACACGATCACACATATACAATTACACACTTACAAACATACACAAACACACACTAATGGACTAGTACACACACTCACATAAACATACCCACACAATCGCATATGGGTCACAGTAAACAAATTGTTATTAATGAGTTATTAGTAATCTGTGATAATATTAAGTTGGTGACAAGTGTCCGTAGGCGTATCCTGAGGGGGTTCGTGACTTGGATGAAGTAATACACGGGCCATGATATTAAACAGCATGTGTCTTGGCTGCGAGGCACCTTGTATGATGGGAGGTAATGATGTTTTCCAATTTATTTGTTTATTCCCGCCAGAGTTTTAGCAGAAAAATTACTGAAAGTTTATTTCTTTCAGAGATTATATTATCGTTTTTGGTTTCCGTTCTCTCTCTCTCTCTCTCTCTCTCTCTCTCTCTCTCTCTCTCTCTCTCTCTCTCTTTCTCTCTCTCTCTCTCTCTGCCTCTCTCTCTGTCTCTCTGCGCCTCTCTCTGTCACTCTGTGTCTCTGTAAGTCTCTCTCTGTGTCTCTCCGTGCCTCTCTCTATGCATCTCTCTATGTATCTCTCTGTCTCTCTCTGTGCATCTCTCTGTGTGTGCCTCTCTCTGTCTCTCTAGGGCCTCTCTCTATGTCTCTCTCTGTGCCTCTCTCTGTCTCTCTCTGTGTCTCTCTGTGCCTCTCTCTCTATGTGTCTCTCTCTGTCTCTCTGTGCCTCTTTCTCTATGCCTCTCTCAATGTATCTCTCTATGCATCTCTCTCTGTCACTCTGTGCATCTCTCTGTGTGTGCCTCTCTCTGTCTCTCTCTCTGTGCCTCTCTCTCTGTCTCTCTGTGTGTCTCTCTCTGTGTCTCTCTCTGTGTCTCTCTCTGTCTCTCTGTGTGCCTCTCCTCTGTCTCTCTATGTGCCTCTCTCTCTGTCTATCTCTCTCTGTCTCTCTGCTTCTCTCTCTGTGTCTCTTTCTCTGAGTTTCTCGCTCTCTGTCGCTCTCTGTGCCTCTGTCTCTGTGCCTCTGTCTCTGTGACTCTCTCTCTCTGCCTCTCTCTGTGTGTCTCTCTGTGTGCCTCTCATCTGTCACTCTATGTGCCTCTCTCTGTGTCTATCTCTCTGTATCTCTCTCTGTCTCTTGGTGTGTCTCTCTCTGTCTCTCTCTGTGTTTCTCGCTCTCTGTCGCTCTCTGTGCCTCTCTCTTTCTCTGTGCCTCTGTCTCTGTACCTCTCTCTCTGTCTCTCTCTACCACTCTCTGTGTGTCTCTCTCTGTGCCTCTATGTGCCTCTCTCCGTGTCTCTCTCTGAGGCTCTCTCTGTGCCTCTCTGTGTGTCTCTCTGTGTGCCTCTCTCTGTGCGCCTATCTCTGTGTTTCTCTCTGCCTCTCACTGTGTCTCTCTTTCTGTGCCTCTCTCTCTGCCTCTCTCTGTCTCTCTCTGCCTCTCTCTCTGTCTCTCTCTGCCTCTCTTTGTCTCTCTCTTTCTGCCTCTCTCTGCCTCTCTCTCTGCCTCTCTCTCTGCCTCTCTCTCTCTCTGCCTCTCTCTCTCTGCCTCTCTCTCTGCTTCTCTCTCTCTTTCTCTCTCTCTCTGTCTCTCTCTCTCTCTCTCTATCTCTCTCTCTCTCATAACTACATTTACAGACTGTTCCTGTGTTATCACTGTGTTGTATGGCCCCGTGGGTTCACAGTTCATCAATAAACACACATGTATTGTTTGTCTGCCGCTCGTAGAAGCAGACGTCAGACGACACGGAGCACTAGACAACGTCAGAATTGAATGCTATAGTTACCAACCGGGGTTCGAACCTGTCACCTCAAAGTGACGATAACTCGCCCCTATAGGAACAAGTGTGCTTCGACGCATGACCAACCACATACTCTTAAAGTTCTTTTTGTTTTGAGCGGTTGGCCAAGTGGCTAGACTGCTGGATTCTCTTTAGGGAGACCCAGGTTCGAATCCTCAGTAAGGTGTGAAGTTGTTGTTTGTTTTGTTTTGTATTTTGTTGTTGTTTTTCTGTCGAGGGCAAAAAGAAAAATTTAATCTGCATAGTTCGCGGCAACTGCACTAGCCAGGCGGCCTTAATTCCTCAGGCTCAAGACCCCTCTGCCGTACACCTGTATTGGCAGTAAATGACAGTTTAAATGACAGATTGTTAAGCATGGTTATAACAGTCTGGAACAAGTCTATGCATTTAAGTATGTATCTACTTTAATAACAGCAGATGGAAGATGTATTAAATAGGTTCAATGCAGAATAGCCCAAGCAAAACAGCATTTCACCAGATGAGGGGTATTCTCTGCATTTTATCTGCGTTAATTAAGGTGAGAAAAGAGTTCTCAAGATCTATATTGAACCAGTCATGGAAGCGAATCATTAACAATCAGCAGACAAGTGATGAATTCTGTGTAAGGAGCGAAGATGTGGTTTTATAGAAAATGAGAACACCGTGACGGATAGAAAGAGTCATTAAGATATCATGAAAACTGATTATTCACATCAAAAGAAGACAGTTTGACACATGTCATTGATGAGCATCATTATCAGAACTGATTGGTAACACAAGAGACAGAAGGCTGTGGACTGACATGATGTGGACATCCTCGTGGATTATAAGAAGTTGTGGTATAATAAATGAGAGTACCATATTAAATGGACTGAAATTGTGTCTAGGGTAAATAATCAATCGGTCCATCAGGTTCGCCCCATATAAAGGCAAGTTGATCGAGACAGTTTATTTCCTAAAAGACTCCAGGAATAGAGTAGTTATTGGCTCTATTGAAGTAAGAATGAGGTGATGGTCGGATAGACTCCACCCACGTTACAAGATAAACTACCTTCCTGAAGAATAAAACAGAGAATAGGTCTCTTAACCACAGATCTCTATCAAGTTGTGATTCTTGGATAAAATATCTGAGACTGTGTGTTGGTCGACCTCCCACTGGATTCTCTGCACATCTACAAACACAGTAGCACAGTTCTTTACAACAACAAACAGTGTTACACTGGTCACTAGACAATGAAAACTCTCCTGACGAACATATATGTTTATTGCCAGACTCTCATAATCTGGAAGTACACGACTCTGTATTCACTACAATCTATCAAAACATCAACAAAAAATATACATTCTCAAGAAATGCATGAATTTACTCTCTAAAAACTCCTCTCCTCCTCTTCTCTTCCCTACCCCTACATGATGTCTATCACACGGAAAAACCAACCAGAACATAGATCAGATATCTGACTGGTGATTGTGTCATTATTGTAACTAAGTTCGTGCAGACACCAATATTCAAAATCAGGAGAATGTAGATTCACTCCACACAGGGCTTCGCTACAACTGTCTTCATTCTACCACACCCACAGTTCTATGACGACACTTCTCCTGTCACAACCTAACTCCTCTTCAGATTCTACCGCTGAAAGAGATGGGTTCCTCCCATCCTGAATTGACCAAACCCCACAATGTGCCACTGAGGAAAAACAAGGTTCTCTGGATACTGAACACAGTAATGGGAATACGGCTCATTGAAGTTGATCACATACAGTCATAATTGACTAACAAAAGGAACTGTCCTCAATTTCCCTTCTATAAAAATGATGATGGTGTGACTGAGTCTGGACTACTCGATCTGGCATTGGTCTTGAGAGGAAAATATGTCTGCATAAAATAGGGATTTCACCCCTTGGTATTAATGTCCATCATGCGGGAAAAGTGGAAGCACGGACTCTCAACGACGTACTGGGGTTGTTGGTGAAGGAAGGACTCTCCCTGAGCATGGGTCAGAGCTAGTTGAACCTCTCTAGGCGATTTCCCGAAAATGGTAAGACTTGCATGCTTAATCGTTGAAAAAGACGAAGTCTCAAATGTCTCAGCACGACATTTAAACAAACCAGAGAAGTGTAGCTGGGTTCATATTTGAGTCAAATTATGATGACCTCTCAAAAGGAAAGTACCATCCCATCCGTGACTTTGGCAGACCTATAACTTCCATGATTAACCAGGAAGAATAAGAAGCCCCTCTCCCAACATTCTGGAACGAATAAAGCACAGACTCTCAACAAAGTCGCTGGGGTCTCCAGCGAACGAAGAACTCTCTATGCGTTGGTGTCATCGCTGGCTGAACATCGTTAGGCGGCCTCCCGTAATATAAATGGGTAACATGCTTCGTCCAAAGAAAAAGATGAATCCACAATATCGCAGTGGGACATTGTAACACGGGAGGATCCGTACTGGGTTTCATAGTTCACATCCATTAAGTATGACGCTTCACATCGAGAGTAACCTCCAGTCCGTAAGCTGTTGCAGACTATAACCTCCCTGATATTACAGGAAGAAGATTAGTGTCATCTCTCGTCAGACGCCAGGGATGAGTAGTTGAAGCTTTTCAATACATGTCACTAGAATGTCAAACCCAAAAAAGGAGATAACTCCGTCTGGAGTTTCTCCCTGTTGCCAGAAGAATAATAGGGGATTACTTCCCCTCTGGTTTTCTAGGAAAAAATGTGGCTGTTTGGCAGCACTGGGTGACTTCTGGGCTAGACCAGTAACCCTCATAAAAGACTTTTCGTCCAAAAGTATCGGCCAAATGTGTACAGCCAAAGTGGTCTATACGTCGATTCAGCTAAAATCAGCCAAGATGTTGTAGACTCTAAGATCCAGCTAAGATCCAGCTAAGATCCAGCTAAGATCCGTAGACTCTAAGATGTTCCCCGCCTGCCTCAAATTGTCTGCGAAATCAAAATGACAAACTATGAAGTATACTAGCGTATTACTGCAGGTTCATAAGACTCACAGAGACAACAACAGAACATATAGGTAGAGGACAATCCCCATATCCTGAAGGGGTATCCCCTGTGCGCCTGTAACGTATGCGTTTATTTGGCGGGAAAGTGGGGCGGTAATCTGAACACTCTACCAACCTCACGCTTCTACCTATACAACGAACAGGACATCACAGATACCAAATGGAGATATATTCTCCCACATACAAACACTCCTCTCTATATGGGAGTACAACACTCTGTTATAGAACATGCCCGAGGGGGGGGGGGGTGTGGTGTGTGACTAAAGTCGAAGTTGTGGAAATATTGGCTCCAATGTCTTGTTATTGTGGCAAGCACACTGCACGATTTACGGCAGGTAAAAATGAGTATTTAGGTATGTGAACCGTTCTCATAAATATGATTGAGCCACGACATACATGATCCACCAATCCGACAAAAGCAATGGGGTGTCTTATCTAACTGTGTCCCCAGGCTGTCATACACACAAAATATATGTTCCGTCCCCGGCATATTCTGTACACAGATAAAGTAAAGATTCACACACACAAGATATATATGCGTACAATATCTGAATCTTTAACAAAGGCATTATGTAACACCTGAATACTTTACCAAAAGTCCGGTAAAGATAGGTTCTTCCCTAGATGAGAGTGAACCAAAAGTGAAGATAGATTGAACTCTGCAGACACGGTATAGAATTTACAGAGACATCAAACTCTTCAAAAGAAGATGAAGCCGTAATCATAGCATGATAAGAATTGGATAAGAATTGTAAGCATAGGAATATAGAACAGTGGTATAGACGTTCAAATCTCAGGCTGGCTTTCTTACAGAAGTAACGGTGCCGTAGCAAAGTCCGCCAAAATACATACATGAAATGTAGGATACTTCTCATATCAAACAAAGATTGTATTAACTTTCTAACACAAATCTTATCATTCTAAAAAACCAGATGTATGCTCACCAATGCAACATAGAGGCAAAAATGCCCCCCCCCCCCCACTGGGGCCTATACCCGCTCCCGGAACGAATCACATCCTAATCGGTGGCTGGCCCAGACTCAAGTGACTATCTCTGGTCCCGCCTGGGAGTTTTACCAAACTATTCTAAGCTATTCCCAGCTACTGGCACATTCCTTGCCTCTATCTGAACAATGATATGTGCGCTAAGCATTACCATATAAGGCAACCGCCAGTCCCCCACACGTGAAATTATTCTTTCTAGGAAAAGATATTTATAATCGTCTGCAAGCTGGTGCCAACTGGGGACATTATGTCACAGAAGTCCCCCAATTCAACTTGTTGAGTACAACAAGTAAGACCAGTTAAACCAGCTCCCAGACTCCATGTGGTAACCACTTCCCTCTGCTCCTTGGTGCCTCCCCTAAACCATCTACTTTCGCCTGATTTGTCTATACCATTCCTCCTAGCTCACAAATTCCGCTGCTATAAATCACAAATCTTCCTTCTCTGAGTCGCCTGCATTCATATTCTGAAGGTATATTGGCGAACTCAGTAATAAAATAGAGGTTTTACTCCACCTCTAAAGACGTGTGTGAACGAAAAAGGAACGACTCCATTGGTCCTCCTCTGTCCTCACAACATCAAAAACATAGAAATCTTATCCGTAAAGTCCCACCGTCCGGATGCCGATTCTATATATCAGAGTAATGTTATGTCCCTTCCACTAAACTCAGTCACGTCGGCATACGGAACCGATAAAATGTTGACTAGCACTTCGTGCTAATATATATTCTTATTTTGCCCACCACCAAGAATCTAAAAAGCGGCTGCTGCCGAAAGGAGTTTAACATAGAGCGTCCTCTATGACTCAATTAATTCTGGCGATGTGCTATAAGAATTAGTTCCGTGGTTTACCTTGGGTAAATAGTGCTCTGTTTGTGATCAATTTGGAAAGGGCCTCATTCTCTTCCTACTCCACCACCGATGTCTATTGTCGATTACAAGTTTTAAATCTAATCCGTGCGGTATAGTTTAAACTTGACCGTCTTGTCGACGTAATCTCAACTCAACATCCGAGAATTCTCTGTCGTCAGTAGAAGTCAAATGCGTCAGCTGTTGATGAGTCCATGTTTATAAACAGTGCTGAAGCCCTTCCGGTTACGCGCCCAATTCTTCATGACGTATGACCCGCGGGTCTTTCCCGGAATGCGATCAATGCAGATGAACACACGTTCTAGTTTCAGTTTCAACCCGCCTCCTCCAAATTGTTATAACCTACTTTTCCGTATAAAGACTGTTTCGGCCTGTTAGTACAACGATTGCTTGTTGGCGAAAATGAAACCAGGTCAACTTTGCATTAACTTCCCCTTCGACCTAGATTCTAATTACTTGGCTATCAGTACATGATTCCAAGTGAAGAATAATTATTCCAAGCATTTGGGCCCTCGAGGTGACGTTTTAAAAATGTCATGCTATAGAATAATCCAAAAGACTTCTTATGCTTCGTAGCATTGATGTCTAAAAGTCTACTTATTCGTAGAACCACAAGAGATTACTTATCCGGAATAAAACTCTTGTATTTAAAAACCCGGAATATAATAATAATAATAATAATAATAATAATAATAATAATAATAATAATAATAATAATGTGCACTGATTTCCGGTTATATCCTGCTGGCTAGGAAAAGAGGTTATACTTTCTCTCTCTGTCATTTTACCGCGCTAAATGGTAGGTAAAGATTAAAACCAACAGTACTTAAATAGAAAGAAGGGAGAGTTCCGCTCTGCCTCTCTCAACCTGTCATACGTGGAGACTAGGTCTGCACAAACTTTCACCTATAGTTACATAGTATGAAGATGAATATGACAGTTCATGAAACTATCCTGGGAAGCTTAAAGCTGCCGGCATGTTCCATGTTCCCCTGAAATGAGGATAAAAGAAAAGATGTCGTCGCCGAAGGGCCGTGTCTTCCCCTCGTAGATTAGAGAGTTAATAGGTGGGATCCGCTCCTCTAATCACGTACGACTTCTCATAATTCGGGAGAAAGGCGAATATATATGAATACACCTTAACGCTTAATTGACAGTCCCAAAATAGGAAGTAAATGAAACTTCTATTGCGAAAAGCTTACGAGACGTCTGTTAAAGGTTCCCGATATTCAACTGCACGTCTATCGATAGGGTTTAGCACAACGCTTCGGAGAAAAATGCAGCTGAAAAAAAAAACCTCTGTGCCAAGATTGACACGCGAGGTCGACCAGCACCATATGACTTGACTGATCTATTTATAAACCGGATGTGGCGAATAAGGTCATGGGGTTTCCCGAAGAATGTTCCCTAATTACCTTTACGCCGTCCAGTGGTTCACACATGTAGAATCTGACGAAAAGGATGAAAATCGGGATTACCGACAAGAGTTTACGCTCCGTAATGATACATTGCGTCTTCTTTTCTGTCTACAGTGGAACAATAATGACGGGGACACTTGGCCTACTACATTTCATAGGAGGGGTAGTACGATTATGTTTATATTTCCCCATGGCTTCCTAACCAAATATATGGGTATTAAAAAATTTTTACAAGAAGCTTTTCGGGAAATTAACTAGTTGCCTAAGTCCTATAAAAAATTGGAATGTGCCTTTTCTGTTGCTGGTGAGTTTACATCCAATTAAAATAACACAATTGGTTATGGCAACATGTTGGCACAAATCACATGGCAATATTGACAACTAGTTAATAAACATAAGTGGTCATATGTGATCAGATGATGATATAAAACTCTCAACATAATCAAAATTCCACTTAGCAACTATCAAAACACCATCTGTGAACATCATTACTCAGATGACGTCACATCAACCTTCTATATCACTTCAACGCCGCTCCACCTGTGAGGTAACATATAATTTCCCATGTCAGTATCAGCAACCTTTAAAATTATTAGGAAGAATCTGAACTCGATCATATTGAAAGAAAGAAGAAAAAATTATCCCGGACCTGCGTCCCAATTCGTGTGGTATAATTAATGAGAATACCATATGAAATGGACTGAAATTGTGTCTAGGGGAAATAATCAATCGGTCCATCAGGTTCGCCCCATATAAAGGCAGTTGATCGAGACAGTTTATTTCCTAAAAGACTCCAGGAATATAGTAGTTATTGGCTCTATTGAAGTAAGAATGGGGTTATGGTCGGATAGACTCCACCCACTTTACCAGATAAACTACCTTCCTGAAGAATAAAACTGAGAATAGGTCACTTAACCACAGATCTCTATCAAGTTGTGATTCTTGGATAAAATATCTGAGACTGTGTGTTGGTCGACCTCCCACTAGATTCTCTGCACATCTACAAACACAGTAGCACAGTTCTTTACAACAACAAACAGTGTTACACTGGTCACTAGACAATGAAAACTCTCCTGACGAACATATATGTTTATTGCCAGACTCTCATAATCTGGAAGTACAAGACTCTGTCTTCACTACAATCTATCCAAACATCAACAACAAATATACATTCTCAAGAAATGCATGAATTTACTCTCTAAAAACTCCTCTCCTCCTCTTCTCTTCCCTACCCCTACATGATGTCTATCACACGGAAAAACCAACCAGAACATAGATCAGATATCTGACTGGTGATTGTGTCATTATTGTAACTAAGTTCGTGCAGACACCAATATTCAAAATCAGGAGAATGTAGATTCACTCCACACAGGGCTTCGCTACAACTGTCTTCATTCTACCACACCCACAGTTCTATGACGACACTTCTCCTGTCACAACCTAACTCCTCTTCAGATTCTACCGCTGAAAGAGATGGGTTCCTCCCATCCTGAATTGACCAAACCCCACAATGTGCCACTGAGGAAAAACAAGGTTCTCTGGATACTGAACACAGTAATGGGAATACGGCTCATTGAAGTTGATCACATACAGTCATAATTGACTAACAAAAGGAACTGTCCTCAATTTCCCTTCTATAAAAATGATGATGGTGTGACTGAGTCTGGACTACTCGATCTGGCATTGGTCTTGAGAGGAAAATATGTCTGCATAAAATAGGGATTTCACCCCTTGGTATTAATGTCCATCATGCGGGAAAAGTGGAAGCACGGACTCTCAACGACGTACTGGGGTTGTTGGTGAAGGAAGGACTCTCCCTGAGTATGGGTCAGAGCTAGTTGAACCTCTCTAGGCGATTTCCCGAAAATGGTAAGACTTGCATGCTTAATCGTTGAAAAAGACGAAGTCTCAAATGTCTCAGCACGACATTTAAACAAACCAGAGAAGTGTAGCTGGGTTCATATTTGAGTCAAATTATGATGACCTCTCAAAAGGAAAGTACCATCCCATCCGTGACTTTGGCAGACCTATAACTTCCATGATTAACCAGGAAGAATAAGAAGCCCCTCTCCCAACATTCTGGAACGAATAAAGCACAGACTCTCAACAAAGTCGCTGGGGTCTCCAGCGAACGAAGAACTCTCTATGCGTTGGTGTCATCGCTGGCTGAACATCGTTAGGCGGCCTCCCGTAATATAAATGGGTAACATGCTTCGTCCAAAGAAAAAGATGAATCCACAATATCGCAGTTGGACATTGTAACAACGGGAGTATCCGTACTGGGTTCATAGTTCACTCCATTAAGTATGACTGCTTCACATCGAGAGTAACCTCCAGTCCGTAAGCTGTTGCAGACTATAACCTCCCTGATATTACAGGAAGAAGATTAGTGTCATCTCTCGTCAGACGCCAGGGATGAGTAGTTGAAGCTTTTCAATACATGTCACTAGAATGTCAAACCCAAAAAAGGAGATAACTCCGTCTGGAGTTTCTCCCTGTTGCTAGAAGAATAATAGGGGATTACTTCCCCTCTGGTTTTCTAGGAAAAAATGTGGCTGTTTGGCAGCACTGGGTGACTTATGGGCTAGACCAGTAGCCCTCATAAAAGGCTTTTCGTCCAAAAGTATCGGCCAAATGTGTACAGCCAAAGTGGTCTATACGTCGATTCAGCTAAAATCAGCCAAGATGTTGTAGACTCTAAGATCCAGCTAAGATCCAGCTAAGATCCAGCCAAGATGTTCCCCGCCTGCCTCAAATGTCTGCAAATCAAAATGACAAAGCTATGAAGTATTACTAGCGTATTATGCAGGTTCATAAGACTCACAGAGACAACAACAGAACATATAGGTAGAGGACAATCCCCATATCCTGAAGTGGTATCACCTGTGCGCCTGTAACGTATGCGTTTATTTGGCGGGAAAGTGGGGCGGTAATCTGAACACTCTACCAACCTCACGCTTCTACCTATACAACGAACAGGACATCACAGATACCAAATGGAGATATATTCTCCCACATACAAACACTCCTCTCTATATGGGAGTACAACACTCTGTTATAGAACATGCCCGAGGGGGGGGGGGGTGGTGTGTGACTAAAGTCGACATTGTGGAAATATTGGCTCCAATGTCTTGTTATTGTGGCAAACACACTGCACGAGATACGGCAGGTAAAAATGAGTATGTAGGTAGGTGAACCGTTCTCCTAAATATGATTGAGCCACGACATACATGATCCACCAATCCGACAAAAGCAATGGGGTGTCTTATCTAACTGTGTCCCCAGGCTGTCATACACACAAAATATATGTTCCGTCCCCGGCATATTCTGTACACAGATAAAGTAAAGATTCACACACACAAGATATATATGCGTACAATATCTGAATCTTTAACAAAGGCATTATGTAACACCTGAATACTTTACCAAAAGTCCGGTAAAGATAGGCTCTTCCCTAGATGAGAGTGAACCAAAAGTGAAGATAGATTGAACTCTGCAGACACGGTATAGAATTTACAGAGACATCAAACTCTTCAAAAGAAGATGAAGCCGTAATCATAGCATGATAAGAATTGGATAAGAATTGTAAGCATAGGAATATAGAACAGTGGTATAGACGTTCAAATCTCAGGCTGGCTTTCTTACAGAAGTAACGGTGCCGTAGCAAAGTCCGCCAAAATACATACATGAAATGTAGGATACTTCTCATATCAAACAAAGATTGTATTACATCTCTAACACAAATCTTATCATTCAAAAAAACAGATGTATGCTCACCAATGCAACATAGAGGCAAAAATGGCCCCACAATGGGGCTTATACCCGCTCCCGGAACGAATCACATCCTAATCGGTGGCTGGCCCAGACTCAAGTGACTATCTCTGGTCCCGCCTGGGAGTTTTACCAAACTATTCTAAGCTATTTCCAGCTACTGGCACATTCCTTGCCTCTATCTGAGCAATGATATGGCATCTAGCATTACCATATAAGGCAATCCGCCAGTCTCCTCACACTGAAATTATTCTTTCCAAGAAAAGATATTTATAATCGTCTGCAAGCTGGTGAGAACTGGGGACATTATGTCACAGAAGTATAGTCATATTTAGAATATTTAAACAGCACAAACTGTACACAATGAAACAAAAATGTATAACTAAACAACAAGTCACTGATCTCACAACACAACCTTTTGAAGTGTTGGCATCACAAACAAGTTAACCGTACTTTAAGAGTTAATACGTCATTTGTTTTAGAGTAAATTGGGAACAAAAGATCATTTGGTCTTTTATTACAAGCGGGACTCGGTTAGGCTCCCGGGCATATCGACGCCAGCTACCTCCAAAAGTTTGAAGTTTCAATCGGTAGAGGATTCGTTTTGGGTCAATTTTTGTTTTCACAGAAGTCTGGTGTCTTCTTCTTCTTCTTCTTCTTCTTCTTCTTCTTCTTCTTCTTCTTCTTCTTCTTCTTCTTCTTCTTCTTCTTCTTCTTCTTCTTCTTCTTCTTCTTCTTCTACTTCTTCTTCTTTGGTTTCATCGCAATAAATATATCTGCAAATGCAAATTTGGGACATCCATGACCTACACTGTCTGTTGCGGACCCTACAGTTCTTTCATAGAATTTGACATCTATGGTTGTCTCATTCTGCCATGGCATAGTGAGTCATTAAACTCCGCCTCGGAGCAAGCACGACATGAATCTTGTGATCGTCAGAAACAGTCCACCTTCACGGATTGTTTCGACCCTTTGCCTTTCTAACACTCTCTGGGAGATGACTCTGGGTGTCTTTCTCCTGATGTGTGTTCATACCATGTATCGAGACGTTGCGTTGTTGTCATGCTTGTCCCACAACTGTGAATGATGCAATGCTATAGTCTGTTTAGCCATTCACTGTACTAGTCCTCATGTACATATTGGTGTAAACCCTATCTTTAGCGTTGTGATCATCATGAGCACATGCCATGTCGATGAACGTATGCGGTCATGGTTCGCCATCTCACACTATCTATCATCAGTGTCATATATCAGGCCTATGTTCTTGTCCTGAATATGCCATGTGTTTACGCGTTCCAGTTGTGTGCGTATTTTTTTCCCAGGTTGCTCTTTTCTTATCACGATTGTCTGTTTATACACTAAACGAAGGCACAAAAAATTCCGCTTTTCTAGTTGGTTGGTTGGTTGGTTGGTTGCTTGCTTGCTTGGTTGCTTGGTTGCTTGGTTGGTTGGTTGGTTGATTGGTTGGTTGGTTGTTTGGTTGGTTGGTTGGTTGGTTGGTTTGTGTTTGGTTATTGCTTGCTTGGTTGGTTAGTTGATTGGTTTGTTGGTTGGTTGCTTGGTTCGTTGCTTAGTTGTTTGGTTGGTTAGTTGGTTGGTTGGTCAGTCAGTTACGAATCCTCATGAAGACTGAGTTCTAGCACTTTAAGTCCGTTGCGTTGACGGCCTGGTCTTCTGAACCGTGTGAAAAAAGCCTCCAGCCATCAGAACATGCTTGATGTAGAGTCTTTGCTATCAAATCCCATACCGAAAACTCACTTCCTCGGGGTCTGTCTTGCAGATCTCCCCTTCCCCTCGCCAAGCTCCACGGCTAGTGGAACGTTCGAGACCAGTAATAGAACTTAGTATCCAAAGAGTTCTTTGACACGTGAACAAGACTGAGGACTTAGTCCATGGATTCATCCAAACACGAAGAAGTGGCCTCATGTCTTGGTGAATTTGATGGCTGGTCATGATCTAGCCACCTCGTGGACCCACACTTGAAAGACAGACAGACAGACAGACAGACAGACAGGCAGACAGGCAGGCAGGCAGGCAGGCAGGCAGGCTGGCAGGTAGACAGACAGACAGACAGACAGACAGACAGACAGACAACAGACAGAAAGAAAGAAAGAAAGAAAGAAAGAAAGAAAGAAAGAAAGAAAGAAAGAAAGAAAGAAAGAAAGAAAGAAAGAAACGTCTTTCACAATACAATGTTATCTATCCTTGTCCATCTCTTTTCATTTCAAAATTGTCGTTTCATTTCATGCACTGTTTGTTTTCACGATTTCATATGCCGCATTCACGACACAAAAACACTCAAATTTTCTATCTCCAAGCCACAGAGATACCAATTCCCTGATGCGTTTCTATCTGTTTCTCTCTACAGCGTCTGTGGCCATCGTTGAATCATGGATTCGAGAAGATTCTAGGCGACCAGTACACGAAGGAGACAATGGAGGCATGGAGACGCCTGTACAACTACATCAGCTTTCAGATGAAGAAAGGCATGCAGGACCCGGATGGGAAACTAATGGATGACGATGGAACCACGTGACGCTGTATCTGATAACAGAGTCGGCGTTTATTGTCGGTCCCAACCATCGCGCAATGTGTTATCTTACTTTCTACATTTTGGTCAGATCATATTAAAGAAACCTGTCTTCCCCCACTGGACTACCTCCACTGTGTGATTTCCACAGTGGTTGTTTCCTTTCTTGAATATTTGATACGAAACCTTGTGGGAATGAGAGAGTTAAGACGGATAATGATACATTATGTGAAATGATTTCATCATCATCATTATTATTATTATCCAGTGGCATGTCTTGTGTAGAACTTTACCCTCGTGGCAATTTGTCGAGTTTCCTCCCTATTGTAAACCAAATGTCTCTCTTCTCTTGCTGTCGTGTGTAAACTATCTACCATATTTTCAACCCATTAACAGTGTGATTCTTTTTTTCTGCGCTCCCTGGTGTTCTTCCCTTCCATAATATTTGTTTTCCCGATATTCATGTCTTTGTACATGCCCGCAATATTTCAGTTTTCTCTGTTTCGTTTGTCTTTATTACCAATCGTCCCTTGAATACTGCGTTTGTGTTGGATGTATCTGTTTGTTCTCTTGTCCTTCCAGTGAAATGTTGATGCTCTTCTATAACACTTATATTCAAAGCTCAGCTTAATTGTGAACTTATCCTATATTGATTATTTAGTGAGTTATATGTTGGGTTATCATCCTTGCACTCCGGACATGTCCAGAGGTGCTCATGTCCTCGAGAGGATAATAGTATTAGATCTATCTATGTTGGTTGACGAGACCTCTCATTCCCACGATGTGCCTCTCTGTGTCTTTCCGTGCCAATTCTTACTCGCATTCTAAACAACGACGTGTATTCTCTGGCGTAAATCCTCTCGTCTCTCGACATCTCTCCTAGGGCTATCCATGGTTCACATCGTTATGTTTGCCATAGGAAATATTATTGGCACCTTTCCGTCTTGACAGACGATAGTTTGGTACATTGTGCTTCAAAAAGGCTTAATAACTACCACCCATGGCGGTGGCGAGTGTGACTGCAATTCGTGTTGCAAATGTTTGTCCACAGTGGATGCATGTGAAAACATGGTCATTTCCACCATCATGCACCATCTTACGTCTCTCACGCCTCTGTGTGTGCTTTATCTGCAATCATTTTCTCCTTTGTCTTTATTCCACCTCTGATAGGAAATATATGTTCTTAGTATTATGTTCCTCTATCTGTTCCAACCCGTACAGTGTTAAATTTCTTAAGTTTCTGCACAGCAAGTGTTTGTTCTTCTCATAATTTCTGCCATCTCATCTCCATCGCCCGTTAGCAGTGAACTTTCCTTTTCTTCCCTTCATTTGACCTTCACCCCATTTGAGGTATAGACCCGCAGCAAATCCCGCCAAGCCGTCCTGCCGTCTGCTATCTCCTTCACCTCTTTCCCTGCTCTCTCCATATTATTTATCTCTGTCTTTATTTTCCTCAGCGTGTATTCTTGGTCTCCCACTATTTCGCCCACCTTCTGGATTCCAGACGAGATAACGTCTAATTATACTACCATCATGTTTTGTCAATATGTGTTCTCTGAAACTCCAGTCTCTTCCTCACCTCTTGATTCATTTGAATTTGTTTGTTCTCTCAGTGAGCTCCACATTGGTGATTTTCTTCCAGCCCATGCCATTTTATTCTATATTTTCTGCGCACGCACAAATTAACAGATGTCTGCAGTTTATTATAAGTAATAATTCTCTTAGTCGTTCACCGTGTTTCTGATCCCTACGGTAGTACCCTTTTAAAATTGGAGATAAATATTCCAAGTTTGGTGCCAAATTTAATTTCTTTTGACTTCCACAAGAATCCTAGTGCCATGAAAGCTTTTCATACCGTGTATATTCTTATTTTAATATTGCTAATTATCTTTCAGCTTTGACTGTATTACTAGCTAAATTGGTTTTTGATTCCGCCTCAATAAATTAAGTTTCACCAGGAAAGATCGGGTTGTTGTTTTCTTGGTTTAGTCTAAATATCCTTGTCTTTCACCTGTGATAATTTAGACCTAGTTGTTGTAAACTCTCATCGAGTGTGTTTAGTTTATCCTGCATCTGATTTTATGAGTGTGGCAGAAATGCAATGTCATCGGTGAAGCCCAAATCATCACGTTGCTTTGTCAGGATTATTTGAATTCCATTTCGGCTGCTGAAATTTTGTCTTCTTATCAAGTATATAGTAAGAATAATAATGGTGACAAAGATATCCATGTCGCACACCTGTTGTTATTTCAAAAGTATCTGTTAGTTTTCTCACCCCCCCCCCCCCCCCCATAAAGCACTCTACATTTCATATTTTCATCGATCAATCAATCAATCAGGTGCCGTCTCCATAATTCCATATGTGGTCCTTTTTAAGTTAATGATTTTCTGTGAGACCCATAGTGCAGCATCAACCTGGACAGAGGTTACCTATCAATTCTGTGGAAGGCCTTTTCATAAGACACACATACAAACTAAAGTGACGAATTTAGTTCTCGACTTTGCTCTGTTATTATCCCCAATGTGACCATCTGGTTCGTGCAGGGTCTGTTTGGTCAGAAGCCTGTTTGTCAGCACTGGACATTGATGTTTGTTTTTTTCGTACAGATAAACTGTTTTGGCTCTGTTCAACTGTCTGTAGTGACTTGTTATATTGGAATGTTTTTTTTTTTTTCCCCTTCACTCTAGGGTTTTAAAGTTAGGTTGCACAATAAGCATCCTTTGTTTTCTGTTTTTATCTATATTGGTATTGGTTTCTCTCTTGGTTGTGGGGTTTCATTCATGTTGGTAACGTCTGGCTTGGTTAGATGGCTCTGTCATTAAGAGTCTGTCTTTCTGTGATTTTTCTGTTTGTGTCGCTGGTGTCTTGTGTTCCAGGTTTTTTTTTCTGTTTGTGTCGCTGGTGTATTGTATTTCAGGCTTTTCTGTTTGTGTCGCTGGTGTCTTGTTTTTAAGATTTTTCTGTTTGTGTCGCAGGTGTCTATTGTTCCAGATTGTTATGCTTGTGTCGCTGGTGTCTTGTGTTTCAGGTTTTTCAGTCTTAACAAGCACCAGACCTTCCTTTTCCGTCCCGCCTACTTTAACGTAACGGAAATGACTAGCTAGACCGTTCACATTCCGGTCTCTATCAGAACTGAAATACCTGGAACATAAGACATTAACTGTCATAACTGCTCACTATCTGTGGTTCCTCTCCATTGATAAACATATTTGTTGGCATTAAATTATAAAATAGTCTTTTAAATACACACCCTTGTTTGGTGGTCGAATTATTACCTAATATAGCAAGAAGCATATTATGGCAGAAATATTTTACTTATATCCTTCTATCTGAAGTATGTCTACCATTTCAACTCTAATTTATTAAACACATATACTATAAATTTGTTTCTCATTTTATATGAAAAATTGTTGTTTAGAATGTGGACACGGGGCGGATTAGAATTTTCAAAAATTGACCTGGGCCTCCCAGTCGACCCAGCCTAAAATAGGTACTTGAAAATGTTTTAGGAAGAAAAGGCGGCCGGGGCGATACTGATCATATCACCGATCGAGTGACGATTCGTCAATACAAATATGGTTCTGGCACCATATGCTCCAATGCCCTTCAAGGCGTGCGAAAGGTCCTGTACTGTTTACTTTCTACAGGGTGTAAATGTAATGACTGTGCAGTGTTTGAAAATATTGCCGGTCCAAGTTTTGTATTACCCTCTGTAAAGTTCATGCAACATAATAGGTAAATACAAAACTGGGGCCGGCAATATTTTCAAACACTGCACAGTCATTACAAATACACCCTGTATATGGACACAGAAGAGAATAAAAACTGAAGGTACAAACTGCTGCATGAATCACTAGATCGCTCAACAAAAATATAAGATGCAATACATTTTGTGCTCGCTTTGAACTCAAGCCTAGCTCATACACACCTCACTATTTCTAACGCACTGGCTTGATTTATGCTTGTGGATTAGCTTTCTCTATAACCAGTGTTCCTC
The DNA here is from genome assembly GCA_014155875.1 of Cepaea nemoralis. Lineage (NCBI taxonomy): Eukaryota > Metazoa > Mollusca > Gastropoda > Stylommatophora > Helicidae > Cepaea > Cepaea nemoralis. The sequence continues at coordinate 1,470,490 of JACEFZ010019101.1, forward strand.
GCCATCAGACTAACCCATTCTGACTTCTAAGGTTCTTGTAATTTACATCCCCGAGTTCAGAACAAGAAGTCAACATTTTAGTCCAACTGACCGGTGTAGGGGGCTGAACCCGCTACCTGGGCATCAGCACACCTGGAAGTTTGAGAGCGAGCGCTCTTATCTATTCGGATATGCTGATCTGGATGCCGACAAATGAAATGTATGGGCGTATCAACAGATAAGGCGGAATAGAGAAATTACCTTTATCTGGGAAAATACTCGGCAATGGGGCAGAGAAAGGCAGAGAAATAAAGCAATATTAAAAACTCAAATAATTGGGAAACTAACAATAAAGTCGTCAATATCAATACTTCGTTAAGTTAGTTGCATATCCTTTACAGGTTGTCGCAGTCAACCCCAGCATTTTCTTTATTGTGGGGGGGGGGGGGGGTTGAATGTTTGTGATTTCTTAGCAAGTTTACGTTCAGTAGTTTGTCATTACTTTTTGAACGACCGGCACCCATACCATTTTGTAAAAACCAACGCAAGGCGATCTGCTGCCAAATTGCCCCCGCTGTGTTTCGAACGCGGTATGCGGGATTACGAACTGCGTCCTAACCCCTTCACCACAGAGCAGGTCAATTTCTGCATTACAATATCAGATGGCAGAGTGGCTTGGGAGAGATTGCAAATATCTGCACCAGATGGCAGAGTGGCTTGGTAGAGATGAGGTTTCAAATGTCCGCACCAAACAAGGAGCCTGCCGTTGAAGAATAAGATGTGAAAAACAACGGTTGGTTTCCGTGGCGAGATCGTTAAGCCGCCTGCCTAACGCTCCGAATGTGTGGCTTCGATTCCGGACTCATTCGGTTCACGAGTGCAATATTCTCTTAGGCTTCAAGCGGTCGTCGCTGAAGGTTCAAGTTCGTGCTTTGTGCGACGCTTTCTGTAGGCCATCCTGAGGAAAAAGACTGAGCCGTATGGAGTAAAACCCGGTGCAAAGAAGTCGATCCTCTCGTCTTTGCCCTCTTGACATATTTTTAATTGTTTGCCCAAAAGCATACAGTTTGTTCTGTCAACAGCTTGTGCAGGTTAATTAGTAAAATATACTTTACGTTTTCCTCTTCCGTTAGTAAACGAACACACCAGCTGTAAATATTACATTAGAGATAAAGACGTAAGTATTCTTATAATCCACGACACTGGTGATCGAGTGAAATGGCGAGTCATGACCGCCCACGCTTTCCGGCATGGCACATGATTGATTGATTGATTGATTCTTGTAATCAACCGATCAATGTAACAATTTGCTCCTGATTATAAACAGAGCAGAGGATTGTTGGGCATGTCATATTTATTTGGTTTCTATTATCATTACAAAGTTATTTAAGTACATCTTAGTACACTTTGATTACATTTATCTTTTTTTTTATTCTGCTTTATGTGCATATTTCGGATTTATTTTTTTTAGTATTTAGTCATACTCCAGCAATGTTAGGTCCTAATCTATCTTGGTCATGTTTTGGCATTTTTTATTTTTTTTTTTGCATTTATTCCTATCAACCTAAATGTGAAAATTACATGTCTAGTGTACCTTAGTAAGAAATGTTTTTATGTCCCGAGTTATATTTTATTTACAAACAAAGAATTGTGAATTGATAAGGTACGTGTCCAGATGAAGGAAAGGTTATCTGCTCCTTTTATCTACAGATTTTTTTTTTGTCGCATATCCTTTACAGGGCATCGCTGTCAACATCAGCATCTTTCAGCTGTCTGTTGATTTCTTGGCAAGATTACGTTCAGTAGTTTGCCATTGCTTTCTGAGCGGCCGGCTCAGTTATCCCGCAAGTTACCGACGCGGAGAGAACCGCTACCGATTCTCGGGCAACCTCACGTTACTTACGAGAGTATACGGGATTACGGAGAAAGTGGTGTAACCCCTAGACCAGAGAGATCGGCATCTACAGAATGGATGAATTAATTAAAGTTAGTCTCATATCCTTTACAGTTTACAGGATGTCGCAGTCAACCCCAACATTTTTGGCTGTTTGTGATTTCTTGGAAAGTTTACGTTCAGTATTTTGTAATTGCTTTCTGAACGACCGGCACTCATACCATTGTATGAAAACCAGCGCAAGGCTGTCTGCTGCCAAATCTTCCGCGGCTGTGTTTTGAATGTGGTATGCGGGATTATAAATTGCATTCGTAATCCCTTGGCCACAGAGCGGGTTACCAGTGATACTAAAGTGATACCACTGAGTGATATAAAAAAGACAGATAAATTCATACAAATGACAATGCTGCAATTATAGACAAATTTGAGGGGAGCGAAAGAAGAAGAGAAAGTGAAAATGAGAATGTTGTTAGTGCAGGATGTATTTTTCATGACTGTGCATTATTTGAAAATATCGCCGGTCCAAGTTTTGTATTTACCTATTATGTTGTATGAGCTTTACAGTAGGAGAATCCAAAACTTGGAACTGGAACGGCAATATTTTCAAAAACGGCGCAGTCTTTAAAAATACGCCCTATAGTTTCAGCGACGGGAAAGCTTCTTCGACCAAAGTTGCCAAGTGGCTGTTTTCAAGCGATACTTTATCGGGAAACCTCGCCTATGCATGTCCAACTTCAGTAACCTAGCAACAACAATCACTCAACTTTGACTGATTTAGTGCCGAGAAAAAATATATCGCCAAATATGACCTCCTATTTAGACAGAAGGACGATATATCGCAATACTAGTATCATATTTTATTTAATTTTTTCTTTCTTTTGTGGTATCTTCCACAATTTCAACGCTCAGTGAACGAAAATTCACACTTTAATACATGTTCATTTGATTTTGTAACATATTTGGTCCAAAGCTATTTTTTGTTTGGCACTGAATCAGTTAAACAAAGGTATAGAACTATGTATAAGTCTTGATTTTTTTTTTTTAAATTTAATGTGTATCACATGGCATTGTAGGTGGCAATGTGTTACCAAGATGTCAATGTTAACTCTGTAGAAATGACGGCTATTCAGTATATACCATATTACTGGCGTTCTAAGTGGTTAGCAGACGACATTCAATGCCGAAGATCGAGAACTTTGTACTAATGATCTTAATTTGTGCAATTATGCTCTATTTACTTCCAGTGGTATTTAAATTAGTGTTTCCGATGTTGTTGTTGTTTTTTTCTGTCCGCTCGCTTTGACCTCAAGCGTAGTCCATACACACTACTTCTAATAGCACAGGACTGAATTTTGCGCGTGGATTAGCTTTCCCTAATACCAGTTTCCCTCCCATCAGACGAACCTTCTCCGACTTAAGAGGCACTTATAATTTACGTCCCCAAGTCAAGGATGAGAATTCCAACTGACCGGTGTACGGGTTGGACCCACACCTCGGCATCAGCACACCGGATGTTTAAGAACAAGCGCTCGTATCCATTCGGACATGTTGATCGCCGTTTTCCCCGTTATAACACCTTTCTTTGTGACGAAAAGAGATCGTTTTTGTGTGTGTTTTTTTTTTTTTTTTTTTTGTAAACTTCTAAATGCATGTATTTGTTTATTGTATTTCTGAAATTGACAATGACAATTGTACGTGATACGCTAGGTTCCATTATCTATATTTATTTTCTTGGATCTGGTCAGCGTGGAAGCAATTAAGTTGTCAGTAAATAAAGTTAGATTTTTATTCACCTGGCATAATGTGTTGAATTTTTTTCAAATTAAGTAGTCTGTACAACATATGTTTCTTAATTAAGTAATCTGTGCAATGTATGTTTCTTGATTAAGTAGTCGGTACACTGTATGTTTCTTTTTTAGTAGTCTGTACAATGAAGATGAGATCTAACATGCACCAAGGTGACAGAATGACGAGATTGGCAAACAAGTCGACCAGGTTATTCTGATGGTGCCATTGATGTGGCCTAGATGTCCTCTACTCTGGGCAGCGGGCTAGCAATTGACAAGGCTGACATCTAGAAAGCCTTTAGGGAGGCAGGACTAGTAAATGACTCAAGAGGTGGATGTGATCCTGTAACTTTGACAAGACTGCAAGAATATCAGTTCAAGCGGGGTCAAGCTACACTAGAGCGTCATGAGGGCAGCAAAAGAAGATTAGTCAACCAACACAGAACTGGTGTCTTCAGTAGTAAATGATACTACCTTAGTTTACGTAGTAAACACTGAGGGAGAAACAGGAGAAGATCTGAGCACTTGTGGTGTGGTGAGGATGATCTGTTGACTATTTCACTAATTTTGGTACCACAGTGCAAGTGAAAGGTGGCTGGATGCCATAGCAAGGATCTTTCTTTGTGCTTCATTCTGATGGAGAAACTCCAAGTGTGGTTACACAAAGTGTGGGGACACAAGGTGTGGGACAAAGTGTGGGGACACAAAGTGTGGGGACACAGTGTAGGGACACAAAGTGTGGGGACACAAAGTGTGGGGACACAAAGACATCGGTCGCACTTATACACATAAAACTGTAGGACAGTAAAATACAGCGCAGAAGAAAGATGGGTCACTGCATCAGGCATAAGAATTTTACGTGCCCCATCGGTGGTGGTGTAGAGATTTCGGAGAAGCGTGGGGGAGCAAAAAAACAGCTGTCAAAATATGGCAGAAAACTAAGCGGGAAAAATACACTCCTAACATGTACAGGCCATAAACAAGTCACGGAGGAGAATACGGTGTTTTCCTCAACAAGTGCACTATTCATTCAGGCACGTCCATTGTGAGACTGAGAGAAGATGAGATTATCAGAATCATCTTCAAAGTTCGTGGCGTTATTAAATCCCGTATAAAGCCGGACACCATCTAGCAACGTCTGATCGTTCTTCTGTACCAAGCAATGGCTCGCGCAACCATGGAATGCGCCCAAGTCACATTCTCCGACAGCCAAACGCAAACTGAGATACTGGAGAGAATACAAAAGATTTTCTTCGGACGGATTATTGACGAAAACCCTAGGTCGTACTGTAGTTCTTACCACTATGTCTGTGTGACAAGTAATAGTTATCCTTGTGATTCAAGGGAAAGCACTGATACTATGTCGAGATCTTTATACAGTTACGTCCCCTAGAATTTTGAAAACGAAAATACACTTCTTCGACGGCAAACAGTTGTGATTAGCATTACAGATTTGCTTTTAAACTAACAACGAGTAGATAGAAAAGGTTAATGGAAGTAGAACATTATTTACAACTATTAACTAATTCTCTGCCCAAAAAAAGTGGGTCCTGACCAAACTGAAAGTGATGGCAGAATATGGGAAGTAGGTGTGTGTCATAATAATGTTTTAAAAATTATTAAAATGGTAGCATACATGTTGTATTACACTGGTTTTTGTCAAGTAATGAGAAGAGTAGCACTGGAAAATATCTTGACGACTGGAAAGATCAGCAGCAGTAGATGAGACAGACCGAGATAAATGATGATGGATGGCATAAGACGGTGGTATGGAGGAATGACGTCAATAGATTTGATCAATCAATTAATCCGCTGCCGTCTCCACAATAAAGGTTGGCTGCAATGGATCTCTAATACTGCCTGTCTCTCGCCCTGACTATGCATTCTGCCAGACAGATGTTCGTCCATCTCTTGATATTATCTTCCCACAGTGGGCAGTGGGGAGCATTTTGTATGATATTCACTGGCACAGGAACGGAGCATAATGGAGACGACCCGTTGCTGTGAAGTTGGAACTGCGACTAACTAACTATCTTCCCACTTGTATCGTTGTCTACCTTTTGCTCGCATGCCCTCAACCTTGCCCTCCAGTATGGTTTTTATAAGAGTATTATGTCTTTTAACGTGGCCGAAATATTTCACTTGCCTCTTTTTTTATTTCTTTCATCAACTCTCTTTTCATGGTGGCGATGTATAAACGCCTACTATCACTGGTAAGGCACGTGATGATGATGATGATGATGATGATGATGATGATGATGATGATGATGATGATGATGATGATGATGATGATGATGATGATGATTATTATTATTATTATTCGCTCCACATACCATCATCCATCCATCATGTGCCATGCCTAAAAGCGTGGGCGGTCATGTTTCGCCATCTCACTAGATCACCAGAGTCGTGGATCAGCTCCGTGTTTCTGTCTCGACCATGCCACGTGGCCAAGCCATCCAGGTACTTGCTTCTAGGTCTTCCCCTTGGTCTGTTATCCTCGATCTTACCAGTTGTCACCAAGTTCTCCAATCCATTTCTTCTCATAACATGCCCAACAAATTTTGACTGTCTACGTCTAATGTCTCTAATCAGTTTACGATCTTCATTTGTCTCTTGAAGGACCTGTTCATTGGTTTTTTTCTGTCTGTCCATTGTATTCTTTGCATTGTCCTTAGAAACCACATTTCCGAGGCCATCAGATGTTTTTCAGCGTGTCTGCTTATTGTCCACGCTTCACATCCATACAGAAGCACAGGTTCTATGTAGCACTTCAACACTCTTTTTCTTGTTTCAATTGATATCTTTTTATTGGTCAGTATGTTTTTCATCTTGCAGAAGGCTGCCTTCGCCATGGCGTTCTTGTTCTGATCTCTTCGCGGCATCTCCCATCAGATGTTATGACTGTTCCGAGATAACTGTACCGATTCACTTGTTTAAAAATATGCCCATTTATTCGTATATTACATTGTGGTATTTCCTTCTTTCCAATGACGACCATAATCTGTGTCTTCTTACAATTCAATTCTAACCCTAGTTGTTCACTGTGTGTAACAACCACATCTACTAAATGTTGCAGGTCCTGTTCATTGTCTGCAATCAAGACTGTATCATCTGCATATCTAATGTTATTGATGTATCGTCTCCCTGTGTCGATTCCTTCCATATCTTCTATATTTCTAGGAGTATTTTCACTGTACATTGAAAATAAGATCTGGAGACATTACCATCCCTGTATCACAACTCTCTTATTAGGCATATATTCATCTAATTCATTATCAATTCTGATGGCAGCTTCTTGTTTCCAATATATGTTTTTTACCACTCTAAGGTCTTTTCCATCCATTTGTAGATCTGCAAGCATCCTTATCACGTCGACATGTCTCACTTTATCGAAAGCCTTTGTATAGTCAATAAAGCAAAGGTGTAGGTAGATCTTTCTTTACTTCTATAGAACGTTCAATTACTGTTCTAAGTATATACACATCGTCCTTCTCTCCCACCCCAACCCCCCCCCCCCCCCTCTTGCTCCACTTTGAATGTTTTATTTATAAACATATACATTTGTTTTTATTTAAACGGCACTCATTGCTGAATTTCAACAATCAACCAAAAATTAAAACCACTATAAAACATTGATTATCATCATCGTTATGTTCTGTATTGAACGGCACAGGTGTTGATGGATCTGTCTATTTGAAAGGTTTATTCATCCCATACTGTCAACTCATCTATATTTCTTGTAAACACCTACGTTTGTTCAACTATCAGGCTGTTAAACAAAAATTGTTTATATCAGCCCATCCTACCTTGCTTACTATCCACATCATTGCCTAACATTCTTGATTGTCAAATGTAAACAACATACAACAACACCAAGTAATCCAGCTTTACAGATTACAGCTGCGGAAAACACAGGACATCGCGGTGATCATCCCTCATCACCAAACAAATACATAAAACACAACATGTAAATACGGGGAAGACAAATAGTGACTGAAGTAAGTCGTAATAACTGAATGTTAGAAGAAATGAAATATTTAAAAAATGAGAATAATGAAAAGAAAATGAACAAAATGTGCTACCGATTTCCAATTCCAAGGCTGTAAAACTCCATCCATTATCACATCTAAAGACTCATGCTAGAAAGGATAAAATAAGGGAGCAAACAAAATGACCTGATGGAGCTCCATTATCAAATGTAAAGACTCACGATTGACAGGATAAATTAAGGGAGTAAACAAAATGGGCTAATGGAGCTCATAAACCCTAAAAGTAAATCCATCTATGTGAAGGACACGCCGAATGCCAAACCAACACTGCCTTGTGGACGTTCTTGTAAGAACAAAGGCTAGGACAACAAAGCCAGACAGAAAATGTGGGCAGGCAGAGCCCACAAGTCCGTGATGGTAATCAGGCGATGGGAGGAGGAATTCAGAAAAGAAACCGCAATCGTTGAAATGCCAAGATGTTGGTCCAAGTGGCATGAGACTAGAAAGTGGAATCATCATCATGCGACATGCCGAAGTTAGATGTATGCGGCCATTAATCGGCACTTCACGAGATAACCAATCTTGGACCAGGTCTGTGTTCTTGTCCCGATTATGAATTTCTGTGAGTTGTAGGGGTATCCCCTTTCAAGGGAGATGTTAGACGCCTCCTATCCTCCGTTAGTCTACGGGACACGCTTGGGTAAGGTGGAGTACCCGTTTAGCCCCCCCCCCCCCCCAATCAGGGTTACGTGAAGCCTTGGAAGCAGGTGGTAGATGGAGTGTGAGAGAGACGACAGATTGTTGTTGGTTATGGTCTTGCACTCTGCGGCGATAGGCAGATGATCTCATCAGTAGAGACAATGGCTGTGGCCACCTACTAGTACAGTTACCGCCTATAAGGAAAGCAACGGCAAACTACCTTCTGCAAAACTTGCCAAGAAAACCTAACAACCATGAAAGAAAACTTAGTAAGAAAGATCTGGTGGCGAAACCCCCAGGCCAGGCAGATCAGATAACACTGGGGAATAGTGTGACACAGGGGCCAGTACTAGTAATCATGATGACGGAGTTAAACCGACTGTGTTACCAAGGCAATCCCATGTGTCAGACTAAGACGCAGGGTGAGACTAGGAATATGAAATGTGAAAAGTCTGTATGAGGGAAAGCTTAAAGTAGTATGTGTTGAGACTGAGAGGTTAAATGAAATGGAAGCAAATAGGTATATTAAACTCCTGCGAGAAAAAACGTACTAAACATCAACATACCTTACAAGGAGATCCACGTGTCGCGAAATACAGGTGAAAAATCCGAAATCAGAAGCACTCAATAAATATAAAAAATGAATAATAAAATAAGATAAAATACACACGAACGCGTACAATACGACACACAGACGTTTCGATTCTCAGAATCTTTGTCAATGACAACACAGATAGCTAACAACGAGGTACAGGGAACAACGACAAAACACAAACACACGACCTATCACTTAGCCATGTGAGGCAGAAAAGGTGACTTGGCCCGCTGTGAAGGCGCTTATGGCTGTAGAATTAAAAATGGGTTGCCAAAAAGGATTTGAGTAGCCAAAAATATGTGAACAGTCTGCTATGAAAATATAGGAATGTGGGGACAATTAAGTCTAGATAATGGGGGGGGGGGGGAACAGCATAGTAATAGATAGTGTAAACAATTGGGGAAGATGCCACAGTTATACTGTAGCGTCCACAACAGTATTAATTCCTGCTGGGTGGATGCATCCCAGATTGTTGATTAGCTGGCATTCAATTTTAAGACTGACGCAGCTATTGGAGAAGCAGGGTTTTAATGCGGTGACACATGCATCGTCGTCTCCATTATGGTTGGAGGAATTATTGAGAGGTTTGAGAGAATTGAGGGGTTAAATATTCAAATTTTAGGAATTAGTGAACATCGCTGGAGAGTTAACATCGCTGGATAGTTAAGGGACATTTTACAAATTACAACGGAAGTATTTTCATATATTATGGTAGAGAAGTCTGAGGCCAGGGTGGAGTGGCATTTTGTTTAGATAAAACAACTGCAAAAGCTTTAATGGGATATAACCCAGTTATTGATACAAACCTCACTAACAGACTTAAAGGCCGTCCAAATAAATACAACTATCATACAGATATATGCACCTACTTTAACAGCAGAGGAGGGGGAACTTAGAGATTTTTACAGCACACTGCAAGACACATTAAATAAGATTCAACATTATGACATAACAATAATAATGGGAGATTTTTATGCAAACGTTGATACAGGAAGAGCAGAAAATGAGAGATACGTTTTAGGAAAATTTGGATTGGGAAATAAAAATGATGCGGTTGACAAATTAATTGAATTTTGCACAGAAAATGAGTTAACGATAAACAACACACTTTTTAAATAACCGACAAGAAGACTCTTCACGTGGAAGTCCCCGGACAGAACTACCTAAAAACCAGGTAGAGAATGTTTTAATACAAAGAAGATGGAAATCAAGCATAACATCGGCAAAAACCCTAAGAAGTGCAGACTGTCATACAAATCATCAGTTATTAGAAGCAGACCTGAAAATAACACTTACAAAGCTTGCCCGAGGACAAAGACCGCTTCGATTTGATCTCATAAAAATACTAGATGCATACAACGTAGAAGTGAAGAATCGTTTTGGGGTCTTGATGTCTATATAGGAGGAAATGACACCTGACGAGCTGACATTAGAAGCTAGAGATATCTTGATAACAGCTGCCAAGGATTTAATTCCAACCAAGACTAAGCAACATAAGCCATGGATTACACCAGACACGTTAGAATTAATTAAACAACAAAGGGAACTGAAAGAAAAACGAGAAGAAACTGATAACAGTAGGATGAAGTATACATCTTTAACACGAGAAATAAGAAAGAACACAAGAAAGGATAAAAACTAATATATATATATATATATATATATATATATATATATATATATATATATATATATATATATATATATATATATATATATATATATATATATATACATATATACATATATATATACATATATATATATGCAAGATTGTTGTATTGAAATAGAGCAATATCATAAGAATGGAAGATATTACATAATGTTCAAAGAAATGAAGTTATTGACAAGAATGTTCAACCTCAATAAAATTGTTATCTGTGACAAGTTGGCAAATACCTTCACAGAATCTAGACATACTCTAGAAAGATGGCACAAATACTGCAGTGGAATGTATGATATGAATGACTGTGAGGATATGAATGAGACACATGAACCAATGACAGCAGAGACAGAACCTAAACCGTCAGATGAAATTGCAAAGGCAATAAAGAACCTAAAGAATGATAAATCGTTAGGGTTTAATGAGATAGCAGCTGAACTAATTAAAGCAGGAGGAGAAGAAAGCATACAAATCTACCACGCAATAAGATATGGAAATATGGTATTTGGCTAAAAGATTGGAAGAGAACTATCTTCATTTCAATACCAAAGAAGGTCAGCCTGAAATTATGCACCAACTATAGAATTGTTGCACTGATCAGTCATACAAGTAAAATTCTACTAAAAATCATCATGGGAAAACTTCATAAGAAAATGGAAGAAGAGATTAACGTGGTTCAAGCTGGATTTAGACAAGGAAGAGGAACAAGAGGTCACGTTTAATAATAGAGAAGTGCAGATAATTTAATGTAAACCTATTCTCGTGTTTTGTGAATTTTTCAACGGTATTTGAATGTGTACAACATCATAAACTTTGGGAAATCATGAGGAATATGGGCTTTCCATCGCATGTAGTACAACTCATAAAAATGCTCTATCTAGGCCAACAAGCAGCGGTTAGAATAGAAAGCGAGACATCACATTGGTTTGACTTCAAACAAGGAGTCCGTCAGGGCTGCGTGCTATCCACCTAATTGTTTAACCTGTACGACGACAATATAATGAGAAATGTCAAAGATGATATAAACATGGAGTAATATGATGCCCTAAATCCATGGCCGAGGGGTTAGCAGCTTTCTCCGCTAACCCCGAATACCCTCGTCACGTGACGCGACGAGAATTAGCAGTGGTTCGAATCGCAAAAGTGACTTATGAGAGTATGGAGCCGGTCGCTCAGAAAGTCGTGGCGTGCTGATGAGCGTAATCTAGCCTAGGAATCAACATACAGCTGAAAGATGCTGGTGTTGACCGCAATATCCTGAAACAGGATGGAAACGCGGAAAATAAAAAATATCGGTGGTCATGCCATACCAGAGATTCGATATGCTGATGACACAGTATTATTATCCACATCACAGAATGGTATAGAAAACCAAATAACCTCAACCCAAAGGAATAGTGAAAACCACAACTTATATCTCAATATAGCAAAGACAAAGATAATGCATACAGAAAAAATTACTATGGAGAAAGAACTATATGTTAATGAGGAAACATTGGAGTGGTGGAATAGTTCTAATATATTGGGTCATTGATTACCAACAATAGTGACACAATGAAAGAATTTAAAAGAGAAATATCTATTGCTCTCCAAAGACTAAAACAACTAAATAAATTATGGAGTGGGACAGATAGAACTACAAAAATTAGATTTTTAAGAGCATGCATCTTCCCCGTTGCAACATACGCCTGTGATACCTGGACACTTACTTAACAAGCTAACCGCACATAAACAGTGTTGCCATTTTGACGCTTTTCGCACTAAATTTAGTGCTTTTTCAAGTCATTTAGTGCCAAAATGTTGCATTTAGCGCGGCCGCACGAGTTTGGTGCTTCACAATTTCTTTGAGGGGAGGTGGGGGTGCTTTTTTTGGGGTGCTTTTTTTTGGGGGGGGGGGGGGTAAAAATTACCTTAACAATCATTTTGGGAACACTAAAACGCCGAATTTGAACTGAAGCGAGGGAGTAAAACAGTCTTAGTACTTTTTTTTTTTTTTTAGCATATCCTTTTACAGGACTTAGCTGTCAACACCAGCATCTTTCAGCTGTCTGTTGATCTCTTGGCAAGATTACGCTCAGTAGTTTGCCATTGCTTTCTGAGCGGCCGGCTCAGTATCCCGCAAGTCACGAGCGGGGGTCGAACCGCCTCAGCTCTCGCTCCGCTACGAGACTGCGTGAAAAACGGGATTACAGAGAGAAAGTGTTGTAACCCCACAGCCAGAGAGACCGGCCTTAGTACATTACCGCGCAATATTCAAGTACTTTAACTCCCTTTTATATGATTTAGTTGAAGTGAGTGACTGTAACGCGCAGGCAATATGCAATGCGTTAAAAGATTGTTTAAACAAGAATGGACTTGAGTTGCAAAGACTAGTTGCACTCGGCACTGAAAATGCACCTCTCGTGACAGGTGTAAACAATGGAGTATATCCAAAATTAAAATCCGTAGTTCCTCATCTGGTACTAGTTAGGTGTGTATGTCATTCCCTTCAGCTGGCAGTGTCACAGGCTGCAGCTGCTTGTCTGCCCAGGAACATAAGAGTTCATGATTAGAGAAACATATAACTTGTTTTCTCACTAAAGTCTTCGTCAAGCAAAGTAGAGGGAGCTTTTTGCTTCAATAAATGATGGACAACATCCGCCGAAGGTTGTTCAATTAAGCCAGACACGATGGATCTCCATTCAATCTGCCATTGTCAGAATATTGCAGCAGTGGGTCGAGCTCAGAACTCATTTTGATATAGCAAGACTCAACGAACGCTGTTATACAGTAGAACTTCTACATACTGTGTTTAGCGACATGAAAAACTATGTGTATCTCATATTTCTCAAGCATATTATCGGAGAAGTTCAAAGTGTGAATAAGAAATTCGAAGCAGATATACAGGATCCAACAAAACTACTCAGCGATCTTGTCCAACCTACTGATTCTATCAGTTCAAAGATTGCTATTCCTTGGAAAAATAACAGAAAGTGATGCTATTCAAGATTATTTAGAGCCTTATCAATATCTAGGTTATGAGTTTGAGAAAGAAATAGCAGGCTACCAGTTTCCGGATGAGAACGAAATTCGTGGAAGGTGCATCCAGTTTTTAATAGAGCTGTTGACACAAAATGTTTGTAGAAATTGCAGCTACTCTCACCTGCATCGATTTCCAGTGGAGAAAACTTCATCATATGCAGTGGACACAGACCTCTGACATACTTGGACTGTGGGCAGAAATAGCCTCATACAGGGATGCCACCGGTGAAAATCCTTTCCAAGATCTTACAGATTTAGCTTTAACAGTTCTCATTTTACCTCATTCTAATGCGGACGTGGAGTGTATTTTCAGTCAGATGGGAGTTATAAAATCATAATTGCGGAACAGACTGAGCATCAAGAGTTTGACAGTTGTTTTGACTATTAGATATGGAATGAAAAGATATGGCAAATGCTGTCATGATTATAAACTACCAAAGGATATTCTACAAAAAATTGGATCACAGGAGGCAAATACACGTTTCTTTCAATCATCAATCATCATCATCATCACAGGAGCAAACACAGCAGGAAATAGCTACAGAACTGAAGAGTTGTCTGACTGGGATTTTGCAGATCTGGAATAAGCTTCATTCTAATATTCAGTGATAATAATAACAACAGTGAATGCATAGTGAGAGCAACTGGAGGACACTCAGAAACCTTCACCATAAGATCTGGAGTACGACAAGGTTGTGTCCTGTCCCCTCTCTTGTTCATAACATATATAGACAACATATGTAAAGAACTAGCCAAACAGAGACTGCAAGAATACCGCATGACGAGAACACAGAAAAAGAACCATCTGCATATCTAACCATCTGCATATCTAACTCCTGTTTGCGGACGACCAAGCACTAATAGCAAAATCAGAAGCTGAATTACACGATCACATGAATAGTCTAAACGAAATGTGTAGGGAACATAACATGAAAATTAGCACAAGCAAAACAGAGGTAATGACTATAACTAAAGAAGAAAAACAACAACAATTCATCTAAACGAACATCCCTTGAAACAAGTAAAGAGTTTCAAGTACCTAGGAAGTATAATATCATCAAATGGCAGATCAGAAGACGAGATCGAAAATAGATGCAATAAGGCAAACCAACTCATTGGACAAATGGCACCAATACTAAAGAACAAACATGTATAAATAACTACTAAGAAATCACTTTACAATACAATCTTCCTACCAACTCTATGCTACCAATGCCAAACCTGGACAATGACAGAAAAAGAGAAAAGAAAAATCACAACAACAGAAATGAGATTCCTGAGAAGAATACTCAACGTATCAAGAAGAGATAAGATCAGAAATGAAGAAATCAGGACTAAAGTGGGGGTTATAGCAGCACTAGATTTTATTAGAAAGCAGCAAAGTCAAATTGTTTGGCCATGCAAGTAGGTTACCAATAAACAGCATACCACAACAAGCAATGATGTGCAGACCAAATGGAAACAGAGGAAGAGGCCGACCACGTAAACGTTGGACGGAGGGAATAGCAGAGTCCATGGGAATATCGATACATGAAGCCCATAATGGGCCCTCTCATGATGTTTATACTTCACCTCGACACCACAAGGTACAAGAGGAACATGATGAGATGAGATGAGATGAATAATAAATTATAATGTGCTACTTTATAACATTTTGAATGAATACCGACAGTGCTTGTTTTAGTGCTTTCCCATAATAAAATATTATAGCAATTTAGTACTTTTTTGGCTCGAGAGTAGTTCTGATTGGGATTTGGCTGATCTCGAATAAACTTCATCTGTAATATGAAGTGAAAATAATAAATTATAATGTTCTAACTTGTTAAATTTGTAATAAAAACCGTCGGTGCTTTATTTTGGTGCTTTCCGAAAATTGTTGGTGCTTTTTGGGGTCGATTTTGGTGCTTTTTCATCAAAAGGAGATGGCAACACTGCACATACATAAATGCTTTTGAATATAAATGCTACAGACGGGTTCTAAGACTATCTTGGATAAAGAAAAGAACAAATGCATCCATACTTCAAGAGCTGAATACTGAAGACGGTTGGCTATTAAAGACGATGAAACAAAGAAAAACTGAAATATTTTGGTCACTTGAAACGTCACGAAAGTTTGGAGAGAACAATAATGGAGGGGTATATATCTGGGAAGAGAGGAAGAGGAAGGCCAAAGATGGGTGCAGGATGTGGCAGATGATCTCCAGATGGGTGTGTCGGACGTGTAACATCTTGCTTATGATCGAGAAGTTTTCCAGAAGGTTGTCATGGCAGCGAGGTTCTGTAAAGAACATGCTACTGAATGAGTGAATGAGTGAATGTCAAATCATCATTTACTAGTCATCTGTAAAGATGTTAGTCTACCACTGCTTTTTTTTTCTGGTACCTTGCTGTCTTCACAAATGACAGTTTGTTACATTGTGCTTCAAACAACAGCATAATAACCTTTCCATAGCACAAAATCTGACTGAAGTGTAGAGACCATGTGCTGCCCATGCAGCAAGATCCCTCTCCACGTCTGCCTAGTTTACTCCAGAGGAAAGGTAACACCAAAACATCTGGAATAAGACCAGTTGCATGATCAGCAAAGGAATGCTCTAACAGTCCGCCTGTCGGAGCTTCCATCCTAGACAAGTTGCCGACCAAGGCTTAAGGCCTGGTCTGCCCTGCCATGACATTTAGTCTTTAGGTTGCGTTTCCTTGCCAGAATTTCCCAACTGCGCTCCTCCATCCAAAGTCATTAGCAAATAGAGTGTTGGGTTTGGTGCGTGTCACCCAACATTCAGCAGTAACAGAAAGCAGGTAGTACCATCAACTGTCATATGGTAGCTCAATCTTATCTGAGTAAGACCTGCATTTTGTAATACACAAACAAAAACAAGGCAAACAACACCTAACACAGACACATTTTTCATTTAATAAAAATTTTTAACCAAACATGTCAAGAATAAAACAAAAACAAACAACAAACCAGGCATACATAGACATTTTTCACTGAATAAAAGCTTTAACACACAACGCGATAACAGACAAGAAACCAAGAAGCTCATACTAGAAAGATGTTTTAATCGCCGACAGCAAATAACAGACAAAATCTGAACGTATCCAGCAAGCAATGCATAAAGACCAATACTAGATGCCGAGCAAAGTATATTCACTGCAAAACGTCATAACAGTACGCACTCTATGTTGTTATTGCACCGACAATATCAGCTACAGTAACGTAATACAGCTCACAAGAAATTCACAGCATAGAGACCCACACATGAAATGGGATTTCTTGAATCTCACTAGAATTTTACATCATGAAAACATATAAATGGCACAATAAATTTCTGATTAAAATCACATTTCATGGGTGTTTCAAGTCAGGGGGTTTTTGTGATGAAGTGGAAAAATTGCCTGCCTCACACTATGAAGGTCACGGTATAGTTTTCAGATCCATCATTTGGTTAACAAATGCAATTGTATTCCCGACACCCTAGGGGATCATTGCTGGAGCTATGGAATTCATGCTCTGTGTGATACTGCAGGCCGCTATATGGAAAGAAGACTGAGCTGTATCAGATAGAACCCGGTGCAATGAAGTTGATCCTGTTGTCTTTATCCTTTCACAAGGAACAAATCTCCCCAAGACACACAAACAACATGAGATATTCACATTAATTTCACGTGTCATTAATCACACACGAAGTCCACATCACAAAGATGTATAAATGACATGAGATATTCCAATTAAATTCACATTTCATGAATCACACAAGAAACTCTCACCATTAAGATGCATAAATGACACAAGATATTCACTGTGATTTCACACTATATGAATCAAACAAGACACTTATGTTATAAAAACTCACAAATTACATAAAATACACAGGACTAAATTTCAAATTTGAAGAAAAGACTCAACAAGTTAATTTTGTGCACACTCCAAATCTGCATTCTGTCTGAGACGTTCACAATTTTTATAAACCCATTACAAGTTGTGCTAAACATAGTCAAGATCACAAGAAAGATTTATAACAATCCAACAATAATTCTGAAAAACAACTCCACTCAAAATATACAGAAAATCTGCATCAACAAAAGACAAGGCAATCACGATAATTTATCAAATTTTAAATTCAAATCTCCCAGAGCCCATGTTACCATTCTAGACTGCCAAACACACAGCAATCACAAGCATTGCGCATGTAACAATCAAGAATGCTACACACAGAAAAATTACTTTATGGAACAATGAAAACTGCTTCACACAGAAAAATTACCCCTGTAACATTCAAGACTGTCACCTACAGAAAAAAAAATCACCCATGTAACATTCAAGATGTCACTTACAGACAAATTATCCATGTAGCAATCAATATTGTCACCCACTGAACAATCAACCACGTAACAATCAAGACTGTCAACCAAAGAACAACAACCCATGTAATAATGAAGACTGTCACTCGCAAAAAATAATCACCAATGTCACCAGTGGAAAAATCACTGATGCCACCCACACAAAAATCACCAATGTCACCCACACAAAAATCACCAATGTCACCCACAGAAGAATCAGCAATGTCCCCCACAGAAAAATCACCAGTCCCCCAAAGAAAAATCACCAATGCCCCCCCCCCCCCCAGAAAAATCACCAATGTTCCCCACAGACAAATCACCAATGTCCTCCACAGAAAAATCACCAATGTCCCCCACAGAAAAATCACAAATGTCACCCACAGAGAAATCACCAGTCTCCCACAGAAAAATCACTAATGTCACCCATAGAAAAATCACCAATAACCACCCATGAAACAAATACAACTGTGGTTTAAATAACAATGAAGATTGTCACTCACAAAAGAATCCGGGCATTTAATTATATTCTACGATGTGTAAACAACAAAGCGACAAGTCAATAAATGATTGTCACTTGTCAGTTTCCTCACATAGGTTAACCTATTCTATCCGTACATACAACAGAACACATTCTTTAAGTAATGTGTATTCGAATGCTATAATATAGAAGTCCCAGTGACATATTTATCTTAGGCAGTAGAAGATGCCTTTCAGGAAGAGAAAAGGGCCTTGACTTCAAACAGGCATTTGACAAACTGTGGAATGAAGGTCTCACAGATAAATTAAAAGGAAGCAGAACATTAAAAAAAACATGATCAAATGGGTCCAATCAGCCCCGTACAATAGGAGAAACAGAGATATTATGGAGGCCTGCAGAACAGAAAAGCGTTACTCTATCATGGGGTGCTTCAAAGAGGAGTGATCTCTCCAACCATCTTCCTTGTTTAGATCATTGACTTGGTGAAGGACCTTATCCCAGATGTGAAAGCTGCAAAATATGGATGAAGCCACCACAATCCCAAACTACAGAATGCAGTAGGCAGCTACTATATGGGTAAAGAAGTGGTCTGTACAAATATCAAGGACAAAACAGCCACTATGTTGTTCTCCCTCTAGTCCACGAATAACACAGCCAAAGTATACTTACAGACAACCTTGATGAAGGAAGAAAGCTGCCTTAAAACAGCAAAATATACTTAGACAACCTTGATGAAGGAAGAAAGCTGCCTTAAAACAGCCAAAATATACTTACAGACAACCTTGATGAAGGAAGAAAGCTGCCTTACTTATCTTGTGGTGACATCTGGTGAAAGGCTTATGTGGGAAAAAAACAAATAGAAAAAACAGAGAGCAAGAACCAGAAATGGCTAGGACTATGAAGAAAACTGGCAGGCACAACATGATGAGAACTCGCTTGTCAGTACAAACATGAAAGGGCGAACATAAGAAGAAGAAGAGAGAAGAAGATATGTATTAATGCCTGTATGATGTAGGTGAAGAGACACTAAACAGAGATGCTTGTAAGCTGCTAATACACCCAGGATTTGATCCTGTATCTTCAATTAAATAATGAAGACAAACATTGTGTGAAACAAAAACAACTGAACTGCCTGGTATGTTGTGACCTTCACAGAAAAATATTCTAACCAATTCATAGTTGCATTTCAGGATTAAAATGACAAGTGACAAACAGTTGTTGTCTCCCCTAATACTTTGCTGCCATTGTCAAACTTGGTCCCTATCAACAAACAAAAACAGAAAACTTATTAGATATGAAGTTAAATGTTTGAGAGCGGCTGTTAGGGTCTCTAGAAGAGAGCTTGCAAAACGATGGCATCAGAATTATTAAATAAGAAATCAAAATCAATGTTATTCCCAATTGTTCTCCATCCCCTTCTTCAGTAGTCAATGAAGAGTTCCCAGGCTGGTGGTACCAGTGTTGGGCCTGAATCAACGTCCATCTGCATTTTCCTCTTTGGATTGAGTGTCGTTCAGGCCCTCCATCCACTCCGTGCAGAATCAGCCCCACAAGATGTGGGTCCTTTGTTTGTGTTGCTGCCCTCTCCACGTGATCCCAGACAGCCTTCACCATCTCAGCCTTGTCATAATCTAGCTCACTGCCAAAAGGAGCAATGACAGCCAGTCTATCAGTCAGTGTATTCCCTCGCACACTTGCATGCCTTACAGAAAATCCATGACATCTTCTTGACATTCGTCTTTTCCAGCAATGCAAGCCACTTATCAGAAATATGATAGGCCTAGCCTTATGAATCAAATCCATTAACAGATAACAAATAAAGTTATCATGACATCTTATGAGAATGAAATCCAATCAATGACCAATAAGAACACGGTTAAAAGTTATCTGGATATAAAGCCAGAGATGACTAAGAAAAGAATGGACAGACAACATCAAGAATATGACACAGACAAGGCAACATACCTGGCCCTGAAACCCAAGCTTAAGCTTTCCCTTACCCTGACCCTACTCTTGGAGGCAAGTGTGGATTAGGACAAGAGAAATTATCCACCTGTGACTAAATAAAAGATCAGACATAATTCCACACATACAACTGATTTATATATGAATTTGCATATATCCACACATCTGATTTATATATGAATTCATATATACCCATACAACTGATTTATATATAAATTTGTATATACCCATACAATTGATTTATATATGAATTAGTAAATATCCATATAACTTAATTGTGCATGAATTCGTATATACGCATACAAATGAATTATATATGAATTCATATATACCCATAAAACGTAATTATACATGAATTTGTATATACCCATACAACTTAATTATACATGACTCTGGCCTAGGGGTTAGCGACTTTCTCCGTAATCCTGTATATCCACGTGAGGAACATAACTTGCGTGAGAACCCGTAGTGGTTCTCGCCACGCTGGTGACTTAGGGGTATGTGAGCCGGCCGCTCAGAAAGCAATGGCAAACTACTGAGTGTAATCTTGCCAAGAAATCAACAATCAGCTGAAAGATGCTGATGTTGACAGCGATGTCCTGTAAAGGATATGCGAACAAAACAAAAAAATATTCCCATACAACTTAATTATATATGAATTTGTATATACCCATACAACTTAATTAAATATGAATTCGTATATACCCATATGTTGTGTGCATCACCGTTACATACTAATTAACAGTACCCATTTGACACCCACTTTAAGTTAGTCCTTCCTAAATTACCATGCAAGAATCCCAATTTGGTCCAGTGTAACAAGCAATAATCCAAAGAAAGCCACATAGATGACCACATGAACAAATACAATAACTTCCCCAGTCATTAGATAGAACTAAGATCTTATTACAAACACCTTTCTATACATACACACTGAAGGAATCAATACCTATTTTACAAATACCATCATTAAAATTAATGTACACTTGCTGAGAGCTAAAAATTTACTGATTAATTGCCATGGGATTATATATCACCACAATGTTGTCATTGTAAAATATCTCAATTAAAATATCAATACAGTAGTTTTCTCTAAACAACCTGCTATAATCTGATATACAATACAATATGTCTGCTACCATATTAACAACTTTTAAGTCATAACTGTGACAATTACCTAATTCCAATTCTCCGCCATGCATTTTTGTTTTGTCCAAGCCTACGTTTTTGTTTAGTACTGAATCTGTTAAGTACTTCCTTGTGTCCCTTTTTTCTCAAATGTCAAAACGGTCAGCAGCCATCAAATCTAGTCAACTGGATATTTGGTTCCACCTCCCATGTATGAATAGAATAATCAGTCCTCAATTGGTGATGTGGTCAATATCAAAGCGGCTGCTTTCCCTTCCCAGGAAATTTCTGGGTACTCATTTTAGGCTGGATCAACCTGGCAACTCTTGTCGATTTTTTAACATTTATCTCGAGTGGATTTGAACACAAGCCCTGGTGGCAAGAATGCGAGTCGCTGCACTATCAAGGCTTCCAAAATATATGTACCAGATGCTATCTGTCAGTAAAATAAGAATTTAAAATCCTAAACCTAATCCCTGCCTATGAACTGATTTGGGCAAGTGGCCTGCACTTCTCAGACTTTATGAAAAATTCTCCCAGCATGCACCAGCTTTAGCGGACATATTAGCGTAGTTCTTACGGATCTACGCAGATGTCATGAGCACGGTCAAAGGTTTGACATCTGAGTTCATTGTTCGCCAATAGAGGAAAATACTGGTCACTGGTAAGTGTTTATATGTGCATGCACCAGCAATGGTTGATGCTGCTACAATCATTTTCTTTTGTTTTTGTAAGGACTGGATCCGAACACCTGTAAGCTTACTTTTAAAATTAATGTTGGAGGCAGAAATACTCACAATCTAAAGACTAAGGCAGTCATGGCAGGGCAGACTAGGCCCTAAACTGGTCTAGGATCGAAGCTCGGACTGGCTAACAGTTAAAACTTTGCTTGCCGACCCAGCAGCTTCTGCAGCTTGTCTTGTTCCAGATGTCTTGATGTTAACTTTCCTCTGGAGTAAACTAGGCTGGCCGAGAGAGGGATGATGCTGCATGGCCAACACATGGTCTCTTCAATTCAACTCAGATTTTTTGCTAGGAGAGGCATAACTCCATCCCCACTACCGCCATGGGTTGTAGTTATTATGCTATTTTTGTAGAACAATGTAACAAACTATCGTCTGTCAATATAGCAAGGTGCTTACCAGCCAACTCACTCACATTGTTCAAACATAACAAACAAAATATATTTTATAATTGACAAATTACAACTAAAATCACAGCCACACTTTAGGTTGCAGAGAATAAAGAAATTACACATGCCACTGAATGTTTGTTTTTTTTTTTTGATTCGGCAGTTTAAGTAGTCAACAAACATACAAAGAAACAATGTTACCCATAATTCTTTCATTTGGGTGTAATTAAACTTTAATCAATAAACAGGCTGAATAAAAATAATAATACTAATGACAATAATAACAATTAAAATAGCAGTCTCTATAAACTACACACAAACAGCTATACATAATTACATAGAAACATAGGTAGTTTTGCAACAAAATGACTAGAAAACATCTAGAGATGCCCAAGAAATCATCACAGATAGAACCATTTTCATGGCTCTTGCCAGAATCACAGACAGAAAATGTTAAAATGATGCAAGCTGGGCACAGTCGATAACAAGTCAGCAATCAAGGACACTAAAATATTGAGAGCAACGCACAAGAATTGGTAACACACAAGTATTGGTATAGAAAACAACCGTAATAATAATCAATCTTAATCAGCAAACATCATCATCATCAAGTGCCATGCCAACTGGCATTGGCGTTCATGACTCTCCACAGATCTCTGTCTTTGGTTTTCTGGATCAACTTTGCCGTTGATATACCTCCATGCCACCATCGCAATCCATCCAGCATCATTTCTCATGGTCTGCCTCTGCCTCTCTTCCCCTCGATCTTTCCAGTTGTCACAATGTTCTCCAATGCCTCTCTTCTCATAACTAAAAAAAGCTGTTTGTCACTTTCTTATTGTTGTATATAATGTTCTAGTTTCATTAGCCTCTTTCAGGCAATCGTCGTTAGTTACTTTGGCAGTCCAAGAATTCACAACATTCGTCTCGTCTAAGGAACCACATCTCTGTTGCTTCCAAGATTCACAGCCACACAGCAAAACAGATTCTATATAGCACTTCAGTACTCTCTTACATTCAATGATAGTGACTTATTGTATAAGGTATTCATTTTCTGAAATGCAGCCTTTGCTTGCCCTATTCTGCTCTTAATCTCTGTTTCCATCCGATGTTATAAATGTCCCAAGATATTCAAAACTATCCACTTATTGAAGAATGTTCCCTTCTATCTCTATTTCACATTTGGATGTCACCTGTTTCTTTGATATCACCATTGTTACTGTTTTCTTGATATTCAAGGCGAGTCCTTTCTTTGCACTTTCTGTTACTACAATGTCCAACAACTGTTGTAGATTTGTTGCATTATTCGCTATCAATACTGTGTCATCTGCATAGTGTATATTATTTATAATATAACCTCTGAATATTATTCCTGGCTTTTCTTTTATCTCTCTCATTATTACTTCGCTATAGAGGGAGAAGAGATCTGGTGACAAAATACATCTCATCTTACTCCCAACTTTATGCGTTCATAATTTCCTTCTTTATTTACCATTTTAATTGCTGCTATTTGGTTCCAGTAAATATTTTTTATTATTCTGAGCAAACAAGGACACTAAAATACTGAGAGCAACACACAAGTATTGATATAAATAACAACTGCAATAATAAGCCAGCAAGGACACTAAAATACTGAGGGAAACACACAAGCATTGGTATAGATAACTGCAGTAATAGACACTAAAATACTGAGGGAAACACACAAGTATTGGTATAGATAACAACCGCAATAATAATCAATCTTAATCAGCAAACAAGGACACTAAAATACTGAGGGAAACACACAAATATTGGTATAGATAACAACCGCAATAATAATCAATCTTAATCAGCAAACAAGGACACTAAAATACTGAAGGAAACACACAAGTATCGGTATAGACAACAACCGCAATAATAATCAATCTTAATCAGCAAACAAGGACACTAAAATACTGAAGGAATCACATAAGTATTGGTATAGACAACAACAGCAATAATAATCAATCTTAATCAGCAAACAAGGACACTAAAATACTGAGGGAAACACACAAGTATTTGTATAGATAACAAACGCAATAATAATCAATCTTAATCAGCAAACAAAAACACTAAAATATTGAGGGAAACACACAAGTATTGGTATAGATAAACAACCGCAATAATAATCAATCTTAATCAGCAAACAAGGACACTAAAATATTGAGGGAAACACAAGTATTGGTATAGATAAACAACCGCAATAATAATCAATCTTAATCAGCAAACAAGGACACTAAAATACTGAAGGAAACACACAAGTATCGGTATAGACAACAACCGCAATAATAATCAATCTTAATCAGCAAACAAGGACACTAAAATACTGAAGGAAACACACAAGTATTGGTATAGACAACAACCGCAATAATATGAGATGGATTTCCTTGTAAGGTATGTGCAACGTGTTGATGTTTAGTATGTTTCTTCTCGCAGGAACTTAATATACCTATTTGTTTTCAGTTCATATTGTTATATCTTGCTGCAGCCGCTGCTTTTTCTGTCTATTCCATAATCAATCTTAATCAACAAACAAGAACACTAAAATACTGAGGGAAACACACAAGTATTTGTATAGATAACAAACGCAATAATAATCAATCTTAATTAACAAACAAGGACACTAAAATACTGAGGGAAACACACAAGTATTGGTATAGATAACAACCGCAATAATAATCAATCTTAATCAGCAAACAAGGACACTAAAATACTGAGAGCAACACAAAAGTATTGATATAGATAACGACCACAATAATAAACAATCTTAATCAGCAAACAAGGACGCTAAATTAATGAGAGCAACACATAAGTACTGGTGTAGATAAACGCAATAATAATCAAACTTAATCAGAAAAACAAGGACACTAAAATACTGAGAGCAACGCACAAGTATTGATATAGATAACAACTGCAATAATAATCAATCTTAACAACACTGGATCAATGTGTAAAAACTGCGTTATGGCAGTTGGCATTTCTGAAACTTTCAATTATAAGGAAGAATACAACTCGCTAAACTCTGGCAATATTACGCTTTCTTATTCTTCTTCTGCAGCTTCTCTGTGTCCCAATGGAGCATAACCCACCCCAAGCCCTTTGAAGGCTTGGCTGTGACTGGTTGGTTTCTGCAGATGTTTTCTATGGGATGAGTATGGGATGAGGTATCCACTCTCATGCCCACTCTGTGTAGTGGCCTCTTATGACATGCATAGTAGGCTACAGTGCTACTACTGCTTGCTTTAATTACGGGCCCCGCTAACATGAGGGTAGATTATGTTATATCATTCTCTGCTCTCCAGCAACTATTGAAGCCAACGCCTTCCCCCAGCTCCTGCCATGTTGTCTTATCTAGAGCTATCTCCTGCAGCTCACTCCATGCCCCCCCCCCATATTATTTATGTCTGTCTCTACTGCTTTAGGTCCCTCTCTATTCCATTTGCCCAGTGGGTTCCAATGAAAGACCTTTCTATCGATATTGTTCTCAGGTGTGATATTGTTCTCAGGTGTTCTCAATCTGTGTCATTTCCACCGCCAGCACATTTCCCTCACCTCCTGGTTCCCAAAATATGTCCTCATGCTCTGCATGATTTCTTTAAACTGCTCATGGATGGTTGGATTTTGCAACTAAAGTATGTCACGGATGAAGGCAGAGACCACCCCCCCCCCCCCACCCCAAGACCAACCTTCCTTAACTATCTCTTACAATATGCACGATATGTTAGTGTTCCTATTCTCTGCCTCCCTTAAGGGCCACTGTAAACCACAGGTGTATTTTTGTGTCTAAAAGACTTTTTAACCCAATTTCAAAACAAGAGATAACTGGTGGCGGACTGGATCACACAAATATATTGCCTGATTTTCAAGAGGCAGGAACAGCAGAACATATGTCAATATAAACAAAAGAGATAGTCACCACACCTCATCAAACTGTAACATAGTATATACTTCTCTAATATTTCCAGTCATTAAAAATGTAACCTCAACTATCTCAACTGTTTACTAAAAAACATAAACGACTGCTGCAAATGGCTCAAATTTGTTACAACCAGAGGTAAGATTTAGCTCTGTCCATCCATCTTTACTTTCCCACCACTACTCATCTCTTTAATACTGCAAATAATTTATGCAGCAACTCAGACATCTGGATCCTAAGGCAGTGACGGTTGATGAGATCTTATTATGTGAAAAAATGTCTGTCTCCATCAAAGAAACAGACCTGGTTGAAATTTGTTTAGAATCTTATATGCTGAATGTTGCCATCTTTTCATCTGAAAGGCGATAGTTTGTTACATTGTGCTTCAAAAAAGACATAACGACACCCTATGACTGTGGCAAATGTGACTGATCAGACATATTCATGGAGTAAATGTTCCTCCTCAATGGATGCATGTGAACACATGGTCATTTCCACCATCATGCACCACCTGATGCTCAGTGTATGACCTACCTGCAATCACATTCTCCTTTGTCTTTATTCCATTTCTGACCTTTGCCCTCCATGCAATGCGACAACCTGATTTAAAACTATAAGAAAGTGACTAACAATGTTCTTTGGTCACATTATCAGAAGAGCGGCACTGGAGAACATCGTGACGACTGTAAAGATCAGTGGTAGACTGAAAGAAATTATGCTGGATGGCAAAGAGGACGGCATGGAGGAGTATCAACAGAACTGATCCAGAACAACCAGGACCGAGATCTGTGGGCATTCATAAAATCCTGTGCCATTTGATAGTGTATATGAAAATGATGAGGTGGAGCATCTTGCTGAGGGGCTAGATTTCCAGGCTCCCATTAAAGAGACCTGAGTTTGAATCTGCAGTAAGATAATGGATTGGCAGCAACTGCACTAGTCATGTGGCCTTTATTCCTCAGGTAATCGACCCTCTTGTTACATACTGCAAGTTACTACAGACACTAATGACAGTTTATATGACAATGATTCTGATGATAAAAGTTACAGCACATATGCCATTTGATAGGCCACACAATTATGATGATGATAGTTAAAACACTTGCATGGAAAATGTTTCAGGCTGTCCAAATGAAAATATATAACTTGTTCACAGCAATATCCTAGACATAACCAGTAGCAAACAAGATGAAATATCACACACACAACCAACCATCAGTCATAAATATGTTGCTTGCAGAATATAAGCTTCTGTGATCATCTTACAAGAGACATGATATTCTGTTACAAATCCAAACCTTATCAGACAATTTATCATGTGCTACAAAAGGACATGTAATAGTCCACTGACTTCACTCACAGCAAAGATACAACACACAGTTTAGAATCATGGATTTATGATGAATATATGTCCTGTTAAAACTGTGTATGTATATGTGTGGGTATAAGAATGACTGTCTGTGTGTGTGATAGTAGTAGTAACACTAGTACTAGCCGCAGTAGCAGCAGCAGCAACAGTAGTAGTAGGAGCCATGCCTTTTATCACTGTTCTCTCCAAGCCACTATCACATTCAATATGGCCAAAGTATTTCACTTTCTGAGACACGATATTGTTTATAAGCCTGTTTTCTTCATTGTTCAAATCTTGTAGAATTTCAGCAGTTTTCTACTTCTTGGTCCATTATATTCTGTAGCATTTTAGCTCAAAAGACCATTTTTTTCCTAGTCATATTTTGTATTTTTATTTGGACTCCAGTAGTTCCTGACTCCAGTAGTTCCTGACTTCATTAATTCCTGACTCTGTAGCTCCTGACTCCAGTAGTTCCTGACTCCAGTAGGTCCTCACCCCAGCAGGTCCTAACTTCAGTAGTTCCTGACTCCAGTAGTTCCTGACTCCAGCAGTTCCTGACTCTAGTAGCTCCTGACTCCAGTAGTTCCAGACTCCAGCAGTTCCTGACTCTAGTAGTTCCTGACTCCAGTGTCAGTTTGGCAGCAGCCCAATACCTATTTTTTATACCATTTTGAATTCCCTGATTATAGAAGGCTGATGCAGGCATGAAGTATGAATGCTGTTGTTGCTTTACGTTCAATCAATGCTGGCGTGGAATATAGTCTGCAAAAAGTGTCTTGTGTTCCTAGTTGACTTCAAACAAAGTATAAACATGGTTACTACAGCAAGTATAAGTCCAGGGATTACTACTTCTGTAGAAGTGACTGACGGGACAGACCCAGCAGTCCAGCTAGGCACCCGTTCTGTTTGACAGGGGCAGCCTGCTGACATATCACATGTGTTGTGGTGTGTGTGAATGATCAGCTAATACTGCTGCCATGTAGATATTCTGTTGACATATCACATGTGTTGTGGTGTGTGAATGATCAGCTAATACTGCTGCCATGTAGATATTCTGTTGACATATCACATGTGTTGTGTGTGAATGATCAGCTAATACTGCTGCCATGTAGATATTCTGTTGACATATCACATGTGTTGTGTGTGAATGATCAGCTAATATGCTGCCATGTAGATATTCTGTTGACATATCACATGTGTTGTGTGTGAATGATCAGCTAATACTGCTGCCATGTAGATATTCTGTTGACATATCACATGTGTTGTGTGTGAATGATCAGCTAATATGCTGCCATGTAGATATTCTGTTGACATATCACATGTGTTGTGTGTGAATGATCAGCTAATACTGCTGCCATGTAGATATTCTGTTGACATATCACATGTGTTGTGTGTGAATGATCAGCTAATACTGCTGCCATATAGATATTCTGTTGACATATCACATGTGTTGTGTGTGAATGATCAGCTAATATGCTGCCATGTAGATATTCTGTTGACATATCACATGTGTTGTGTGTGAATGATCAGCTAATACTGCTGCCATGTAGATATTCTGTTGACATATCACATGTGTTGTGTGTGAATGATCAGCTAATACTGCTGCCATGTAGATATTCTGTTGACATATCACATGTGTTGTGTGTGAATGATCAGCTAATACTGCTGCCATGTAGATATTCTGTTGACATATCACATGTGTTGTGTGTGAATGATCAGCTTATACTGCTGCCATGTAGATATTCTGTTGACATATCACATGTGTTGTGGTGTGTGAATGATCAGCTTATACTGCTGCCATGTAGATATTCTGTTGACATATCACATGTGTTGTGTGTGAATGATCAGCTTATACTGCTGCCATGTAGATATTCTGTTGACATATCACATGTGTTGTGTGTGAATGATCAGCTTATACTGCTGCCATGTAGATATTCTGTTGACATATCACATGTGTTGTGTGTGAATGATCAGCTAATACTGCTGCCATGTAGATATTCTGTTGACATATCACATGTGGTGTGTGTGAATGATCAGCTAATATGCTGCCATGTAGATATTCTGTTGACATATCACGTGTTGTGGTGTGTGAATGATCAGCTAATACTGCTGCCATGTAGATATTCCTGCTGACATTCTGATTTACTGTTGATTCATGCACATGAGTACTCCACAATTGTCTTCAAGCTGTCCCTGTCTGATGCACTAGTGACTGTGTTTGCTTGTGTACTCAAAGTCCATCTCTCTTAGTCCAGGCAGAGGTGTCACTGTTA
This sequence comes from Cepaea nemoralis, assembly GCA_014155875.1. NCBI lineage: Eukaryota > Metazoa > Mollusca > Gastropoda > Stylommatophora > Helicidae > Cepaea > Cepaea nemoralis. The sequence goes on from JACEFZ010019101.1 coordinate 1,500,725, forward strand.
CAAGCTTCCCTAAGAGTGCCACCACATCCATTCCATACTGACTGACTGACAGACTCTGATCTATCTTTCTTTCTCACTCTCTCAATCCAAGGAAGACCCTTGACAGAAATTATCCAAATCACAAGCTCCCTGGAGAGTCCCATTTTCTTTTCATACTGGCTAACCAACCAACAGCCGGTCTCTCTGGCTGTGGGGTTACACCACTTTCTCTCTGTAATCCCATTTATCACGCAGAGTCTCGTAGCGAGCGAGAGCTGAGGCGGTTCGACCCCCGCTCGTGACTTGCGGGATACTGAGCCGGCCGCTCAGAAAGCAATGGCAAACTACTGAGCGTAATCTTGCCAAGAGATCAACATACAGCTGAAAGATGCTGGTGTTGACAGCTAAGTCCTGTAAAGGATATGCTAAAAAAAAAAAAAAAAACAACCAACCAACCAACTCTCTCTCTCTCTCTCTCTCTCTCTCTCTCTCTCTCTCTCTCTCTCTCTCTCTCTCTCTCTCTCTCTCTCTCTCTCTCTCTCTCTCTCTCTCTCTCACACACACACACACACACACACACACACACACAATAATACATATAATTTAACAAATGAACACACTAAGAACCTGCATTGCAGAGATACCTAAACAACGATTGCATCATCCTTCAAAATATACGTAACTCTCCTATTCAGGAAAACTAAAATAAATATTGTGCATCAAACAACACAGCAAATGAAAGGCAAATATTTTAAAAATAAGCTAAAAAAAGACCAAAAGGTCTAAATAACTTTGGAATAACGCTCTCAAAGATACCACAAGCCAACAAACTGCTCAATAATAAATAAGATAATAATAATAACAATTGCAATAATACCAGTAATTATAATATGTCCAATAGAAGCATAGTAGCATAAAAGTACAAACTTGAGGATTTCTTTAATACAGTGTTCAGTAGATAGTGCAGTAGCATCCAACACACAAAGGTCCATGATTCAATACCCAGTAATAATGGAGGATTTTTCAAACGGGTATAAATCTGGGGTTGACCCAGCTGCACAAAATGAACACCAGAGATGTTTGTGGAGAGGAAATATAAGAAGCTGCACAACTAGATATCTCAGCTTTTAATCCTGCTTTCTAGTACAAGGGGGCTTCAAATGAAAACCTTAAAAGTGTGACAGAAATTACAATAACCATGCCATTGTTTTATACATTTGTTTTTGGCTTTTTCAGAATATATTTACCAAAACAAAATATAAATGTTTAAGGTTTTCATTTTAAACCCTCTCGTATATGTAAACAATAAAACACTGATGTGAGATTATCATCCATAAAGCAATGGATGTGCAATGAATAAAAGGGAAACATAATGTAGCAAAAACATCAGCTACACAAGAAAACAATCACATAATCGGATAAGTACTCTCACCTTTCAAATCGTTTCTTTTTTCAAAGTACACATGTGTGTACTGAGTCGAGAGAACGAGCTGTTTATTTGGGATAACAAGGGAAATAACCTTATAAAAGTAACCGGGATGGGGGCCCTGATTTGCTATACAGTGACAAAACCATAACCTTTCACTATCTGAATAAATACATAAAAATAGTGTACGGTATAGTTGTTGTAAGTGAATTTGGGGGAAATAAGCAAATATATCATACAAAATGTCTTTACTATTAGTATTAAGTTAACTCATTCATCAGAACATAGTCTTTTAAAAGACAGGAAATTATTAATAATTTTCTACTTTCATGTTTTTTTACATATCAAATTACACCCATCCTGAAACATCCAGCTATCCCCATGGAAATTAAGAACATAATAAATGCAATTTTAATACCAACGATAGGCTATCTATACCAAAGGGGCACTAACTAAAGAATGAGAAAATAAACTCACTACTAGTGAAATGAGATGCCTGAGAAAAGCAGCAAGCAAGTCAAGAAAGGACTGTATTAGAGATAAAGAGATCAATAAAATAGTTGGAGCAGCACCAGTGCCATTAGGTTCAAGATGGATTGATGGAGTCATCAAAACTTTAAAAACCCACAACACTCAGCATACCAAGCGACCTAGCGAGTGCTAGTTTGCAAAACCAATTATCAAACAACCTGTGATGCCTAACGGCATAGAGCAGAAGGACAAAAGAAAGAAAGAAGAATGTTTTATTTTCATCAGATGTCACCAGAACTGGCACCTGGATTGTTAAAACAAACTGAGAAAGACAGCTCAGGTGGTAGAAGAAATTAAATATTATAAGACTTGGATATTGGGACAGTGTGAAACAAGGTGGAACAGAACAGGCAAAAAGCTTTGAATATGGGGAGGACGTGGATTAAGTTGCAGGAGAAAGCAAACGATAGGACACCATGGTGTGAGTTGCAAGAGAAAGCACAAGATAGGACATCATAGTGTGAGCTGCTTGAGAACCTACGCTTCAACAGGAGATGAAGACCAAATGAAGAAAATATCATTGTAGAAGGTAAAGAGAAAATGTCACATTAATTTTTCTTTAATAAATTTTTGAGCAGCCACAAAGCTAGATTAATTTTGTGGTGTCATGTTCAAAGGGCCTCATAGTAGTCTTTGGAATATAATCAGACTGCTACTGGTACCATTAGTATTGAACTCATCAGTGGCTGTTGCAGATGAAGACGGAGCACATATTGGAATGTCCTGAGTGCTGTAATGTCGGTTCTTGATTCGACTCAACTCAACTATTTTTGAACAGAAAAATCATGACATGTGGATCAGAACATGACCCCTCCCCCCAAGTGAGATCAACCATGTTTTCAGCACTGGCTATTTTACTAAACATCAGATATAGAGTAGAAGTCAACATTACTCACACTGACAGAAGTTATAGCCTACAGTTGTAGACTGCAGCTGCCACTTCTTACACAAATACGACCAGCTCCAGAGATCAGCATGGATAAGAGCACTCGCTCTTAAACTTTTGGTGTGCTGATGTCTACACTGGTCTGTTGGACTAAATTGTTGATTTCTTGCTCTTGACTTGGGGATATAAATTACAAGTACTTCAGAAGTCAGAGTGGGTTCTCCTGATAGTGAGGGACACTAGTAATAAGGAAAACTAATCCAGTGCACAAGACGTAATGGCAAGTGTATAGAATATGTTTGAGTTCAAAGCATGCCATGGCAATAAACACATTGTTTACATCAACTCTCATCAAAGCCAGTAAATTAAGTAAGAAAAACTATTACTTCTACATGATTTGTTTGTTTACTGTCTCCAAGTTGATCGCCATGTCCTAGCACAAGTGTCTACTACACAAGACATCTACATGATTTGTTTGTTTACTGTCTCCAGGTTTATCTACTCATCCTAGCACAAGTGTCTACAACACAAGACAACTACATGATTTGTTTGTTTACTGTCTCCAGGTTTATCTACATATCCTAGCACAAGTGTCTACAACACAAGACATCTACATGATTTGTTTGTTTACTGTATCCAGGTTTACATTACATGTTCTAGCACAAGTGTCTACTACACAAGACAACTACATGATTTGTTTGTTTACTGTATCCAGGTTTACATTACATGTTCTAGCACAAGTGTCTACTACACAAGACAACTACATGATTTGTTTGTTTACTGTATCCAGGTTTACATTACATGTTCTAGCACAAGTGTCTACTACACAAGACAACTACATGATTTGTTTGTTTACTGTATCCAGGTTTACATTACATGTTCTAGCACAAGTGTCTACTACACAAGACAACTACATGATTTGTTTGTTTACTGTATCCAGGTTTACATTACATGTTCTAGCACAAGTGTCTACTACACAAGACAACTACATGATTTGTTTGTTTACTGTCTCCAGGTTTATCTACATATCCTAGCACAAGTGTCTACTACACAAGACATCTACATGATTTGTTTGTTTACTGTATCCAGGTTTATCTACACATCCTAGCACAAGTGTCTACATAGTGATACTTTGTGGACTTCTAAACTTCCATAGAAATGTGATTTTAAATTCTGGTCTAACCAGTGTGTGTGCTTACTAGAATGTGAACCCATGGTATATATGATTTGTATGGCTGCCTGATTGAGAAACCCTGGTATACACTGTTAGTGTGGTTACCTGGTTGAGAAACCCTGGTATACACTGTTAGTGTGGTTACCTGGTTGAGAAACCCTGGTATACACTGTTAGTGTGGTTACCTGGTTGTGAAACACATGTATACATTGTTTGTGTGGTTACCTGGTTGTGAAACACATGTATACATTGTTTGTGTGGTTACCTGGTTGTGAAACACATGTATACATTGTTTGTGTGGTTACCTGGTTGTGAAACACATGTATACACTGTTAGTGTGGTTACCTGGTTGTGAAACCCTGGTATACACTGTTAGTGTGGTTACCTGGTTGAGAAACCCTGGTATACATTGCTTGTGTGGTTACCTGGTTGTGAAACACATGTATACATTATTTGTGTGGTTACCAGGTTGTGAAACACATGTATACATTATTTGTGTGGTTATCTGATTGTAAAACTCTGGTATACACTTGGCATACACCTAAAGAATTTCTATTAGCTGGCAGACACGGCTCTTATACCTGAAACCCCTGTAATTTACCCCTTCAGCTATTCAGCATTCTGTCATTAACAAATTTCAAGAATTACATCTCTTTCAGCATACAATCACTTGTGAAACAGTACGCTAATTTATCACATTTGGTTGAATCACAAAACTGAATAGTAAAATACATATCACATTTTTTCTTAGTAAAAATGAAACCATGCCAAATAAGGAACAGACAAGCATTACTAAAAATGTGTATAGGAACATTCTCACTTATTCAATCACATACAGTTATTGTTAAGTTAATGTTATGCCAATGTTATGTTCTTAGTTATAGATAAACTATAAGAAGCTAACATCATTATTAGTTGGAGTGGAATTAGGGTTAAAGGTTGAACACCAATATTTATAGGAAAAACTAAAATGTGCTTCTTCTTTGCCTTCTTCTCTTCCTCCTTTACTTCAGTGAAGTGTTTGGGGGAGATGTAAGGATCTTATGTGTTATTTGTAGGTTGGTATTCATTTCTCTTAGGTTGTACTTAACATCATCACTCCATCTTTTACTCTCTTTGTTCGTTTCCATAATTCTTCAATGTGGGTCTTTGTGGTTGGTGATCCCAGGGCAATCGTTTGACATGGCCAAACCATTCAAATTGTTGTTCTTTAATCAATACATGCTAATTTGATGAATAGTATTAACTTATAACTTCTGTCTGAATTTTGTGTTATGCATGTTGTGCATGATTATTTATGAGGGTAAACTTGCTTTATAATTAGTGAAAAAGTTGTGACAAAACACATCAGAGGATTCAGTGTGAGTACTAATCTGAGAGTGAAGTCATGAGTGGGTAATTGCTCTTACACCCTAGCCTTTTCGTATTTCAATTGTGTAATGCAACTACAGTGTATTTTTGAGTTAATGTACTATCACAGAACAACCATAATATCTGATGGAAGGTGTCTTGAAGAGATTAAAACAAGTATCGCTATAGCAAAGGTAGCCTTTTGCAAGATGGAAAATATACTGACTAATAAAAAGATGTCACTTGCAATGAGAAAAAGAATGTTGAAGTGCTATATAGAACCTGTACTTTTGTATGGATGTGAAATGTGGACAATGAGCAAACAAGCTGAAAAACATTTAATGGCAGTGGACAAAATGGTTTCTGAGTAAAATGCAAAGAATGCCATGGACAGACAGAAAAATCAAAGACCAAGTTCTACAAGAAACAAATGAAAGCCGTAAACTGATTGGAGAAATTAGACATACAGTCAGCATTTTATTTTTTTTTCACGTTATGAGAAGAAATAAACTAGAGAACTTGCTGACAACTGGCAAGATTGAGGAGAAAAGAACATGGGTAAGGCAGAGAAGTAAATATCTAGATGGCTTGGCCATGTGGCATGGTCAAGACAAGAACACAGTTGATCCACGACTCTGGTGATTGTGTGAGACAGCAAAACATGACCGCCCACCCTGATCAGCAAGGCAAATATGATGACAGAAAGTACAGAAAATAAGAAGTATTGCATCAACATCATTGTTGAAGTTATTTGTGCTACATTTACTGTGGCTGTGTGTTCCCTTCAAGTTTTGTTACCTACTCCCCTAGAGCCTTCTGAAAGTGAAGTCATGTGTACTTATGTCCTAGTCTTGTTGTATGTAGTATACTTGCTTTAAGAATAGACTGGAAGTGTGTGCTATAACCATAATGTGATGATGCTGATATGCTATAAACCATGCAAAAAATACAAGTAATGATTGTATCAACATAATTATATATATATATATATATGGCAAGTCTCCCCCCTCCCTTTTAAAGCTTGGAAATTTTGTTCAGCTGACCTGTGCTCCATGGGCTCGACCCAGTCTAAAACAGGTACCAGGAAATGTTCTGAGAAGGTGGCCAGCTTGATGCTGATTACAACACCCATCGCTTGCCTGTTGATCTATATAACTAAAGGGTAGTACCAAATACTAAATAGACCTTATGGCAAAGCTCTGGCTCTCTCTTACTCTCTTTCTCTCGGAATTTCACTCTTTACCAAATTATCTTCTTGTATTGTAGATTTCCCCAAATGCTGCTAACAAACATATATGCAATGACTTCTTTCATATCCTCTTCTTCTTGCCTCTTTATAGGGGAGAGCATCACACCTGGCTATGTACCTCAAAGTTCAGTATGTCCGACTTCAGCATGCATTTGTCAGGTTTGCTTTTTCTAGACAGACTCCATCCAAGGTCACAGGTACTATCTACCCATTGGTAAGTTTTCTTTCCTAACAAATTTGCCAAGGCAGCAGCCTGAAGACCTACTCTTTGCAACTTCCAACTGACCTGGGGTTTATAAAGTGCACACAGAGCCTCCCGTATTTCACCCTTATATGACAGAGATAAGTTTCTGATCTCACTACTTCTTTTCATACTAAAAGAACAAGAAATAGCATACTTAAGCACACAATCATGCATGCTACACCACTCATTATCTTGCATATTCATACAAGTGTTCACAATTAATGTAGCTTTGCAATGGCTTGTTTTTATATTGTCCCCCATTCACAGTCTGCCTTTTTGTAACCTAGGTGTCTGTGGACTCTGGAAATGGACCATGCTCTAGTCAACAAACAAACCTCTAAAATGAATAGATCCACTGTGTGAGCAAAACTTAAAAACTGCTGCTAATTTGAGAAATATGCAGAAAACCTGCGGCCACAGTTCTAGACATGTGACATGCAACACAAATTATTTCCACCATATAACTATCAATACACTATACACATCATTGTCACAACTGTACAGAATCCGTGTCCACAACAGAGAGACTTTGGCCTTTCAGAAAGCTACAATTTCAAAGCTAAAAGGATTCTTCTTCATTTTCTTCTTATTCTTCATCCACTATTGTTTTTTCTGACGTGATTGCAATGTGTCTGTTCACAGCAGAGCTGCAATATTTCTGCCTTTTGTCCGACACATGCAACTTCTTTGGGTGTTTGATCAACAGGTAAGCCTTACTCGGTATAAAGAACCTATCATCATCATAACAAGCTGTAGCAAAGCAATTCTTTTTCTACCTTTAACCCTCCAACCCCACCCCCTTTTTTTCCGGCATAGCATAGTAGTTTCAACTGCCACCTCGGCAGTAACAAGTTCAATCCGCCTTAGAATGGATCTTTAATAATTGACCTGAGTTTCCAGGCCAACTCAGTCTAAAATGGGTACATGAAATGTTGGGGGAGGTCAAGGCAGTTAGCAAGGTAATGACATCACCCACCAAGTGCCGACTGGGATATACAAAACTATGGCCCAGTACCATATACCCAGTGCCCCCAAAATGCATAAAAGGGGGTCCTTTATTTTACTGATTTACCCCTGCCTTGCATCACATTTGGGTTTCTTCGTCTTTTTCTTCTAATTCATCGTTCATCCGAATTGTTTGTTTTGAATGTAAATAAATTATGCCTGTTTACAGCAGATTGCGATATTTATGCCTTTTGGTTAACACATCAGACTTCTTCAGGCATTTTTTGACCAGGTTAACTTTCACTGATAATGTCTGGTCTCAGTACATACAAAAAACAATTTATACAGCTGAATATTTCAAGCACATACTTTGCGGTTACAAGCCATATGTAAACAAAGAAAAACACTAATATAAAAAAAAAACAGTAAAAAATACCCATAAAAGAAGCCATAATTTCATTAAACTAATTTACAATAAAATAAAAAAGCTACATTCATCTGTTTTAAATTGGTCAAAAGGAATGAGATAATCTATTCTTTCAAGGCGATGGAGGGCACTTTTTTTCCGTCACAATCAAGTGTCCACTTCCGGCCGGAACACTTGCGATAATTTTCTGGTGTAGAGCTTAGCAGCCACAGAAGCATAGTTCCGGATATCACAAAGGTCTGATTCCACTTGAATCCACTTTTTTCTGAACAAGTCCAGGCGACACACTACATTATAACGACAGATTCTAAACGGGGACTTCTGATATTCAGAAGTCCCCATGGCGTATATGCATCCATTGACGTGCATCAGCCCCACGTTGTACATTTCCTCCGTCAGTTCTGGACCCTGCCGCCATTGGTTGGCCTCCACGTTGTAGATCTCACATGACCGCAGGGCATCACGGCGGATGGTGTTGGTGGAATGCGAATAGATTTGCCCGCCGGCAACCAAGATTTCATTGTCAATGACCGTAGCACCAAAGTTGAACCGTGGAGTGGGCATCCCAGCCAGAGAAGTCCACTCACCTTTCTGTGGGTCAAACTTCATCATGACGTTGTGTGCTCCAACTCCAGTCCGGCCACCTAATAAATACACTTCTCCACGGAAAACCACAGAACTAAGGTCAACTAGGGTGGTTGGCATCATACCAACATAATTCCACTGGTTCTTTTCTATATCATAGCATTCTACAATCTCTGTAGGGTGTTGGTTTAAAGTTACTCCACCAAAACTGTATATTTTATTGTCCAGAAAGGCCAAAGTAAAATTTGATTTTGGAAATAACATTGGGGCTTTCTGTACCCATTTGTTGTGGTCATTATCATATAAAAAGACATCTTTTCTGACAGATTCTTCATCTTCAAAGTCATCAAAAGAAACTGTATCCTCATCTGCGGGTGAATCTGCATAATTTGCATGATATATATAGTTTCCGCCAGCTGCGTAAACTGCGTTGTCATCAGTCACAATCACAGCCGGATCCTCAACACAGTAGTACCTGGCCTTTTCTTCACATTCGGGGAATGTCGCCATAAAGAAAGCTTCTCTTGTCATTGGGTTGTAACAGTTTATCGATGATGGTTTGTTCTGGTCTATACCGCCAACCAGGAGAATACAATGCTCTGGCTGAATCATGCCCGACCGCAATGGAAAGGCATCTTTTGTACTGCTAGCACTGTAAACCTTCTCTGGATTTTCTAGAAACATCCGGATGTTGCGTATGAGCACCCTGCCTTTCTCACTTTCCATTAACACGGCATTTGGATACACGACTTCTTGTAGAAATTTCACGTCCACTAAAGGAAACCTCAAATGTAACATTAGCTCTCCCAGATGCTGCCTGCGGTTTTTAAAATCATGGTTCACCCATGTCATAATAGCCTCATACACAATCTCCTCCTTTTCCACATTCAACTCATCAGATGAAACTATATCCACAACTCGATCCAACGGAAGCTCGAGGAATTCCTCCGTTCTGCACACCATGGTAAAGTTCTTTTCTATGAACTCCCTGGCCTTGCCAAAAAGTTCTTCGCAGTTATGAATAGAGGCAAAGTTCTGAATGCCGATGCAATTAGCTTCATCAAGCTGTGTTTCCATAAACTTTGCACATGCTTTTTGAACCGTGGACATCTGGAGTAAGGAAGCTGTGGTTAGAAGGCTCTGGGCATTGCCTGAAGTAATTTCAAGCCTCCCAGAATATGCATATCCAATGATAAGGCTGACTGCATCCGGGTCTGTCTCCCTTAGCCATACCTTCATTAGTGTTGGAAGAAAACAGCAAAGAAAAGATTAAAGAATTACCATTAAAAACTACAAGAAAGCAAATGCAAATTAAACTTAAACAATGACATTTGAAAGCCGACAGGTTCCAAATTGCTGTTATTTAGCTGGGAGCGCAGAGTTGAGGTGAGCGCCCACCCTTTCAAAATACCACCCCACGGCTTGTACATTCATCACCTCTGGCAGCAAAAGTCCAACACCTGGCCTTCAAATGACAGAACTGTTTTAAGTAGCAGGAAAATGGACAAGTGCGAGTCTCTGACGTCGTAAAAAAACAAACAGGTACAAACATGTGCAGACGTGTGTATAAAAGCATACATATCTAAACTCGAGATAGACCACAGTCTGCTCTAGTAAAGGAAAGGTGTTGAAGATGGAGGAAACCAGCCAGGAGGCGCACCCCAGAAATCAGAATGCCACACAATTATGCCATGAAATATGTTGATTACTGCAAATATGACATATATAGGCAAACCTTCTGGCCTGGAGACACAACAGTGGAAGATAAAACTATAGGGACCACAGAGTGAATTAAAACAGACAGCGAAGTTCATACAAGAGTTACTGCAGTTATAGACACTGCAAACGAACAAAACAAAAAGAAGAAGAAGAAAGCAGACAATACAGCTAGTTTTTGTTTTCACCAGCTGCACATGTAGGTAGGATCTGCACAGCTCAATCACTAGGTTGTTTTTGACTTCTTTGACATGATTTGTCCAGTTTGGACACCTTTCTCTTTGTACCAAGACAGACAATGTGTGTGTGTGAATGTCTGTGTGTATGTGTGAATGTCTGTCTCTGTGTGCGTGTGTGTGTGCGAGAGAGAGAGAGAGAGAGAGAGAGAGAGAGAGAGAGAGAGAGAGAGAGAGAGAGAGAGAGAGAGAGAGAGAGAGAGAGAGAGAGAGAGAGAGACCTTTAAAAAAAAAAGAAACAAATCAGCAAAAAAAGATAACAGTACATCTCATCTCATACTACTATGATATAGTATATGTAAAACCCTTAGTATTTGCCTCCCTTATGGCAGCAGCTGCTGCAGAATCACCATGACCCTTTCAGTATTGTCTCATTACAAAGTACAGCACATATCATAAATAACACTTAAAAACCCTTTTCAATGCTTTGAAGCATCTTGGGTATGTGGTGCTGGTACCACACATTTATATACCCATCGGCACTCGTGCATGATGTGGTCAATATCAGGCCAGCTGCTGTTATATCCCAGGCCAGGTTGTAGTACTCATTTTAGACTGGGTCAATTGTTAATGTGGTTTCTGAGGAGAATGCAAAGAAAACCAAAGATTGACAGGAAAAAAAAAACCAATGAGCAAGTCCTACAAGAAGCAAATGAAAACCGTAATTGATTAGAGAAATTAGACGTAGACAGTCACAATTTTTTGGACACGTTATGAAAAGAAATAAACTGGAGAACTTGGTGAAAAATGGCAAGATTGAGGGGAAAAGAACATGGGGAAGGCAGAGGAGTAAATACCTGGTGGCTTGGCCAAGTGGTATGGTCAGGACAAGAACACGGAGCTGATCTACGACTCTGGTGATCGTGTGAGATGGCAAAACATGACCGCCCACACTTATTGGCATGGCACATGATGAAATCTGCTTTCATCGAGGTTCAAACACATGACCACTGTGCCAGAAAGCAAGCATGCGAGTCACTGTGCCACCACAGCTCCCAAATTATCAAGAGGGTGTGAACCCCGTGGGGATGATTTGTTGACAAAAGAAACCTGAAAGTGTTATATATCCTCTGATGATCACTAGGTTGTTGATTGAATACAAAGCCTTCTCAGATGAGGGCAGATATATGAGGTTCCATGTAAAAGTCAGTTTAAAAGTGATTCAGTTAGAAGGCAAGTGGATCTACTAAATTGCACTGAGTGAGGTCAGCATGGCCAAATCTGGTGTTCTGATGCCAAGGTAGCAGGTTCAATCCCTACACCAACCATTTAGACTAAAATGTTGACTTCTTGTCCTTGGCTTGATGACATAAATTACAAGTATCTATGAAGTTGGAGTGGTTTCGCCTAATGACGAGGGACACTGGTATTAGGGAAAGCTAACCCACACACTAAAATCAGTCCATTGCACTGTAAGTTGTACCATGTAATGGACTACGCTTGAGTTCAAAGCAAGCGAGCCCACCACAAAACTGCACAAAGTGTTTCCACATATAGCTCAGTTTCTCTCCCTGTGTAGCACAGCTTTTTCAATGATCATCTTCATCTCACTTGAAATTATCCAATAGCAAATCCTTTTCTTGATTAGGTCAAACTAGGATCTTATCGCCTAAGAGCACGAAAAAAATCTTTCAAATAGATTATCACTTTGGCTGTCCGAGGAATTGTCAACATTCTGTAAAACCACATCTGTGAGGTCTCAAGGAACTGTCAACATTCTGTAAAACCACATCTGTGAGGTCTCAAGGAATTGTCAACATTCTGTAAAACCACAACTGTGAGGTCTCAAGGAATTTTGTTTACTTGTTCACTACTGCTACTTTATCCACGTCTCTAAGCTAGTTAAAAAAGTTAGTTGCATATCCTTTGCAGGACGTAGCAGTCACTCCAGCATTTTTTTGGCTGTTCGTGATTCCTGAGCAAGTTTACATTCAGTAGTTTGCCATTGCTTTACGAATGATCGGCACCCATACCTTATCATAAAAAACCAAATGCAAGGTGGTCTGCTGCCAAATCGCCCGCAGCTGTGTTTTGAATGTGGTATGCTGGAATTACGAACTACTTCTGTACCCCTTTGCCACGGAGCCGGCCTAAGCTAGTACAACCCCCAAATATTTAAAAGGTAAAAATAACTGTACACAAACCTCTTGCTGCCTGGATTCATGCAGATCCGATGTGAACATGGCTCTGAAGTACGGGCTGGCCGCCGCCAGGACAGCCCTGTGGCATGGGATGCGGCACTCCTGGATACACATGGTCACATCCACTAAGACACCTCCCTCGAACATGGCCTTCAACTCCCCAAGCAGGTCAGTTTGGTGCTCGCTGCACTGAAGTATAGTACGTTCCATTCTGCTTTCATGAAGTCCACTACCATTCAAGAACCTTTATATGTTGTGCTGTATTCTTTTAAATCCCTCATAACAACATAGTTATCCAGTTTGTTTTGTTCACTAAGATTTCTTCAACTCGTTCACTACCAGAATATTTTACAACAATTGTTCAATGGAAGCAATAACCACTATAAAACAAGAAGTGTGTTACTCTCAAAGATGCATCTTATACTGTGTTGCATGTTAATATACCTAGGCCAGATTTATTTAGCACACTGAGACCATGTGTACAATATATTTTAACATTCATAACTTGCTTTATACACAAGGAGAACAGCTGATCACACATGGTGCATTACTGCCAACAGAAGAGTCAAGATATTTCAAGTATTATAATTTAGCAGTGAGAGGCTGCTATTTAACCAGTCTGCATAACGCCAGTTGGCATTTCAAATTAACTTGTTTAGTGTTTTCTTTCTAAACTCACTCCAAACAGTTTATTTGTAATGCACAGATTTAGGCACAAGATACGATAAACTGCAGCATATTTTAAAACCGCTGCTGCATCACTTTACTTGCAGTTGATAATATTTAAATTTGTGTCAGAATGATTGCTCAGTTTGGACAGGTCAATGTGCTGCATTCTTCTGGAATGAAAACAAAATGGGTGACAGATTTAAACAATAAGGGACTTGTAAAGAAAACAATGTTTCTTTTTAGTGGTCAACTGAAAATGTATTATTTCACTACACATCTAACAAACATCTTAACATTATTATATTTGTACAATTAAATTACATTACATCTGTATGATAAACTGTCAGAAAGCCTAGACAACACATAAGAAATGAAACTTTTGGGCCAAACCTCTGACACATGACAGATTGCTACAAATACTTCAGAATTTTACCCGATCTCTCTCTCTCTCTCTCTCTCTCTCTCTCTCTCTCTCTCTCTCTCTCTCTCTCTCTCTCTCTCTCTCTCTCTCTCTCTCTCTCTCTCTCTCTCTCTCTCTCTCACTTAGTAATTTAACAAGATACCACAATTTTCATCATCAATTCTTAATTCTGTAGTACCAACAATCCAGAAAGCATGTTATATGAAGAAATGAAATCTGTTTAATTCAGACATTTGACAAGCATAAATTACCCAAGTATAGAGAAATTAACTGGAGATTGTTCAAATTCTCTTCTACAGAAGAATGCTGAGAACATCTGGACAAATTAAAATAATAATGTAGCATGCATCCTTTCCCATTGCAACATATGCCTGTGAGACCTGGACACTTACTAAACAAGCTGAACAGCTGCATAAATGCCTTTGAATATAAATGTTATAGACAGGTTCTAAGAATATCTTGGATACAGAAAAGACAAAATGCATCCATACGACAAGAGTTGAATACTGAAGAAGGTTGGTTACTTAGACGATAAAACAAAGAAATTGAAATACTTTTGAAGTCAGAGTTGGTTCGCCTGATGGCGAGGGACACTGTTAATAGTGCAACCGCATGGATGGAAAGTTGTTCAATCTCAGAAGGCTGAAAGCTGAAACCAAAACTAACAGCGACACCGTCCGAGAGCTGCTGTTTGCTGATGATTGCGCTCTATATGCCAACTCAGAGGCAGACATGCAACACAATGTTTCAGCTTTCTCATATGCCTGTGCCAACTTTAGGCTCAATATCAACTTGGAGAAGACTGTAGTTATGTACCAGCCAGCTCCAGGGAATAATCACACCTGTGCCGAATATCAAGGTGAATGGTCATAGACTAAGTGTGTGGACAAATTCACCTATCTTGGCAGCACTGTGTCACAAGCTGCCACAATTGATGACGAAGTGAATGCAAGAATCTCCAAGGCCAGTGCTGCCTTTGGCAGACTGTACAAGAATGTATAGGGACAGAAATGGAATAAGCCTGCAAACAAAGCTGAAAGTCTACAAAGCAGTTGTATTATCCACACTGCTATATGCTTGTGAAACCTGGACTGTTTATCAGCGACACGCTAGGAAATTAAACCACTTCCACACAGTCTGCCTTAGGAAGCTATTGAAGATTAAATGGCAAGACAAGATCCCAGACACTGAAGTTCTAGAAAGAGCGTCCATGCCCAGTATCCACACTCTACTAATGAAGAATCAGATTCGCTGGGCTGGTCACTTAACTCGCATGCCAGATCACAGGCTCCCTAAACGAATTTTTTACGGCGAGCTGCGTTGTGGTAAACGCTCTCAAGGCGGCCAGAGGAAACGCTTTCAAGACACTCTGAAAATCTCACTGAAAGCTTTTGGAATTCATCTTGACACCTGGGAGACTGCTGCCAAAGACCGAAATTTGTGGCGTACATCATTACGCAAGGGTGCAATCACTTGTGAAGCAACCAGGACTGCAAGAGCTGTGAAGAAAAGGCTGGATAGAAAAACCACTGCAGGAGATCCTCCTCCTGGAACGTTAAGTATTCTTTGCCCACATTGTCAAAGAACATTTTGAGCCAAAATAGGCCTTATCAGCCATCTTAGAACTCACGGCTCCATACTTTCAACCCCACATGGATGAATGAATGGTCATCATCATTCTTGATGGACAAACAACATAACTATAGGGAAAGCTAATCCACGCGTGCAACATTCAGCCCAGCATTACTGGAATTAGTGTGTATGGACTGCACTTGAGTTCAAAGCGAGCGAGCGCAAAATACAAATTGAAATATTTTGATCATTTGAAATGCCAGTTTGGAGAGAACAATAATGGAGGGGTATATGCCTGGGAAGAGAGGAAGGGGAAAGCCAAAGAGACGATGGGTGCAGGATGTGGCTGATGAGTGTATCAGTTGCGGGACATTTTGCTTATGACCGAGGTTTCCAGAGGGCTGATATGGGAGCAGAGTTCTGCAAAGGACATGCTACTGAATGAATGAATGATGCAAGAGTAATCTAATAAGTGATGTATGAAAGAAGAGAGGCAAGAAGAGCAGCAGTCTGTGTGCTCAGTTATTAACCCTTTAAATATAAAGTTCATTCACTCTTCAACTAGCAGTCACTTATAGATATTTTCAGTATGTCTGAATTGTCCAATATGAGTGCTCCAACTACAGGTGCTCTTGAAAACAACAGATCAGCTCACTTAATACCTCGCAGTCCAGCATGCCTCAGACAGTATATCCATGTCAGTCATTGTAAGAGAGAAGTGTCTACACCTGAGGTTTGGAGATGATGTAATTCCATCCCAGTGGGCAAGCAACAGACTTACTTGGAGAATGCTTGTGAGCACTCCCTATGGTGTAACACTTGGATGCTGATAGTTTACCATCATCATGAGGAACTGCTGTGATCCAGCAATATGCATCAATGTGGCAAAGCTACAGTTTATCCATCCTTTAATATCAATCCAGGATATCCTGTCCGCCTCTTTGAAGCTTGTAAACTGTGCCTAGTAGAAATCTTGCTGTTCCACCAAACAAATTTAAGGCAAATATACTCTTCTTCTCCAGCTGCCCTTTATCTTCCATTTTTGTTTGGTCCAAACATCCTTTTTGTTTGGTACTGAATCTGTTAAGTTAATGATTTTCTGTAGAATCCCAAAGTACCTTTCATTTTCCAAAGGGATTCCCTATGAATGCTGTCAAAGGTCTTTTCATAGTCCACATATTAAATATAAAGTGGTGACTTCAATTCAATGTTTTGCTCTCATAAGTTCAAATTAGACAGAAGTGCCACTGCTGTGTGGCACATTATGACATTATGTCAATATGTAGAACTACAGCGTTAACTAATGGCATTAGAACAACACACCAAAACTCAGTTGACACAGCTCTGTATTTCTAGTAGTAGTAGTAGTAGTAGTAGTAGTAGTAGTAGTAGTAGTAGTAGTAGTAGTAGTAGTAGTAATATTAGTAGTAGTAGTAGTAATATTAGTGCCGGCTTCGTAGCTTAGAGGTTATGACTTTTCTCCGTAATCTCGTATACTCTCGTGGGTAACGTGATGACGGTGAGAATCAGCAGTGGTTCAAATCGCATCAGTAACTTACGGGGTATGTGAGCCAGCTGCTCAGAAAGCAATGGCAAACTACTGAGCGTAATCTTGCCAAGAAATCAACATACAGCTGAAAGATGCTGGTGTTGACAGCAATGTCCTGTAAAGGATATGAAAAAAAAAAAAGTAATAGTAGTAGTAGTAGTAGTAGTAGTAGTAGTAGTAGTAGTAGTAGTAGTAGTTATTAAGTATTGTACTACTTTTAAGTTTAGTTACTAATATAATATTAATAATAATAATAATATTAATATTGTACTAACTATATTACTATTATATATATATATATAATATATATATATATATATATATATATATATATATATATATATATATATATATATATATTATATATATATATAACATAACAAAGGAATTTCATCCACGCCTTGCATATTTCTATTAGTTATTTATAACAACAAATAAATAAACCCCAATTTCACCATATAAAGCAATGGCCACTATCTTATTAGTGAATCCTTCCATCCCTGACTGGTAATTTTGATAACTTTCACCGTGACGACGGCACACAATCTGAGGATTGACAGAGCGAGACCTCCCCGTCGCTAGCAGACTTCACACGTAAACAATACCTTAGCTACATGTTCACAACAGCCCAGCAATCAAGCAGGCAAAAACAACATACGAATATGTAAAAACGCAGAAAAGAGAAGACTGGTGGCAACTGTGATCATGCTGCCATCAGTAATCAGATGCACCACATCAAACGTATGAGTCATCATCAACGGTTTCCTTGGCCTGCCGTCATTTTTATCTTTCCTTTTTTTCACGTTTGGCTTACTACTACAGCTTCCGGTTTGTTACAAGCGAGACAACCGGGGTAATTCTGGCGCTGTCTGTTGAGACTGTATGTGTTAGTCTCCCTTGAAAGACTGAATAATATGATATAACAACATAAACTAAAGCAATACCTCTGAAGTCGGAAGGGGTTCGCATCATGGCAAGGGATACTGGTAAAAGAGAAAGCTAATCCACAAGCAAAAAGCAGTCCTGTGTACTGGAATTAGTAGTATGTGTATGGACGTACGCTTGAGTTCAAAGCGAGCGAACGTTAAAGCAAAAAAAAAAAAAAAACGAAAGCAGTAAGATAAATTCTTCAAGCTGAAATATACAACACACCATACATCACATCTACACACACACGCACAGTTAAATATGGCAGGCAATATATCGTGCAGTCTATTGTTTGTGTATTCGTTATTCAAATTCAATGCGGGAACATATTCCTTTGAATATAAAATAACACGAAGTAATGCATCTTTACAGAACAAATTACGGAAAACATAGGGCATTGCGACGAATAAACTTCATCTGCAAACAATTTCACAAAATACGACATATAAACACGAGAAAGATACTACAATGACCACATTAAGGCATTATAGCCGAAGAATCGGAAGATGAAAGACACAATGAGAATAATGAAAAGAAAACGAACAAAATGTCATTGATGTCTACCCCGTGTGTTGTGTTTTGTGTATTTGTTTGATGATGACAGCTAGTCGCTGTCATTTATATTTTACTGCTAATATAGTACCTTGCGGTGTATGGCAAGGGGGGGGGGGGGGGGGGGGGGTCCTTGAGCCTGAAGAATTAAGACCGCCTGACTAATGCAGTCGCCGCGAACTGTGCAGGTTAGAGTTTTCTTTTAGCCCACGACAGAAAAGAAAACACCACACCTTACCGTGGATTCGAACCTGGGTCTCCCGAAAGAGAATCCGGCAATCTAGCCACTCGGCCAGCCGCTCTAATCGTTGCAACGTCGTATTTTCAGTAAATGTGTTCTGTAAAGCTGCATTACTGCGTGTTATTTTATATTGTTTACATTTTCACAGCTTTACCAGAGTTCCACTAATGTTATTCGATCTTAAGAAACGGATGCGGCTCCGAGTCACCAGAGGATCTGGCTGATATTCATTACTCTGAGGAGAGGTTACATGGTCACATAATCAGACTGAAACCGGTATCATTATTATTGGGACTCTTCTCAAGATGAGGACGGAGAAGGTATGGGAATGATCCGAGCTCTCTTTTTTTTTTACTCCAACTATCTCAACACGTCATGTGATGGAAACCGGTCATGTAATTGATAGAGACAGCGCTTTTCGCGTGTTGTTTCATACATAAAATAAAGAAAGACATGATAGTCCATTTAAAATACTGTAGTGATCAGTGGTCAGAGGTTTTAGTCGACAGTCGTCACTCAGAGGTAAAGCAAGATGGACATGTGCTCCGTTCTCATCTTCAACAACCAGCGAAGAGTCCCAATACTATTGGTACCAGTTGCAATCTGATTATGTTACCGTCTGGCCTTTCCTTGGAGTACTGAATGTCTGCCAGATCATAAGGTCACTCCCAGCCGAATCATTCATTCATTCATTCATTCATTCATTCATTCATTCATTCATTCAGTAGTATGTCCTTTGCAGAATCTCGCTCCCATAACAACCATACGGAAAACGTCTCTGTTTTAAGCAAGATGTCCCGCGTCCGATACGCCTATTTTGAGATCATCTGCCACACCCTGCACCCATCTCCTCTCTGGCCTTCCTCTTCTTCGCTTCCCATGCATTTACCCCTCCATTGTTGTTCTCTCCGAACTTTCATGACGTTTCAAGTGACCAAAATAGTGTAGTAGTTTCTCTTTATACTTTTACAGTGTGACAGTTTAATCTTTAAACGTGTGCAGCGTGGCAATTAAATCTTTACACTTGTGCAGCGTGATAGTTTAATCTTTACACTTGTGCAGCGTGATAGTTTAATATTTACACTTGTACATTTTGACAGTTTCATCTTTACATTTATAAAATGTGACAGTTTTAATCTTCACGCTTGTACAGTGTGACAGTTTAGTCTTTATATTTATACAATATGACAGTTTTAACCTTTACATGTGTACAGTGTGACAGTTTAATCTTTACACTTGTACAGTGAGGCAGTTTTAATCTTCACACTTGTACAGTAAGGCAGTTTTAATCTTTACAGTTGTTCAGTGTGGCAGTTTAATCTTTAGACTTGTACAGTGTGACAGTTTTAATATTTACACTTGTACAGCGTGACAATTTAATGTTTACACTTGTACAGCGTGACAGTTTAATGTTAACACTTGTACATCGTGACAGTTTAATGTTTACAGTTGTACATCGTGACAGTTTAATGTTTACAGTTGTACATCGTGACAGTTTAATGTTTACAGTTGTACAGTGTGACAGTTTAATATTTACACTTGTACAGTGTGACAGTTTAATGTTTACACTTGTACAGTGTAACAGTTTAATCTTTACACTTGTACATCGTGACAGTTTAATCTTTACACTTGTACATCGTGACAGTTTAATCTTTACACTTGTACATCGTGACAGTTTAATGTTTACACTTGTACATCGTGACAGTTTAATCTTTACACTTGTACATCGTGACAGTTTAATGTTTACAATTGTACATCGTGACAGTTTAATCTTTACACTTGTACATCGTGACAGTTTAATCTTTACACTTGTACATCGTGACAGTTTAATGTTTACAATTGTACATCGTGACAGTTTAATGTTTACACTTGTACATCGTGACAGTTTAATCTTTACACTTGTACATCGTGACAGTTTAATCTTTACACTTGTACATCGTGACAGTTTAATGTTTACACTTGTACATCGTGACAGTTTAATCTTTACACTTGTACATCGTGACAGTTTAATCTTTACACTTGTACATCGTGACAGTTTAATCTTTACACTTGTACATCGTGACAGTTTAATCTTTACACTTGTACATCGTGACAGTTTAATCTTTACACTTGTACATCGTGACAGTTTAATGTTTACAATTGTACATCGTGACAGTTTAATCTTTACACTTGTACATCGTGACAGTTTAATCTTTACACTTGTACATCGTGACAGTTTAATGTTTACAATTGTACATCGTGACAGTTTAATCTTTACACTTGTACATCGTGACAGTTTAATGTTTACACTTGTACATCGTGACAGTTTAATCTTTACACTTGTACATCATGAGTTTAATCTTTACATTTCTTCAATGTGGTGGCTTAACTTAATCATCACACATGTACAGTGTAACAGTTTTATCTTTATACTCGTACATCGACGAGCTGATATTTCCATAAATGTTGTCTTCAAATGGTGCGGGTGTAAGCCAAAATAGCCTTCTCTGTTCTGCATGTGTTGGACCCTACTGCAACAAATGTTTACGCAATGGCAGTGCAGGAGTTACGTATAAGCTACACAAGCTATAGCTTAGGGCCCCCAAGAAAGTGGGGGGGACCCAAAGAATATTGTTCGAGTGAGCAATTGTCATATACGTATACTTAAATATACTGCAGTATTATTAGCATATATTATCGGATTTTGTTAAAGGTTCCAGGGATCTTTTCGATCATTTTGAAAAAGAAGCAAAGACAAAATTGCCTGATGTTGATTACAAGAAAATAAGATATAGAAGAAGGCATATCAATGATGATGAAGATGATGCTTTAGAGAACCTTGAGCCAAGAGACAAGTTCAGAATCAAAACATTTATACCTGTGATGGATGCGTTAGAGTCAAGTCTGGCACAGAGGGCCTCAGTATACAATGATGCTGCAAAAAAGTTTTCATTCTTAACAAAACTAGAAGCTACAGAAGAAGATATTCATGAAGGAGTTAGTGCTTTATGCCAAACATATCCTGAAGATGTGGACATGAATCTTGTAGGAGAAGTCAAGCATTTTCATCAATATGTTAGACATAGTCAAGCCCATAGTTCAGCGGAACAAGATAGTCTGACACATCAGGATCTGTATAGGGTAATATTTAACGATCGTGTCCAATCAGCATTCCCTAATGTAGAAGCAATTTTGAGATTGTTTCTTAGTATGATGGTTGCAAATTGCTCTGGAGAAAGATCTTTTTCTCAACTGAAGAGGATAAAAAATGAATTTAGAACAACAATGACTCAAGATAAATTATGTTCCCTCAGTCTCATGTGCATAGAAAGCGACAAACTACGCAGTTTATCATTTGATGATGTCATCAGTGACTTTGCTCTGGCAAAGGCAAGAAAGAAAATATTTTAGTTTAATATAATTCCTTAATTCTTATAACATGTTTCAAGAGATTAGATAATAAGCCTTTGTAAATTGTGCCTTTTAAAAGAACTTTTGTTTCTTTTTACCAGAGCTTGCATTTTTAAGTTTGTTATGAATAAAAATGATTTTAAGTTAAAGATTTATTATTTCACTATCAATATACTTCTTAATTGTATTTCAGTTTAACCCTCTAGGTATCCGAAAATCATATTTGTCACTGACATAGAATATCTGGACTTATAAAGGGTCCCATATTTCAAATAGCTTAGGGCCTTATTAAGTCTAAATCCGGCCCTGCGCAATGGAGACTTATAGTGGAACATGCGTGCGCCGTGTAAGCAGATGTTGATGTTGTTATATCGGACTGGCTTCCCAGTTCGTTAAACAAACATGAACCCAGGATGATAAACACAAATTCGAAAGACGCGTAACAAAGCAACACAACATTTTCATACAAATATGGTTACAGCCAAAAATAACATGAATTTGAAGCTATCATAAAAGATTATAGTATATGTATTTGGGCAGAACAAATATTTTGGAAGCAATTAATAATAATAATAATAATAATAATAATAATAATAATAATAATAATAATAATAATAATAATAATAATAAATCTTCCACTTTTACCATCAAGCGGCCTGGGGATGAATAATTGGTGTTCCGCCGCCCGATGGTTGATACTGGATAATGTCATTCTATATAACTTTACTATTTTGTATGTCAATCCATTGTCTCCTTGAGCTTCCTCTTCCTCTCTATCAGATCTTCTTTAGTGGTGCGATAGTGCTGATAACTGTTTGTGTTGCATTCTAACGAGATGGCCGAAACATGTGATCTTCAGCCTTCCAATATATGTGACACAAGGTGTTGATCCTACTGTCTATGTGATAGCATCATTTCTTACTCGGTCTCGGGTGGTTCTGTTGGTATATCTTCTCAGGCATTTTATATTACAGCTGTTTAATTTGCGTATGTGTGATTTTGGATAATGTCCCAATTTGACACTGGTAGTATAAGGCAGGTGTGAATATATTATTTATTATCTGTTGTGTTGTTGTCATAGGTGCAGGGTGTATATTTAATGATTGTGCATTGTTTGAAAATATTGCCGGTCCAAGTTTTGTATTTACCGATTATGTTGCATGAACTTTACTGATGGTGAATACAAAACTTGGACCGGCAATATTTTCAAACACTGCAGAGCCATTAAAATACATCTTATTGTGATGTTTCAGTATCGGTGTCAGTTGATATATACAACTGTTGTATGTACTTTGCATGTCCTTTGCAGGACGTTGCTATCTACCGATTATGTTGCATGAACTTTACTGATGGTGAATACAAAACTTGGACCGGCAATATTTTCAAACACTGCAGAGCCATTAAAAATACATCTTATTGTGATGTTTCAGTATCGGTGTCAGTTGATATATACAACTGTTGTATGTACTTTGCATGTCCTTTGCAGGACGTTGCTATCTACCCCAAACCAGGCTGATGCTTTAGTCCGTTGTGCGTTCAGTAGTT
The DNA here is from genome assembly GCA_014155875.1 of Cepaea nemoralis. Taxonomy (NCBI): domain Eukaryota; kingdom Metazoa; phylum Mollusca; class Gastropoda; order Stylommatophora; family Helicidae; genus Cepaea; species Cepaea nemoralis. The sequence goes on from JACEFZ010019101.1 coordinate 1,524,480, forward strand.
TACCATTGGTTTTTGAACTAGAATTCGACGTTTAAGTCAAACTTAATGCCGATGTAGGCGTTGAACATCTTACCTCGCCTTCAGCGCATTGGGAGTTAGAGAGCTCTATCCTTTCTGCCATATGGACTTGATAAATATATAAGCGCACTTACTTTTTGATATGTGAATTCGATTATAGTACTAAAACCCATACGTATGCAAATGATTTTTTTTTTTTTGGTGAAACACAATTATTGGTAATTAGTTAAAGGGTTAACAAGGAGTTGTCACCGTGGCACTCCAGCCAAATCCATTCGTGTTCCGTCTCACGCAGAAAATTTTTCAAGGTGTTGATGCTGATAGTTTTATTGATCTAAAGGTACAGGATGACCTTTTCACTCCTTGTGGCGTAAGAGTATAATGTCTTAGCACCTTATCTCGATAGACCAATCGGCATACGATGGGTAATGTTGTCATTATCTATATCATACCTTCCGCCTTTATCTAGCATGACATTTCATGGTGCCCATTTACCTGGAGACTCTCTAAATTTAGTTGCATGTCCTTCACAGGACGTAGCAGTCAACCCCAGCATTTTGGCTGTTCGTGATTCCTGGCAAGTTTAACGTTCAGTAGTTTCCATTGCTTTCTGAACGACCGGCACCTATACCTTTTTCGAAAAAAACCAGCACCGCTGTGTTTCGAACCCGGGTATACGGGGTTACGAAACGCGTCCGTCACGCCTTCGCCTACGGAGACCGTAGATAAAAGAAAATATCAGATCTGCAGGGGAAATCAAACACGTGATCACAGAGCCAACAGGGCGACCAAAGCTCACTCCCTTATACATTCACATATACTAATAAACAATAGTGTTCGGGCATTCAGTCTTCCACCGATTCACATTTTCACCTCTCCGTGTAACGTTCTTTCATCTCCTTTCCCATTGTGGACAATACTACTGGAAGGCCTCGGTTAACGTCGGGGTTATATTCTTGGAAAACGTGACGTTAAGTGAAACGTCATATAGCGAAACACTATTTCCCATAGAATTAAATTAAAACAGTGTATTGTGTACTACAGTAGTGTTTATTTTGATGGTTGTTGATATTTATTGGCTAAATAGAGGTGGGTTGGAGTACGAGTGGTAGAGTTATTGGGACGTAGAGGCATTACATTCTGCCTCTTCATCTGAGGATAACACTGTAACCTCTTCCTGCTTCTTTTCCTGGCTCTTCTTTGCTTGAACAAAAAATGTGTCCAATGTCTGCTGCACAGTAACCACACCCTCCTCAATCATGACCTTTAACTCTGCAGGGAAATGCTCTGCAGCTTCAGTATCAGCACTCACCGCTTCACCTGTTGTCTTAATGTTGTGCAGGTGTGAACGCTTCTTAAAGCAATCAAACCAACCACGACTCGCTCCAACACTATCATCAGCACTACTAGTACTGCTCTCACCCGCTTTCTTAGCTAGATCTTCATAGAGAGACTTTGCTTTCTCTTGGATAACCATCTTGCTCACAGGCATATTCCGTTGGTTCTGGTCTTCAATCCAGACGGCCAATAGTGCTTCCATGTTCTCCATAAGAATACTTCTGGTACGAGTGATCTTGGAAGCACTCAAAGGGGTTACGTTTTTAGCACCCTCTTTGATTTTGTCAGCACCTGCATGAATTGTCCTTACCGTGGTTGGAGGTAAACCATGGACTTTACCGATATCAACAGCCCGATCGCCAGCCTCAAAACGACGTTATGGCGAAACGTAGCGACGTAAAGTGAAGTTAATCCCTAATGTGACAACGACGTTATAGCGAAACGACGTATGCCGAAGCGACGTGTAGCGGGGCCTTCCAGTAGTCGCTTTGGGAAAAACAGGTACATATCCTTATTATTACAACATAGCAGTTGCTATGTTAAGTCTGAACTAGTTCTTTCTCACTATCTTTTTAATCTGTTTACAATTGATTTATTAGTACTGTTTAATCAGATTAATAGAGCAAGCGCAGTGGCCTGCACCCTGACATGACAACCCGGTGGTCGTGAGTTCCAATCCCAGTCACGGTGTGGATTTGTTGTTATTGACCTGAAATCCTACGTTGACTTCACCGAAAATGGGCACCAGGAAATGTTCTGGAAATATTGTTTATTTACTTGTGTAAGCTCGTGTTGTTCTTAGCTCTTGATTTCTTTCCTTTTTTTCCGCTCGATTTAAACTCGAGCGCAGCCCAAGCTAGACTGATTTTCGCTTTCCTTATAACAAGTATCCCGCTGCAGTCTGCAGTCCTACCAGTCTCAACCCCGGCAAGGAATGGGAGCCTGTGCCTCCAGATTTTAAGTGCACTTTCTCCTGCATTATCACACTTGACAGGCGGTGCAGAAAACAGAACCCTGCCACTGTCAATGCAGAGGTTAACGCGCTCATCTATGAACACTCAGACAACCCCAAAGTGCTCATCTATACAGATGGATCTGTTGTAAAGAAGCAGAGAAGTGCATGGGCATTTACAGTCCCGTTCAAGCGGGCCGAACCGTTCAAGAATCCAGTGGTGCCCACTCTATGACTACGAGCAACATGACCTTGGAGGTGATGGCAGTAACACAGGCTTTCCTATGGCTAGAATCACAGCATTATACCAACGTGTGTGTACTAAGTGATTCAATGAGCATGATTTAGAAGGTCGAAGCTGGATCTGTACGTAGACAGTGGACTGAGTAGCTGAGGAAGTCTGTTGTCCGTAAAATCACCTTCATCTTCGTCCCGGGACATGCGGGAGTCGAGGGAAATGAACGAGCTGATAAACTGGCTGGCTCTGCACCCCCTGTAGATGGCCAGCCCATGGATCGTGCCGATGTTATTAACGTCCTTAAAGACATGTCGAGAACAGAAGACTTTGACGTCAGTGAATCCACATCGCTGTCCATGATGAAAGACTTGGGAGTAAGAATTGGCACGGCCAGACACGAGAGGTACATCGGGGAAACGAGGTGCCTCGTTAACCAACACAGAACTGGCACTATTAGCCACCGAACGCGCATGCATATGCTGGGGGGGGGGGGGGGGGGAGGATCTTAGCACCTATGGACATGTCCGGATTGCAATGAAGATACCCCAACTGATAACTGAAGTGTCCATCAGGCAAACTCACTAGGACCTCTGAGTCAAGAACGAGAAGTCAATATCTTAGTCTAAATCTCTGGTGTAAGGGTTGAACCCGCTACCTCGGCGTCAGCACACCGAAAGTTTAAGAGCGAGCGCATTTATCCATTCGGCCATGCTGACCTCTAAAACATGATATTATCTACGATATTACAAGGGCGTGTTATTATTTAGAGGATTACACGGCTCTGATATCATGCACGGCCTTTATATTATGAATGAGTGCCGATTTGTCTAAACATATTATTCTAGAACAATATACCTAAAACACCCCATTGCGTGAAAATCTGCCCTTTACTTACTTTACGGTTATGTACGAGGGACCTCAAGATGTGACCTAGTAAGCAAAGAAGGCTGTTCTTCGAAAATATTTGGGAGCCTCTTATCTCGACAAAATCTACGTACCCCTGTAAATAAAGTGCTGTATCAAACAGGGTTAATACTTCATTCATAAAGTGTGCATATACATTGCTATTCCAGACTATCCTTTTCAAGTTTGTGTATGCAGCTCAATAGCGAGGTATGTATCTCCGTCACGCAAGAGCTACTATATACAAATCTTTCTTGGGTTGGAGGACATTCATCCACGCAAATACTGCAAAACAACATTGATAATAAACAACAGATGACAGATGGAATCGCGGTAACTCGAGAAACTGTTGATTATTTTAGCATTTAGGTGTTGTAGCTAAGAATTTTTAAAAGATACTGTAAATTACATAGGCTATTTATATATAATATATTATAGTAATATATAATTATATAATATATAATTGGGCATGTAAATAACATTATATATATTTTTTGCATTCGCTCTGTTTGAACTCAAGCGTAGTCCAAACTCGTTCTACTACTTCTAGTGCACTGCACCGATATTTGCGTGTGGATTAGCTTTCCCTATTACCAGTGTCCCTCGCCAGCAGGCGAAATAACTCCGGCTTCTGAGGTACTTGTAATCTACGTCCCCAAGTCAAGAACGAGAAGTCAATATTCCAGTCCGCCAGGCCGATGTAGGGGTTGAACCCGCTGCCTACCTCATTAGCACATCGGAAGTCTAAGAGCGAGAGATCTTATCCATTCCGTCATGCGGATGTTATAAATGTGTTCTGCCGGTAAAATATGATTGTTCGCTTATTCTATGGGTTTTCCTTCTTGGCATTGGCTTAGTGTCTGTTTACAGTTAAAATCTGAGCTGATTCGGTGCCTCACAAACAGTAGGTTTGGACCAAACATACATGATAAACAATCAAATTAACAAACATTATAATGTAAATGTTCATTCACTAAGTTTTAAAATTGCTGAAGACATCAAGAAACAGATAGATGAGGATATACAGACGAATATGTCGTATTTCATGGAAACAAAAACAATCAAACGCAGAGGTTCTAGAAAAACTAGGAATGAAGAGAGAGAGAGTTGATGAAAGAGATAAAGAGGAGGCAAGTGAAATATTTCGGCCACGTTAAAAGACATGATACTCTTATAAAAACCATACTGGAGGGCAAGGTTGAGGGCAAGCGAGCAGGAGGTAGACAACGATGCAAGTGGGAAGATAACTTCAAGAGATGGACGAACAGCAGTCTGACAGAATGTAGTCAAGACGAGAGACAGTGTTGGAGATCCATTGCAGCCAATCTTCATTGTGGAGACGGCACCTGATTGCTTGATTGATTGATTGATTGATTGATTGATTGATTGATTGATCAAGAAACAAAAGAAATATCACGATGACGCTAATATGGCGATGTATCGTCCTTCTGTTTAATTGATTACATGCCATGGAATACTGAATCGTCTTAAGCGACTTTCCGTACCGGCCATGGGCTTATATATCGCTGAAATGTTGTCATTGTGTTATAATACAACATTTCTGCTACCATATTAATTAATAACTTTAAGTTATAACTGCAACACACCCCTACTTCCCATTTTCGGTCATTAATTTTTGTTTGGTCAAGCCTACTTTTTGTTTGGCTCAGAATCTGTTAAATTGGAGGTCACATTTGGCGATATATTATCCTTCGGCACTGAGTTGTACACTACTGAACGTAAACTTGCCCAGGAATCACGAACAACCTTAAAAATGCTGGGATTGACTGCAACGTCCTGTAAAGGATTTGCAACTAACCTTTTTGTTAAACTGATTCAGTTAAGACCCGAGGAGATAACATTGCTGATTTAAGCCAAACCCCAGGGGTCTGTGTTCGCTTTGTGTAAGCATGCCATGGTTTCATCCTAACACGCCTCTCCGAAACTATCGTTATTTACGTCGTTCCATCGTTATTTACGTCCCAATCGTTTACCTCCCAATTTAATTCCATCGTTATTTACGTCCCAATCGTTTACGTCCCAATTTACTTCCATCGTTATTTACGTCCCAAAGTCAAGGGCCAGAAGTCAACATTTTAGTCCAATTGACCGGTATAAGGCTTGAACCCGTCACCTCGCCTTCAGCACACCGAAAGTTTAAGAGCGACCTCTCTTATCCATTCTGCCACGTAGACCTCCACTTTATACAATTAAGTTTTAATGAAAGAAGATAAAATAACTATGTAGATTCATCGCCCTTATCTCCCCCTTGGTAACTCCTGTGCAAACCAGCTTAGTTGTGCTTCTATACCAGGCGAAGCAAACCTTCAAGGGGAGCTCTTTCAAAGGTGATTTGCCAAGGAGCCTCAACTACACATGTGAAATACGCCTGAAAGCGAGGGAACTGGCAATTTACATTACTTACTTTGCCTATTACGAGTAGTTTATAAAAAAAAAAATATGGGCCACTGCATGTTCGGCGTGCTTTAAGGCAGGTAAAAGAAATCTTTGCTTTTTAAATTACTTATATATCAAACCTACAAGAAGTTAAACAATTTAATTATCTAGGAAGTATGATCCCAGAAGATGGCAGAATGGACAGAGACATCGAAATCAGATGTCAAAAAGCAAGTGCGGTTACATATCAACTATCACCCATACTGAAATATCCAAATATATCTATGTCTGCAAAACGACAGATCATTCAATAGCATATTCACACCAACCCTATTCTACTAATTTCAAACTAGGACATTATTCAAATCACACTTTCGCAAACTCTGCGAGATGAGATGCTTGGGGAAAGCAACCAACTTAACAGTCCGAGACTGAGTAAGAAATTATGTTATCAGACAGACAAGAAATCAACACCTTGTGTCACATATGTTGAAAGGCAAAAGATCAGATGATTCGGCCACCTCGTTATAATGCAACTCTATCAACCACCAGAACTTTGCGCTACATCAAAGAAGATCTGATGCGAGAGCAAGAGGACGCCCGAGAAGAAAATAGATTGACGACATCAAAGATATTGTACAATCACACGGAATGACATTGCCCAGTGCCATCCATCGGGCGCTGGATTGCCAGCTATTCCTCCCCACGGGGCTTGTCGGCAAAAGTGGATGATAATGATGATGATGATGATGATGATGATGATGATGATGATGATGATGATGATGATGTCAAACACACATACACATACACTCTATGCTACCAATGCCAAACCTGGACAATGATAGAAAAAGAGAACATAAAATTTACAATGAGAGGAATACTCAACGTATCAAGAAGAGAGGACAATCAGAAAAACTGAAATGAGGACTAAATTGAAGGTCATTACAAATCAGCAAGTTAATTGGTCTCATAACTAAGCTACCAATTGACAATATTCCACAACAAGCAATGATCTACAGACGAAATGGAACCAGAAGAGCGGTCGACCGTGTAAACGATAGACAGATGGAATAGCAATGTCCATGAGAATCTCGACATATAAAGCCCATACACTGGCACTCTCTAGCTGTTTATGCTCCACTTCGACACTTCAGTGTACAAAAGGAACAAGATGAGATGAAATGATGAGATAGATATCATACACACACATGTACATAAGTAAATAAGAAGACACTTATATCCTATCTGATTTGGACAGTGGGTTCGAAAACAAGTCCGCAAAATACCTTCGGCAGACGTGCACAATGCGTACTTTAGTCTGCTTTCGATGACAGAAGAGTCAAGGAAGGGGCACAATCTTTCGAATCATAGTCTTGTTTTAAGTTAGTTGCATTTCTTTTAGAGGAAATTGATTTTAACCCTAGTATTTGCTGGCTGTGATTTATTCGGCATTTTAATTCAACAGTTTGCCATTGCTTTATAAACAATTGACTTCTCTTACAATAAAAATCAGCGCAAAGTGGTCTCATTCCATTTCACCCTTTGTTGATTTCGAACCCGCTACTCGGTATGTTAGGAAATTATGAAACTGCGTCTCACTATTACCTAATCCACAGACGCTGGTTCATAATGTGTGACTTCGAATATTTCCGTTATAGGCCTCTAGTGCAGTATCCGTGTTGTATAACCTTAATGCCTTTGCCTTGCTTTTTACAGCAGACTGCAAAGGGTTGTGTAAACATGGTGTATTATAACGTCAGATTGTGGCTATAAACATAGTGTCATTATAACGTCAGATTGTGTCTATAAACATAGTGAAATTATAACGCTAGATTGTGGATATAAACATAGTGTCATTATAACATCAGATTGTGGCTATAAACATAGTGTCATTAAAACGTCAGATTGTAGCTATAAACATAGTGTCATTATAACGTCAGTTTTTGTCTATAAAAATGGTGTAATTATTAGGTCAGATTGTGTCTATGAACATACTGTTATTATAAGGTCAGGTTGTGTTTATAAACATAGTGCAATTCTAAGGTCAAATTGTGTCTATAAACATAGTGCAATTATAACGTCAGATTGTGTCTATAAACATGGTGCAATTATAACGTCAGATTGTGTCTATAAACATAATGCAATTATAACGTCAGATTGTGTCTATAAACATGGTGCAATTATAACGTCAGATTATGTACATAAACATAGGGCAATTATAAGGTCAGATTGTGTCTATAAACATGGCGCAATTACAACATTAGATTGTGTCCGCCGTACGATATCTTCATCCCGGATTACTATCCTCATGCGCATCATCTCACAACGGAAGTAAGTGTAATGTTGTAGTTCCGCAGTTTATTTCTGGGGTAACCATCACCATCAAGTGCCTTGCCGATTGAAGTAGGTTATTCTTCTCTAAATCTTGCGAAAACAAACAGTATGTATCATTTTATATGCTGACACTCTTCTGCGACACGGCAGAAGGATGTCAAGAATTGTCTCTCACTGTCTTCCTCTATCTCTCTTTCCACAAATCTTTCCAGTTGTCATAATGTGTTCTAGTTTTTGTCGTCTCATAATATGGCTAAAATTGGTGGCTGGCTCTTTCTGATGTTTGTGATCAGTTGTATTTTCTGATGTTTGTGATCAGTTGTATTTTCTGATGTTTGTGATCAGTTGTATTTTCTGATGTTTATGATCGGTTGTATTTTCTGATGTTTGTGATCAGTTGTATTTTCTGATGTTTGTGATAAGTTGTATTTTTTTATCTGTGTGATCAGTTGTATTTTCTGATGTTTGTGATCAGTTGTATTTGTGCCTCGGCTTCTTTCTAAATTTTATAATACTCAGGTTTGCTGCCCAAAGAATTGACAGCATTCTTCTGTAAATCCCCATATCTGAAGCTCATTGGGAACTGTTTTTTAAACCTAGACCAGATCAGAACAAACAAACAGAGAAGATAGAGAGAGAGAGAGAGAGAGAGAGAGAGAGAGAGAGAGAGAGAGAGAGAGAGAGAGAGAGAGAGAGAGAGAGAGAGAGAGAGAGAGAGAGAGAGAGAGAGAGAGAGATTAACCACTTCGCCACACAAAGGAGGCCCTTTTTCTTGTAGATAGTTACTTGTAATTATATCGGTGTGTTTGTTTGTTTGTTTGTTTTTGTGCTGACGAAGGGCTCTTATAGTGTGGAGGAATATCATCACTGCCTGGAGAGAATGGTTTGGCAGGTAGTGACCGGAGAATCTGGCCATCACTCAGTACACCGAGGAAGGCCAGACGGACACAGAATCAGACTACAATTGCTACCACTAGCATTTGGACTCTTCGCTGGCTATTGAAGATGAGGACGGAACACGTATAGGAATGTCCCAAAAGCTGTGATGTCGGTTCTGTATTCAACTCAACACAAATGATTCATTACAAAATAATTAGAATTGTTCTTGTTTGTGCTGTATTTTCAGAACAGACAATGTGTTTACTCACCGCTGCAGCTGTGGTGATGTTTCTGGGATTGACTGTGTTCCTTGTTGCACTGATCTTTTCTGATGGTGACTTCTTGCTGATGTTCAGAACCAAGTTTGGGAAGGGGCCAGGTGAAATACTGCTTTTATATTGTATTGTATTGTGTTGTATTGTTAGTTAGTTAGTTGCGTATCCTTTACTGGACGTCGCAGTCAACACCAGCATCTTTTGCTGTTTTGAGCTCTTGGCAAGTTTCTGTTCAGTAGTTTGCCATTGATTTATGAACGATAGGCATGTATACCATTTTGTGAAAAACCAAAGCAAGGCCGTCTGCTGCCAAATCGCTCGCAGCTGTGTTTTGAACGCAGGTAGGCGGGATTACGCACTGCGTCCGTATAACCTTCGCCAGGGAGCAAGTTATTGTATTGCAGAGTGGCTGGTTAGTTGGTGGTTCGGCCCGTTGGTTGGTTGGTTGGTTGGCCTATCGGTTTATCGGTTCGTCGGTCGATCTGTTCGTCGGTCGATCTGTCCGTCAGTTGGCTGGGCAATTGCTCACATGTTTATATAGTAAACCCACTGAAAGATTGAATTTTCATTCTGAAGTCGTTTGTTTTGACATTCATGCCGGTGAGACAAGAAAAGGGCTGTATCTAACAAGGCTATTAGTGCTAATTAGTCCGTTGGAAATCTCAGTCTGCCAATTATATGTCCAGGAGGTATTCAACTCTATTCCCCTCTGAGAGCTCAACAAGCAGCGGGGTGTGCAAGAGTGGTACTGGAACCTCACACCCGTGAAGAGGAATTTAAGAAGCCACCAGCTCATAATTCAGATCAATATATACTACGTTTTTTTTTTTTTTTGGTTTGGTTTTTTATTTTTATTTTTATTTTTATTTATTTATTTATTTTTTTTTTTTTTTTTGGGGGGGGGGGGGGGGGGGGGGGGGTGACTTACTTTTGAACTTGTACATAGTTCACGCACGTGCTACTACTACCAGCAGTTGTTACAACTAGTGAGTGCGCCGGGTTGACTTTTGCGTGAGAGTTAGCTTTCCCTATTACCAGTGTCCATCGCCATCAGGCGAACCCTTCTCTGACTGTTTAGGTACTTGTAATTGACGTACCCAAGTCAAGAACGAGAAGGCAACATTTCAGTACAACTGACCAGCCGTGTAGAAGTAACAGACAACGCCGCGGTCAAACACGAATTTTTAAACGTGTTAAACATGTCAGCCGTGCTGACACCCTAGACTGACTGAGTTAGTTAGTCGTTAGTCGCGGTTCCAACTTCACGGGAAAGGGTCGCCTCATTATGCTCCGTTCCTGTGCCAGTGAATATCACACAAAATACTCCTCACTGTCCCATTTGAAAAGTGCAACAGACAGGAGTCTAGGTAAGCCTACAGCCCGCACAGGTATATTATGCATAAGGCCGCTGCCAGAATACCAACACAAAAGTCCTCCATGAAACAATACACTTCATCGTCGATGGAAGCGGCAGTCACTAGAGAACCAGCAGCCACACGTTACTGCATAAGGCAGCCCAGTTAGTTCAGCGACCGGCCGACCACCATTTCATGCTACAAACAATCGCAGACATGTGCAAAAGCACGTCACATGAAATTCACGACCCACAGTGTCTCTCCACGCACTCAACTCAGTAGCAGGGCGACGGAACCATGCACTACCAATCCAACATGAGGAAACTGAGTAAGCAAGCCGTAGCTACAAGCATAACCACCCCAAAGACCTTAACAGCTCAACCGCCTGCCCTCCATGTTGGGGACCGGAAGTCAAGATTGACTGAGCTTTGTCCTAGGTTGGTAGTGATTCTTCTTAGGACTTTAGGTATTTTATTGTCAACAGACTTCAGTCCAATACCCCAAAGGGATCTTAAAAGACGGACATAAACGACGGGAGCTCAAATTCATGCAATTTTCCAAAAGAAAAAAAAAGAATCAAAGAGAGGTATTGGATATTGGTTATTGGTTTAAAAATGCTACGTCACGACACTGGAGACACTCCCATAAGTGCCCCATACTCGTCGAAATGTGACTGTGCTAGCGATGTGTGTATTTGAGGATGTAGAGAGAGAATCTCATAGGGCAAAGGTAGATGTTGATGCTAAACATGAGGCAATCAAAAGTTCTAAAAAAAGGGTGGTAATAAATCTCGGTATTATTAAAAAAGGGGTTATTAATAAATAATAACTTACAACATGTGGGTAATAGACAACAAGTAAGAGCAATCAGAGACCGTAAATGTTATCTATTCCCTGTAGTCAGTCTGACAAGCACGGTTTAACTATCTTAACTATCTGTTTCATGCAGTCAGTCAAGTAGGGACGGTTTAACTATCTGTTTCATGCAGTCAGTCAAGTAGGGACGGTTAAACTATCTGTTTCATGCAGTCAGTCAAGTAGGGACGGTTAAACTATCTGTTTCATGCAGTCAGTCAAGTAGGGACGGTTTAACTATCTGTTTCATGCAGTCAGTCAAGTAGGGACGGTTAACTATCTGTTTCATGCAGTCAGTCAAGTAGGGACGGTTAACTATCTGTTTCTTGCAGTCAGTCAAGTAGGGACGGTTTAACTATCTGTTTCTGCAGTCAGTCAAGTAGGGACGGTTAAACTATCTGTTTCTGCAGTCAGTCAAGTAGGGACGGTTAAACTATTTGTTTCTTGCAGTCAGTCAAGTAGGGACGGTTAAATTATTTGTTTCTTGCAGTCACTGTTTTAGGGTCGGTTTAACTATGTGTTTCTTGCAGCCAGCCTGGTAACAACCAGACATCCGACATGGGTGGTTTAATTATAAATTTCATACTGTCGGTTTGGTAAGGACGATTTAACTATCTATTTTCTCCAGACAGTCTGGCAGGGACAGTTCACCTATTTATTTTCTGTAGACTATTTGGCATAGATAGTTTAACTATTGATTGCTTGCAGGTAATCTGAAAGGTACAGTTTGACTATTCTCTGCAGATAATTTGGCAGAGAGGTTCATCTATTGATTACTCGTAGACAGTCGGTCTGGGATAGTTTAAACATTCACTGTGGCAAAGGCGTTACACACTTAATTCGCAATCCCGTATTCCATGTTCGAAACACAGCTGCAGGGAATTTGAAAGCAGACAGCTTTGCGCTTGTTTTCATACAATAGTGTGAGCGCGTCGATCGTTCAGAAAGCAATGTAAATTACTGAATATAAACTTGCCAAGCAATTTCAAACAGCCAAAGAGTTGGTGGTGTTGACTGCAACGTCATGTAAAGGATATGCAACACACTTTTAACTTGTAGACTGGCATTGACAGTTTTAGCTTTTCATTTCTTGTAGAAGTCTGGTGGGAAAGCATTCAGCTATTTATTTCTTGTAGTCAGTCTGGCAGGGAAACATTTAGCAATTTATTTCTTCTAGACAGTCTGGTCTGAAATGTTTAAACTATTCACTTCCTGTAGGCAGTCTGGTCTGAAATGTTTAAACTATTCACATCTTGTAAACAGCCTGGCCTGAAATGTTTAAACCATGAATATCTTGTAGACAGTCGGGGGGGGGGGGGGGGGCATTTTAACTATTCATTTCTTGAAGACAATCTGGGAGGGAAGCATTTAACTATTCATTTCTTGTAGACAGATAGCCTGAAATGTTAAACTCTTCACATCTTGTAGACAGTCTGGTCTGAAATGTTTACACTATTCACTGCTTCAGTCAGTCTGGCAGGAAATGCTTCAACTACTCTTTTTCTTGCAGACAGTCTGGCAGGGAAGGTTGTGTGGATAACGGGAGCATCCAGTGGTATTGGTGAACACATTGCTTACTGCTTGGCCAAGGCAGGGTGTAGGCTTGTCCTCTCCGCAAGAAGAACAGAGGAACTGGAAAAAGTAAAACAGAAATGTCTACAATTAGGTAAGTTGTGTTATCGATTGAAAGATTTCAACATCATTTAAACATCGTTTTACCTTTCCACGCACTTCATTGTCGGTGACATGAATATGATGATCTATGAAGGAAACTTCTTGTTCTTGTTCTTGTTCTTGTTCTTCTTCTTCTTCTTCTTCTTCTTGTTCTTCTGCTTTGAAGTGGTTAAGCCGTCTGCCCCGTGCTTATAATTATATTGTCAAGTATTCTTCTGCTGACTCAATCATTCGGTTCGCAACGGCAGTTTTCTTGGAGACTATTTGGCAACGGAATTATTCTGTGCGACCTTTTCGGTGGGCTTTTAACCCGTTCTGTAGAGACAGAATGAGCTAGACGAGACTAAACGCCGTGCAATTAAGTCAAGTTTCTTGCCTTTAAACCATTTTTAACCTTTTTTAACATTTAATGTAATTTAAAATTTAAACAAATTTTTTTTAAGTTATTATATTTAAATTGTGAAATTGTTTGTACCATCACTGTTCAAGTTTAGAATTGAAGAGGACTGTTTTGATGTCTCTTTATATTTGTAGGCAAAGGCCTGATTTCGGAAGATGATGTTTTGGTGTTACCATTAGACATCGTGGCATTTGACACCCATAAACCAGCAGTACAGAAAGTTCTAGAAACATTCAATCAGGTACGGTCTATGTTCTTGATTGCATTATTATAGCATTACCAGGATTATAATCATTAACAATAAAATGTGTGTTCACTGTGGAGTAACATCATCATAAAGTGGCTTGCCCTGTACATAACCACTCCCCCATATAAATCTGTCGACATATATCTCTATCATACATAAGCCTGATGTCCTTCCTCTGTTGCCGTGGTGTGTGAACTGTCTATAACACCTTGAATTCATCTGCATTATAGTCTTACTCGTCCCCATCTTAAACGTAAAACCACCCTCCGAAATTATTTATTTCCAGACATTAATGTCTTTTTGTGATTTTCAAAATGTTTCAGTTTCCTAAATTGTATTTGTCGCAATAACCAGTCTTCTTCAGTATTGTCCTCATGTTGGGTAGATCTTTTGGCTCTTTTGTGCATTCATTGAATGTTCAATACTTTTCCGTAACACTTCTATTCAAAGACGTCTATATGTTATTTAGCTGATTTGTTAACTGATTCTGCGCCGATGGATAATATGTTGCCGTAATGGGACCTCATATTTGGACAGAAGGACGATACATCGTGATACTCTGGTCATTGTGTTTATTTGTTTTGCGTGTGGCATCTTCTGCAATTTCAATGCTCAGTGAGCGGAAAACTTACATTATAATACTTATCCATATGATTGTATGCCTGTTTTGACCCAAGCATTGAATTACTAAATATCCAAATATCGAACTCATATGTTTGCCGTAAGAAATACGCATTTCTCTTTCTATTTTGACCTTTGTATGTTCTGTTTGTTCCAGTACTTCAAGGTTTTAATTGCTTTCGTTTTACAGAGCATTGTTTGTGTTCTTTTAATTGATTCAATGCCAAAGGATAAATATATGCACCATAATATGAAACCCCTAATATATATGTTACATACATATATAGCCAAACTATGGACATCTGTGTTATTTTGTTATCTCGTTTCATGTATCATCTCGCAATTTCAATACTCAGTGAGTGGAAAGTCACATTATAATATATCATTTGATTGGGTACCATGTTTGGTCCAAATTAACATTTTGTTTGGCAATGAATCATTTCGTTTCGTTCATGTATCTCCTCAATTTCAATATTCAGTGAGCGGAAAAGTCACATATAATACTTATCATTGATTTTGTGTACCATGTTTGGTCCAAATTACATTTTGTTGGCAATGAATCATTCCGTTTCGTTTCATGTATCGTCCTCCAATTTCAATACTCAGTGAGCGGAAAGTCTCATTATAATACTTATCATGTGATTGTGTACCATGTTTGGTCCAAATTTACATTTTGTTTGGCAATGAATCATTTCGTTTCGTTTCATGTATCCTCCTCAATTTCAATACTCAGTGAGCGGAAAGTCACATTATAATACTTATCATTTGATTGTGTACCATGTTTGGTCCAAATTTACATTTTGTTTGGCAATGAATCATTTCGTTTCGTTTCATGTATCCTCCTCAATTTCAATACTCAGTGAGCGGAAAGTCACATTATAATACTTATCATTTGATTGTGTACCATGTTTGGTCCAAATTTTCATTTTGTTTGGCAAGAATCAGTTTATTTCAGCCACCATATTTTCATCGCCGTCAACAGAGACCCTGTATATTCAGAACCATTTATTTTCTACACGTTGTTGAATACACCTGTTTATATATACATGATAAATAACAAAGGGCTACAACTGTTTTATCTCTAGAAGTCTCTGTAGCGAAGTGGTTACGCCGCCTGTTGTGAGTTTGATTCCGGGCTACGTCTTCGTTTCACGAGTACAATTTTCTCGGAGACTCCCGGGAGTCGTCGCTGGAGCTACAAAGTTCATGCTTTGTGTGAAGTTTTTGGCAGCCGCCCTGCGGAAAGAGACCAAGCTATATAGGACAAACCCTAGTGCAATGAAGCCGACCCTCTTGCTTTTTAGCCATTTTGTTTTATCTCTTTAATTCTCAATCTTCCAGTTTTCCAGTTATATCACTCCTATTCCAAAGTTCATCGCGTCTGCTTCTTCTGTGGATCTTATTCTTTCCTAACTATCGGTCAATCAAATGCAATATACAATAGATTTCTCCACATTGCAACGTACCTAGAAATGAGGAAATCGACAGATTGGCAATGGAAGATGGAAGACTACCTCAGCCTGGTATAGACATAACCTGCGATGAGACCAAGAGATTTATAAGGTGCAATTATTGAACTAAGTGGAAATCAGAGCATCCAGTCGGCCAGAAATATGATACATATTACCAAATGAACAGAAGAGAAAAAGTAATAATCGTCCGACTTCGCACTAGGCACAACAGACTTGAAGTACCACGTGTTTAATAAACTAAAGATAGAAGAGATGAATGTGACTGTAAACTAACACCAAAACATTTGTTGCAGGAGTGTCCAACATATACAAAACAGAGAAAAGTAGTTTGGCGATACCCGCTCCATTTGAGGACAAACTTTATGGAGATGTCAACAAGCTTAAACTGGCTGCTGTTTTCTTTGGATTAATTCGTACTGACCCCTGAAGCTTGATGAATTACACATAAATATCAACTGGGGAACCCTTTGAGGCCACAAAGATAGAGGACGCACTAGACAACATATCAATTGAAAGCTTTACCGACCGAGATTTGAACCTGTCACCTCTAAATGACGAAAGAGCCTCGCTGCAGGAACAAGTGGTCTTCGACGCATGACTAACTAGGCACCCCTAAACTGTAGTGTCTAGTGTCTAATTCTTTACCCTACTTCTATGAGCGCCAAACAGTATTTTTTATGAAGCTTGGCGAAGAAGAATTAGAATCAACCAACTGCTTTTGGCGCATTGAAGGTGGGTTGCAATGAATCTCCAGCACCATCGGTCCTGTGTTCTCATTGTGCTTTCATGGCCTTGATTGAATGATTTATTTCAGAGTGTTGGAATGCTACATAGAACCTGTACGTTCTGTATGGATATGAAACGTGGATAATGGGCAGACAAGCTGAAAAACATCTGATGGCTGTAGAAATGTGGTTTCTGGGGAAAATGCAGAGTACCATGGGCAGACAAAAGAAGCAATGACCAAGTCCTTCAAGAAATAAATGAACATCGTAAACTGATTAGAGAGATTAGACGTTGACAGTCACAGTCGTTTGGATACGTTATGAGAAGAAATAAATTGGAGAATTTATGACAACTGGCAGGAATTAGGGGGAAAAAACAAGGTTATGGCAGAGAAGTAAACACCTGGAAAGCTTGGTCACGTGGTATGGTCGAGACAAGACCACACAGCTGATTCACGATTCTGGTGATTGTGTTGGTGAAAAATGACCGCCCACGCTTATCGGCATGGCACATGACGGTCATGATTATGATTTTAGCGTACCGTAAAAACCAAAAGATGCTAACTTGCAAAAAATGTCATAAGATATACAGGGTGTTTATAGTCTCACTACTTGTACACATTGTAAATAGAACAATTTTGAAAACTAAATGCATGACGTCATCAAAAAATGTGCTTAGAATTCATTAAATTAGTTACAATAGTTACTGCTATGGTATAACGCTGTTTTGGGGAAGCTGGAAAGTACCATTGAAGTTTTCATTATAACTTATTCAACAAATTTCTACCCGTAATGCGATGGGGAGGTTGTTTATCAGGAAATCTGGTTATAAATCTTTGAACAACCATCCGTGTGTACCAACCGCCATTTCGAAACACTTGTTCAACCAAAAAACATTCTTTCTTCTGTTGATAACACCATTGTTTTCGGAGTGCAAAGAATTACTCCAGCAGACGACAGCAATTCGCTGCATATTGCTTCACGATGGACTGTGGAGCACATTTTCATGACGTCATAAACTTCATTTTTCAAAATTGTTCTATATACAATGAGTAGTGAGACTTTGCAAACAGCCGGTAGATGCTAATGCTCCAGTGCAATGAATAAATCGACGAAGACAAGAAGTGCAAATGGTCAGCTTTCAATCAATCAATCAGGTGCCGTCTCCACGATGAAAGTTGGCTGCAATTGATCGCCAACACTGTCTGTATCCCGCCCTGACTGTACATTTTGTCAGATTGATGTTCGCCCATATCTTGGTGTAATCTTCCCACTTGTATTGTTGTCTACCTCTTGCACGCTTGCCTTCAACCTTGCCCTCCAGTATGAATTTTTTGTTTTAAAATAAGATGGTATGTCTTTTAACGTGTGACATATTTCACTTACCTCTTTTTAATTTCTTTCATCAATTCTCTTTTAATTACCAGTTTTTCTATAACCTCTGTATTTGATTGTTTTTGTTTCCATGAAATACGACATATTCTTCTGTATATCCACATAGCAAGGGCCTCTATTCGACTTTCTAATTGCTTGTTCATTGTTCAAGCTTCCGCGCCATATAGTAGTGTTTAATATAATAACGTTTGACAAGTCTCTATTTTAATGCGTTGCTAATATCTTTAGATGTTAATACTGATTTCATGATGTTGAAAGTATTTTTTGGCCATTCCTATTCTTTTTTATTTCTGTTTCACTTCTGCCATCACCTGTTTTTACATGTCCAAGATAGGAAAAACCTGTTACCTGTTCCATATCTACCCATTTACTGTGATGTTCATTGATGACCTCTTCTTTCCACTGCTACTTATCATAGTTTTCACTTTTCTGAATGTTAATATCTAAGCCACATTCTGCATTATGCCTGTTTACTTATTCCACTAGTTTGAGTAACTTGTGCTCACTTTCTGTTAGTAACACTGTATCGTCAGAACACCTAAGACTGTTTATGATTCTTCCATTGATATTAAGTCCAAGCAGTTCGACTTGTTTAAACATCCTTTCTGTGTGTAAGTTGAAGAGGCTTGGGGACGACACACATCCCTGCCGAACTCCTCTTTTTATCACCATGGGCGACGAATAATTAGCTTTATAATAACACAATCTGTCAAAAACTAACTGCCATCTATTGCCTATAGTACCTTGAGATGTAGAACGGGGTGGAGGGGGTTGGGGTGTCTTGAGTCTGAAGAAATGAAGATCTCCTGGCTAGTGCAGTCGCCGCGAACTGAGCATGTTAGGGTTTTCTTTTGGCCCCTGACAGAAAAAAACATCCACATAATGACACAACGGGCGCTATGGCTAGAGCTTTCATCAGCACACAAAGAATTAACATTCGCTGATACATATTTTAAAAAAAAAACAAATAAATAATAAAGTTACACGGTGTTGACCCGCTAAGTAACTTGTGTATATAATACGGGTTGGTATAATGTGCTAGCCCTCGAAAGATATGTTTGTTGTTGTTTTGTTTTGTTTTTTAAATTGACCTGAACCTCCAAGTCGATAATGTGGGAATTAGGGAGTGCTGGTTGCTTATACAAATTTTGTGCTATTGTCATATATCTAATGCACCCTATGGCGAGGAGAAGGGTCCTTTACTGTTTTTGTCATTGTTTTAATCAGAAGCGCAATGTTCGCTATGCTACTGGGGCTGCAAGAATCATCCAGTGTTACCTAACAATAGTTCGATTTGTGTGCTCAAGGATTATTTCTAATTTGTGCCCCTTCTGACGATTGAAATACATCAGCTACTTGACATGTTTATATCTTTATATGTAGTTGTATTAACGCCTGTTGTTTTTTTTTTTTAACGGGGAGTGTGGCTTATGTAGGGTTTCATGAGCTGCAGTTCACCTTGTCATATGTGATAATGTTTGGTTTTTGTTTTTTGTTTTTGTAAATATGACCACTTTCGCTTCGCGTATTCGTTGATTTATTCATTGTGTCGTTTTTTTAACATAATAAATAACAATAGAAGTCATATAACTGTTAGTGCATAATTTTAAATTGTTATAATTATCGAATTATTCGTGTTCCAAATTCTGAAATAGTGTTTTTAAAGTGCACATTTCCAATAATTTTAAAGAAGCTCGTTGAATTCATCCAACCAACTAATCAATCACGGAACCAACCATCAATCAATCTCTATTATTCCCAGATCGATATTCTTATCAACAATGCCGGCAGAGGTCAGCAGGCGGTGTGGATGGATGTTGAACTCAGTGTAGACCGCGAGCTGTTTGAGATCAATGTCCTGGGATCTGTGTCACTGACCCACCAGGTGCTCCCCCATATGATACAGCGCCAGGAAGGCCATATTGTTGTTGTGAGCAGTGTGGCGGGGAAAATCGGCGAGTCTTTGTTTGCATGATTAACTTCTGTATAGTTCTGTGAATTTGTATCATTTTATTATCATGATCTATAGTTTAATTTATAATATAAGTTAGTTGCATATCTTTTACAGGGCGTCGCAGTCAACCCCTGCATTTTTTGGCTGTTTGTGATTTCTGGGCAAGTTTACGTTCAGTAGTTTGTCATTGCTTTCTGAACGCCCGGGCACTCATACCATTTTATAAAAACCAAAGCAATGCGGTCTGCTTCTAAATCGCCCACAACTGTTTTTCGAACTGCGGTATGCGGGATTACGAACTGTGTCTGTAACCCCTTCGTCACAGAGCCGACAATTTATATAGGGTGTAGGTT
Source organism: Cepaea nemoralis (assembly GCA_014155875.1). Taxonomy (NCBI): domain Eukaryota; kingdom Metazoa; phylum Mollusca; class Gastropoda; order Stylommatophora; family Helicidae; genus Cepaea; species Cepaea nemoralis. Next base: position 1,544,864 of record JACEFZ010019101.1, read on the forward strand.
TAATGACTGTGCAGTGATTGAAAATATTGCCCATCCAAGTTTTGTTTCCACCCTGTTTAAAGTTCATGCTAACATAAAAGGTAAATACACAACTTCGACCGGCAATATTTTCAAACACTGCAAAGTCATTAAAAATACAGCTTGTATGGGGTGAGGGGGGAGGGGGGAGGACACAGAAATAAAATACAGAACGAGGATCATTAATGAGAAAGAAATTGCGTATGAAAATTCTGGCCTATTAACTGATTCAGTGCCTTCCCATTTGAACATAAGGGTGATATATTGCCATACTAGGGTCATCATGTTATTTGTTTTGTTTCGTGGTATCTTCCATCAATTTCAATGCTCAGTTAATGGAGATTTACATAATAATACTTGTTCATTTGATTGTGCACCATTTTTGGTCCAAACCTACTGCTGTGTTTGGCACTGAATCGGTGATGTCACTATGAAATAAACGAAATCTATAGGGAGACGTGGCTGGGAATTATGGTGTCCGCATCAGGCTCAGAAGGTATCCGGGTTCGAATAGCATCATAGGACTCGGCATTACAAGACATATTGGTGGCATGTGATATCCATCCGTCCGCCTGATCTATGTATTTTGAGGTAAAATCGGATATCTCCTAGCCTTCTCTGATAATGGCGAATAACAAGAAGCCCTATTTCGATTTGTCCATGTTAAAATAATCACGCAAACAAGAAAGCATACCCACAATACACAGAGCCGCAGATTAAATCCATCCAAAGTAAGCAAACAGTACAAACATGCATGGAGAAGGGAGACATGCGACCCTTTGTGGTACATAACTAGGTGTGGCGTACCTCCATCAAAAGAGGAACGAATAAGGAATTACATATTAGCACCTCTCAGTGAATTACATATACATAATAATAATACTAAAATCTCTATTAGCGAGTCTCTGGTATCTTCTAAAAGTATAGGAGGGTTTGAGAATGCCATCATTGTCTCATGACTCGTCGAAGGAAAAATCCAACAGCATCTCCACTTTGCTGGACGTTGTGAAGCACACCGCTGTGTGGCAAACGCAGTTCTGGGGACTAAGTCCCCATCCGGATACATAAATACCTCTGGGGAACTCTTTGCTGTTAGCAAGAGTACCAGAAAGCAGGGAGCAACGTTAAAGATGGCTAAAGGCCTTGGACGTAGTCACAGCACTGTGGATGTGAAACGCAAGAAGGAAACATATCATATTATGCATGGCTTGATACTTAGCACACCACCGGAAAGTTTTTTATAATGTCGTGAACCAAGAAGTAATAAAATACTGACATTATAAAAGATCTGAACATCAAAGTAAACTGGCTTGTAAACTAACGGCATTTTGTCTCGGGAACTAACACATCTTTGGCTATATTTAACAGTATGGTGTAAGTTACAAGACCCGTATGCACATATAGAATAAACTCAGTGCGTGTCACAACAATACATGGCAGATAGAGTAATCCTAGCATGTGCTACTATAGTGCATGAACAAATATAATAAACTCGGCATGTGTTACACTAGTGCATCTAAATATAGAATAAACGCAGTGTGTGTCACAACCGTACAAGGACAGATACAATAAACGTAGTATGTGCTACAGTAGTGCATGTACAAATAGAATAATCGTAGTATGTGTTACAATAGTACATATACAAATAGAATAAACGCAGTGTGTGTTACAAGACCGCATGCACAAATAAAATAAATGTTGCATAAGTTAAAGTAATTAAACGATTAGAAATCTGTCTAGAGCAGTGGTTCTCAACCGGTGGGGAATTCCCCACTCCCCACCCCCTCCACCCCTACCCTGAGGGGAATGTTAGGGTTTCCAGGGAAGGAAAGGGGGAGGGGGGGGGGGGGGGGGGGAATTAAGATTATTTCAAGATTGTGTTAATACGAGAACCGATTACTTGATATTATTTTTCCCTCCATACTTTACGGTTCTGTACTTCTCGCTATTCTGAAAATTCGTTTTATAACGTAAGTAGACCCGCAAATCACGTTTTATGTAGACGTCTAGACTTGTTCTAGTATGTGTCATTAAATTTAGCTTCCATTTTTTACGTATACTGTGTAGGGGCCGGGGGAGGACATAGGGAGGACATACAAAAGGGATGTGGGGGATGACATTCTGAACATATGGTGAAGGGGTGCATGGGCCACAAAAGGTTGATAACCACTGGTCTAGAGGTAGCACATTTATTCAATTGCACGCAAAAGTTGAACATACTAACCTTCGAGGCGCCTAACTATGCGCCACGCACTTGCCTCGAGCTTGTATGCACCTGCCGAGATGCAACGAAATATTTCCGGCAATAAATTATCCAACCTAATGTCGGTGTCATCATTATTCAAATTCACAAAGGAACAACATTGTTTTAAGTAGTAATTAAATATTTAAAAGCGAAACAATCTGACGAAAAGCATTCATTTCAATTACTTTGTATTCTATTAATTCAGAAAAGTGCAAAATATTAACAGTATTGATTTCTGTTGTCTCATCTGATACACACAGGACCGCCTCACTTCAGATCATACACGGGATCAAAGCATGCCCTTCATGTAAGCATTAGAAGTAAAACACAGTTGTATAGCACCTATTTGTAAGTAGTGTATTATTGTTCTCCTCCTTCTCTTCCTCCTCCTCTTCCTCCTCTTCCTCCCCCTCCTCCTCCTGTCTTTCATCATCTGCCAATAGAGCAAAGCTCCTCAACGAACTCAATCCAAGTCCTTTGTGTAGACTTGTTCATGACAAGTTTTCTAAGGGCCGTGGTAGCCGGCCTCAGGCCAACCCTCATTAGTCGACTCTTACGGCATGCTTGGCAGATCATAGTGTTACTATTCTGTTCTTCCCGTGCTACTGCAGTAACACGGGTGTGTGGGTGGTATACCTTTCCTTGTTGTTTTATCTTTGTTATCTGTAAATGCTGGCACTACGTCGAAGGGGTTACCAATGCAATTCGCAATCCCGCTTTTCGCGTTCAAAACACGGTTGCGGTCGATTTGGAAGCAGACCGCCTTGTGCAGGTTTTCATACAACGGTATAATTGCTCGTCGTTTAGAAAGTAATGGCAAGCTACGGAAATTAATCTTGCCAAGAAATCACAAACACCAAACTATGCTGGCATAGACTGCTACGTCCTGTAAAGGATATGCAGCTAACTTTTTTTATACCATATACAGAATACGTTGCATAATGAGAAGTTAGTTAGTTGCATATCCTTTACAGGACGTAGCAGTCAACCCTAGCATTTTGTGGCTGTTCGTGATTCCTGGGAAAGTTTATGTTCAGTAGTTTGCCATTGCTTTCTTAACGATCGGCACCTATACCATTTCATAAAAGCCAACGCAAGGCGGTCTGCTGTCAAATCGGAGCGGGCTAATGAGAAGAAACCAAGCAAATAATAAGATAATCTCCCTTGGCGAAACCTCACTTCAAGAGACGGAATCATTTACCAATTTTGGTAGCAAAGTAGACAAACAAGACGGAATAAATAAAGATATCAGAATAAGAGTACAACAAGGAGCTTTTACAGCATTGGGAAATGTGTGGAAGTCAAAAGAAATTAACAATCGTCCCAAACTGAGCATAAACATTTCTAACGTTAAATTATTACTGCTGTGTGAATAAGAGTGATAGAACAATTACAAATAAAATACAAAATATTCACTAACTGATGCGGGCACAAAATAGAAGGAAACAAAATAATGTAATGGAACCACCAATGTAGAGCTCAGTTAGAGAACTAGACACATACCAGTGAACTAAGGGGTGAAGAAAGGACTCTGGTTCTGGATATGGCATACGTGGAGACAACCTGAGAATAGTGCAACTATAATGGAATTTGTTTGGAATCTACAAGGCAAAAGAAATAGAGAAAGGTCCAAAAACACACGCAGAAGAGAAGTCTAAACATAAATAAATAATATGGCGAGGGCATAGATGGAGCTGCAATGGATAGGAGGGTTTGGAGTGAATTGCCCCATTGAGGGATAAGAGTGAGAAATAAGAGGATTCCGTCCCTTGAAGTGGAAAAGAAATCCGCTGCTGTACTTACTGTTATCATTAAAGCAATCAGCCAAATCATGAACATTAATTTATTTGGTTGTTTCGGGGTTTAAAGACTGAGCACAGCCCACTACTGGCAACGCGGATCGTATTCCGGTGCGAATCTAACGCCTTATCCACGTCAGATTGGAAGCGCTAGTTCGATCCCGGGTTCAGTCAGGGATATGTACTACTTACGAGCTCAAAAGAAAGCGAAACTCGAGTCTAGTGACTGCAATCTGACGTGGACAAGGTCTTAAGTTCGTACCGGAATACGATCAGCGTTGCGAGTAGTGGGTTGTGCTCAATATTTAAAATCATGAAAAGACAACATGTTAACGTTTTGTTAAACTGATCCGTTGATAGCAAGTAGATCAATTAGAAAGCAAACACATAATAGATAATCTGAATAATGAAGACAGAGATAGTATATTGCACAATTTATTTCCTGGAATATTTCGATGTATCTCGCCAGTTACTACAATAATAGTTTCAACATGTATTAAAAGTTACTTGTATGTCCTATACAGGACGTCGCAGTAAACTCCAGTATTTTTTGTCTTTTCGTGATTTGCTAGGCAAGTTTACGTTCAGTAGTTTCCCTTTGCTTTCGGAACGACCGAAGCTCATACCGTTGTATACAAATCAATCGAGGCATTCTGCTTCCAAATCACCTGCAGCTGAGTTTCGAACGTTGTATATAGGATTGTGAATCGCGCTTGCAACACCTTCGCCATATATTAAAGCAACGCAATAAAATGCGCAAATATTGTTTGTTTCTTCATTATTCAGATTCACATTTGGGAGAAGTTGCGAATTTCTAAAATATTAAACAATATTAACAGTGTAATTAAATATGAGCAACCGATCTGCAGTGTGGGTCTCTTCTATAATTTCAGGGTTACTTTGAATGTCTGCGGACTGAGCTTGACCCATACAACATTGACGTGACCCTTGTGTGTCCAGGACCTGTGGTTTCCAACATATCTCTTGTGTCATTGACTGGTAAACCGGGGGAAGTAAGTGTCCTTCTCGCGTGTTGTTTTGTTTGCGCTCGCTCGCTTTTAAATTCCAGCGTAGTCCACACACTAATTCTAGTAGTGCTGGATTGAATTTTACCCAGTGGATTAGCTGTTCCCTGTTAACAGTGTCCCTCGCCGTTAGGCGAACCCACTCTGACTTCAGAGGTACTTGTAATTAACGTCCCAAAGTCAAGGACGATAGGTCAAGATTTTAGTCCAACTGTCCGGTGTAGGGGTTGAACCCCTTACCTCGGCATCAGCACACCAGATGTTTAGGAACATGCGTTCTTATCCATTCGGCCATACAGACCTAATTCTTCTCATGTCAGTTTTATCTCTTGTGTCTTTGACTAATAAACCAGGGGAAGTAAGTTTCCTTCTCGTGTCAGATATTCTATGTTAAGCATTAAGTGTCAAGTGGGAAACACTTGAGGCCACTAAGACAGTTCATAAACAAACACACATGCATTGTTTGACGCTCACAGAAGTAGAAGTAAGAAGTAAGGACTAGAGCAGTGGTTCTTAACCGGTGGGGAATTTCCCCCCCCCCCAGGGGGGGAATTTCATCGTTTCCAGGGGGGGGGGGGGAATGAAGACCATTTCAAGATCGTGTTAATACAAGAACCGATTACTTGACATAGTTTTTCCCTTCATACTTTACAGTTATGTATGTCTCGTCCTTCTAAAATTCATTTTATAAAGTAAGTAGACCCACAAATCATGTTTTATGTGGATGTCTAGACTTGTTTTAGTATATGCTATTACATTTGCCTTCCACATTTACGTATACTGTGTAGGGGTGAGGGGATTTTTAGATAGGAAATATGAAAGGGGGGGAATGACGTTCTGAAAATACGGTGAAGGGGGGGAACGGGCCAAATTTTTGATAGGAAGGGGGGAATGGCGTTCTGAAAATATGGTGAAGGGGGGAATGGGCCAAAAAAAGGTTGAGAACCACTGGACTAGAGGAAGCATCACACAACATAAAAATTGAAAGCCGACTGGTATTCGAATCAGTCACCTTCAAATGACGACACGGCCTCGTTGCAAGAACAAGTGTAATTCAACGCCTGACCAACTAGACACCCCTAAATAAAAGACGTCTTCATTAGCCAGGCCTATTATCCATATGAACCCATAACTATGGAATATGGACTAAATTTGTATCTAACCACCGAGATAGCACCATAGGTCTCAGAATGTTATATTAAACCATCATAGATCAAATAACAAAACACACAAACACATCGAAACAGTAATGCCGTGTCCAGTATATTAACAACATTTAAAGAAAGGAATTGTTTGGTCGGCTCAAATGGTGTACACGTACTACACAGAAATATCAATTGGTGAACCCTTTGAGACCACTAAGGCAGTTAATAAACAAACAAACCAAAAACACCATGTATTGTTTGGCGTTGATAGAAGTAGAAGAACGAAGTAGGGACAGGAGCATTTATCATTAAATGTACGATAGAAATTATGCTTCTGAATTGCTCTTTCCAGTCAAATATCATTCACATGGGAACATGGTCTCCGTGGCCAAAGGCTTGCGAACGCGGTTCGTGAGGCGCTTACCAGGCGTTTGAAACGCAGCCGCGACCGATTTGTGCAGCAGACCGTGTCGCGTTGTGTTATAACGTGTTGCTATGGGAGCCGGTCGTTCAGAAAGCAATAGCAAACTTTTTTTTGTTCGCATATCCTTTACGGGACATCTCTGTCAACATCAGTATCTTTCAGCTGATTGTTGATTTCTTGGCAAGATTACGCTCAATAGTTTGCCATTGCTGTCTGAGCGACCGGCTCACATACCCCGTAAATTAACGACTCGGAGAGAACCGCTATCAATTCTCGCGCAACGTCACGTTACCTACGAGAGTATACGAGATTACGGAGAAAGTTGTGTAACCTCTAGACCAGAGACACCGGCAATGGCAAACTACTTAACGTAAAACAACTTGCCTAGTACATCAACAGCAGCTGAAAATTGCTGGTGTTGACTGCAACGCCCTGTAAGAGATATGCAACATTTAAAAAAAAATAGACAGGTATTAATTGGCTCTCATAGAATAGACAAAGTAATGAAATAGAGATCACAGGGCATACTCATCGCCATCATCATCATCATCATCATCATCATCATCACCATCATCACGTAGCAAATCATTTGCATGACGTGGCTCTCATCATGAATCGTAGAAAGGACTGTCGATCGTTTGCCAGTTTCTCCTGTTTCATGTATTTCCATGCCCAATTGCCATGTGTCCTTCTTCACGATGGTCGAAATCTGCTTCGTCTTTCGTGAATCATGCCTTCCATAACTGTTCTTTACTAAGTACACTGACGTTTAAAATCGCCAAAGCATTTCAGTTATTTCTCCTTGGAACATGCCCCGACATTAAACTTGACTGTCTAGTTCTAATTTCTTTAATCATTTTGCAGTTTCCATCTATTTGTTGAAGGGCCGCCTCTATTTTTTACGTCAATTTATTTGGTTGCACTTTCTTCAGAAACCATATTTCTGCTACAACTAAATATATACCGGCCTGCCCTCTTATTGTTCTAATCAGATAAGGAGTATCATTATCTTGTGCCATGCCGGTAAGCGTGAGAGGTCATGTTTCAACATCTCACACGATCACCAGAGTCGTTGATCAGCTATGTGTTCTTGTCCCGACCATACCATGTGGTCAAGCCATCCAGAAATTCACTTCTCTGCCTTTCCCCTTGTTCTTTCCCCCTCGGTCTTGTTAGTTGTCACTAAGTTCTCTAGTTTATTTTTTCTCATAACGTGCTCCCAAAAAATTGACTATTTACGTCTAATTTCTCTAAGAAATATAATGGTTGGATAATCTAAATTATAATGTAAATCGCGAAGACACCGTTTCTTACTTTAATGCTCTTAGTCAGAACATTCTAACAATGTATGTGGCAATAGAAATAAATGTGTCTGGCATGCATCATATGCCCGTTTTGTTAAGCCACTTGTATTGTATTTGTCATTTCTGGCTGTTGTAAAATACCAAATGCTACATGTCACATGACGTTCTTGATGATAATATCACGAAGGTCTTACGATGATATGTTCGTGATATAGTCGTGTGATGGTCGTTGTATAGGTAACGATACTCCTGGAGTGTCAATTGAGCTATCTAACTGTCTTGCAATATAACTCACCCCCGCAGTGCACATTCACCAGTCATTAAACAAGATTCAGTTGGCGCACATAATCCTTTATTACAGAAATAACACAGACCCACGGACAAACGGAACATGTTTATAAATCCAGAACACAGTGTAATCCACCGAAGAGATATATATATTCCTCACAACTCTACACGCACACATCAATGCCTTCTCACGGCCTGCTGAATCTCAAATTCACCATACAGGTAATCCAACTACTATCCACGGCTGGATCTCCCACAATACGACCCACCCACTGGGTCGGAGCCTCTGCTCACTATGTAACCCACTCTGGGTTTTAGGACTGCATTCACAGCTCGGAGAATCACACAACACAGTTCTCCGTCGACTACCGGACTACCGACTCGTTCGGTGTCTAAAACTCAACTCCCTGAAGTCTCCTGACTTCAACACACAAATACACCATCTCTCGCCCCATCCACCCTAGGGGTCTTTCTCTACCCTCACTATTTTATTTCTCAGGACTGGTTGTTTTCTCATAGCCAGGTCAGTCACTTTACTGTCTCCCACTTTCATCTCCATTCTTTCTCCTGCCCAGTCACTCAACTCACTGTCAATGACCCAGGCTTATGTCACTACACTTGCTCTTTTCTGGTTGTTGTTGTTGTTGGTTGTTGTTGTTGTTGTTGTTGTTGTTGTTGTTGTTGTTGTTGTTGTTGTTGTTGTTGTTGTTGTTGTTGTTGTTGTTGTTGTTGTTGTTGTTGGTGATAATGAAAGGCATGTGTTGTATTTGCTACATTCTAGTTGTTATAAAAACGGCGTGTATTGCATTTGTCATTTTCTTTTTGTTTTTAAATGGTGTCTGCTGCATTTGTCATTTCCTGGTTGTTATTCTTGAATGGCCCGGTCTCTCTGGCTGAGGGGTTACACCACTTTCTCCGTAATCCCGTTTATCCCGCAGGGTCTCGCAGCGAGGCGAGAATTGGAAGCGGTTCGACCCGCGCTCGTGACTTGCGGGATAATGAGCCGGCCGCTCAGAAAGCAATGGCAAACTACTGAGCGTAATCTTGCCAAGAAATCAACATACAGCTGAAAGATGCTGATGTTGACAGCGATGTCCTGTAAAGGATATGCAAACATATTATATATTCTTGAATGGCATGTGTTTGTATTTGCTGTGTTCTAATTGTTGTTAAACGGCGTGTATTGCATTTGTAATTTTCTGTTTATGTTAAACGGCGTGTATTGCATTTGTAATTTTCTGTTTATGTTAAACGTCGTGTATTGCTTTTGCCATCTTGTGTTGTTGTTGTTGGTGGTGGTGGTGGTGGTGTTGTTGAAAGACATGTGTTGTATTTTGTCATTTCCTGGTTGCAGATAGTCAATAAACAGTTCACCACTTCGGACATGAGGATGGCGACTGGTCGGTGTGCCTACCTCATCTGTGTGGCGGTTGCTAACAGGCTGTATGAAGCCTGGATCTCCCGACACCCATCCCTGTTGATTTTATATCTCAATCAATATTTTCCAGATTTAACAAAGTGGTAAGTTTCTTAACTGATTTAATGCCGAAGAACAATATAATAATATATCGTCAAATATATATCCTTCTTTTGTGGTATAATCTGCAATTTCAATGCCGAGGGACAATATAATAATATATCGTCAAATAAATATTCTTCTTTTGTGGTATAATCTGCAATTTCAATGTTCAATGAATGGAAATGTACAATGTAATCTTCTTCTTCTTCTTCTTCCTCTTCTTCTTCTTCTTCTTCTTCTTCTTCTTCTTCTTCTTCTTCTTCTTCCTCCTCCTCCTCCTCCTCCTCCCCCCTCCTCCTCCTCCTCTCACCTGCCTTCTCTATGCTCGGAGAAACTTGGTTCAGTTCGCAAACTTAAAACGGATATTAGGGAACACTCATTCTTCTTCTTCTTCTTCTTCTTCTTCTTATTATTATTATTATTATTATTATTATTATTATTATTATTATTATTATTGTCATTCATTCATTCATTCATTCATTCATTCATTCATTCATTAGCATGTCCTTTGCAGAACTTCGCTACCATAACAGCCGTCCGGAAAACATTTCGGTCATAAGCAAGATGTCCTTAGTCCGATACACACATCTGGAGATTATCTGCCACGTCCCGCACTCATCTTCTCTTTGATTTTCCTTTTCATTTTGACTATTCTCTCCAAATTTTCGTGACGTTTCAAGTGACCAAAATATTTCAATTTTCTTTGTTTTTTCGTCTTTAGTAGCCAACCTTCTTCAGTATTCCGTTCTTGTCATATGGATTCATATATGTGTGTGTGTGTGTGTGTGTGTGTGAGGGTGTGTGTGTGCGCGCGCGCGTGTGTGCGTGTGTTAATCCAAGATATTCTTAGAACCCGTCTATAACATTTATATTCAAATGCATTAATGCGCTGTTCAGCTTGTTTAGTAAGTGTCCACGTCTCACAGGCGTATGTTGCAATGGGAAAGATGCATGCTCTTTATTATTATTATCACTATTATCATCATCATCATCATCATCATAATCACCATCATCAACATAATTGTTGCTATAGCTCTTTTAGAAGTGTCTGCAAGAACGCATTAAGGTTGACGGCCAGACTGACAACTTTGGAAACAATGTCTCTTTAGAGCTGCAGAAAACCAAAATCAACCTGACCAGAGAGGTTCCCTTTTCAAAGAAGTATCTAAAGTATTTGACAAAGAAGTACTTTAAAAAATAACAACCTCCGCGACTGACTGAGAGTTCGGCATCCTCTGGGGGGGGGGGGGGGGGGGGGGGGGTATTTGAGCTTCGCGCTTCTTCCAGATTACAGCTTGCTCTGTGGCGACGGTGTTACAGACGCAATTTGTAATCCCGCATACCGCTTTCGAAACACAGCGCGGGCGATTTGGAAGCAGGAAGTGAAAGTGGAGGAAGATTAAATGCTTGTCAATAAATTAAGCCTATTTGGATATAGTTAACATAGTTGTCTTGGGTGTTCACTTCTTGTAGAATATCAATATTTTTTTCTTCTTGGTCCACGATGTTCTAAGAACTGTTCTGCAACACATTAGATCGAAATCCCCAAATGTTCTTTTATAGTGATGAACGAGTGGTCCATGACTCACGACCATATGCTGCTACGAGAAAGATGCATGTTTTCATAAATTGTATGTTTGCTTGTGTTGTGCCTTTAGTTCTCACCCATATAGCATTGATGTTTCATTTATCTCCCCAGGATTTTAAAGAAAGCTGGAAAAATGGTGGTTCTAAAAATACGGACACACCAGGGCCAGGACTGATATGATGAAAGTTGTATTTGACTTCCCTCGCCGCTGGTTGTACTTTTTATACTGCAGGCGTCTGCCAACCATGACACGTGACCACCAGTTGCGTCTGAATGACTTCAGTTTCACAAATTATTGTTAAACGGATGATAGTCATTTGACATTGTTTTATACTTAGTATATTTTAACTCTTTCTTTTCCAGATTAACCCACCCTGTCTCTGTGATTAATTTAATTCTATTTCCTGAACAGTAATATAATGTTTAGTTCCTGGAATCATTTTTTTTTTTAATTTGCTATGGGTCTGTAATGTGATGATAGAGCCATCACATTATGTAGGCCAATAGCAAGGAGGAATAGGCTGCCACTCTTTCTCTCACTTTGTCAAGCGACGAGTCCAGGCGTCGAACCCGCGACCTACTCTGCTCATTGCAATACCGGCTCAAATCGCTATCAATATCATCTTCGCTAGCACGCAGGCCCCTGAGTGATTAGATCAATGAAAACAAACGTGAAGTTGATCAGCTTTACAAAGGCGCAATCACGAGTGACAGAATGGAAGTTGCGGCTAGAAAACCTTCGTAAGCACACAAAAACCAAAACAAACTGTTATAAGCTGCAGTTGAAAACTACAAAACAGTTTCCTATCTGAAGTGTTGGGTAGGTTTTTGTTGATTTACTCGTATTTTCTGCAGCTTTACAGCAATTCAACCTATTTTATTTCTCATCGGCCCCTGCAAGAAGAGGCGGGGGTCAACCTACACGACGGTCGGACACTAGACATTAAAGACACTCTGGGATTGAACATGCACGAGACAGGGAACTGGCGAAGGATTGAGAATCTGTCCAAGAGGTTGTCATGAGGGAGTTGTGTTGGAAGGATTTGCTTCTAGATGATGATGATGATGACGTTGATGTTGATGATGATGATGTATCCTAGATACAGCAAATGTTAGTTTCATCCTTGTCCTGTTTTGTCATTAGTCAGTATTAAGACAAGATCTGCAAGCCAAGACTGATGTCACGGCATTCCGAAAATGTCCATAAGTGAGTTAGTTTGTTAGTCAATCAGTATGTCAGTCAGTCAGTTAGTTAGTCAGTCAGTCTGTAAGTCAGTCATTTAGTTAGTCAGTCTGTCAGTTTGTTAGTTAGTCAGTCTGTCAGTTGGTTAGTCAGTCAGTCAGATAGTCAGTCAGTCAGTTAGTTAGTTAGCTAGGTCAGTCAGTCGGTCAGTCAGACAGTCAGTTAGCCAGTCAGTCAGTCAGTCAGTCAGTCAGTCAGTCAGTTAGTTAGTTAGTTAGTTAGTTATTTAGTTAGTTAGTTAGTTAGTTAGTTAGTTAGTTAGCTAGTTAGTTAGTCTATCAGTCAGTCAGTCAGTCAGTCAGTCAGTTAGTTAGTTAGTTAGTTAGTCTATCAGTCAATCAATCAGTCAGTCAGTTAGTTAGTTAGTTAGTTAGTCTATCAGTCAGTCTGTCGGTTAGTTAGTTAGTTAGTTAGTTAGTTAGTTAGTTAGTTAGTCTATCAGTCAATCAGTCAGTTAGTTAGTTAGTTAGTTAGTTAGTTAGTTAGTTAGTTAGTTAGTTAGTTAGTCTATCAGTCAATCAGTCAGTCAGCCAGTCAGTTAGTTAGTTAGTTAGTTAGTTAGTTAGTTGGTTGGTTGGTTGGTTGGTTGGTTGGTTAGTTAGTTAGTTAGTTAGTCTATCAGTCAATCAGTCAGTCAGTTAGTTAGTTAGTTATTTAGTTAGTTAGTTAGTTAGTCTATCAGTCAATCAGTCAGTCAGTCAGTTAGTTAGTTAGTTAGTTAGTTAGTTAGTTAGTCTATCAGTCAATCAGTCAGTCAGTTAGTTAGTTAGTTAGTTAGTTAGTTAGTTAGTCTATCAGTCAATCAGTCAGTCAGTTAGTTAGTTAGTTAGTTAGTTAGTTAGTCTATCAGTCAATCAGTCAGTCAGTCAGTCAGTTAGTTAGTTAGTTAGTTAGTTAGTTAGTTAGTCTATCAGTCAATCAGTCAGTCAGTTAGTTAGTTAGTTAGTTAGTTAGTTAGTCTATCAGTCAATCAGTCAGTCAGTCAGTTAGTTAGTTAGTTAGTTAGTTAGTTAGTTAGTCTATCAGTCAATCAGTCAGTCAGTTAGTTAGTTAGTTAGTTAGTTAGTTAGTCTATCAGTCAATCAGTCAGTCAGTCAGTTAGTTAGTTAGTTAGTTAGTTAGTTAGTTAGTCTATCAGTCAATCAGTCAGTCAGTTAGTTAGTTAGTTAGTTAGTTAGTTAGTCTATCAGTCAATCAGTCAGTCAGTCAGTTAGTTAGTTAGTTAGTTAGTTAGTTAGTTAGTTAGTTAGTTAGTTAGTTAGTTAGTTAGTTAGTTAACTGTACCGTTAAATTAGTACTGCTGTGTGCATCAGCTATGTTAAGAACGACTAAAACTAATATCCTGCAAACATTCATTAATCTGTGTCCGCGCAGAATCAAAGTACTAAAAAGGTATTACAGAATCACTAATGGGGAGATTGTGGAGAAAACCTGACACATTCCAATGAATCAAAGGGTGAGAAACAGACCCTGACGCTGATTCTGACACGCATTCTGAAAACCAGGTAACAGTTTGACTAGCCTTCTTCTGAAAATCACAGGGCAAGCAAAATAGAAGCAGCCTTAAAATTGCACAGAAGAGAGAAGTAATGACAGAGATGAGCAATGTGGTGGGGCGGGGTGAACATGGAGGAAGCTGCAGGAAATAGCAAATTATAAAACGGTTTGTGGTGAGTTGGCTGAAGGTCGAAGCTCCAATGGTAGATTCGGGGCAGAAGAAAAATTGATTAACATTAGTTAATGATGTAAAAATTGCATCGTCTCCGCCTGGGTTTACATCAGTCATTGGGGTTACATCAGTCGCTCCAAATGTCTCTCCATCGCTATTATTGTCATTATTATTGTTCTTTGCCATGAATATATTATTGATATCATGTTTTCTATTTGCTTCTTACCTGTCAATGATTGATGATTTTATAAAACAATTCTTTTTTCAGGGTATGTTCATTGATATTACAAGTCGAAACTGGATGTGTGTTTTTTTTTTAATTTCCATTAGCGTTGTCTTAAAGTAATCAATGTATGACTTGCTTTCGTTGAAATGTCTTGTTTTCTTAATTAAGACGCTTTTCACTTTCTTACCATAAAATATATACAATGTCAACTAATTTGCTCAATAGTTTGTATTTGTCTGGGTTTTGTGGGGGGTTGGGGCATAGGTGGGGTGGTGGGTCCGCAAATGAAGCAATATCAAAACAATGATTTCCCGTAGTTAATTTGAATAACGAAGACAAAAACCACAGATAGCACGATTTATTGCCTGGCATATTTCGCTGCATCTCGCCAGGTACATACTGCAGAATTCACACAATCATAAAGTAAAATAACTAGATAAATCCTTCCAGCTGAAATATACACATGTTGACACAGAAATGTCAATTGTCTACCACGGTAATTTTAAGCTGACTATCATGTCTTTCTGTTTGCACAAAACTGGCCTATGTAGCTTAATCATTATGGCTTCTGCAAACTTTAACAGGCGATTATTTTGTGTATTAAACAACACGCGAAAGGCACTGTCTCTGTCAATCACATAGCCAGTTTCCAGCACGTGCAGAATTACCTAAACAGCCTAAATTGTGGAATTTGCACTTAGTTGATTGCTTGGCTGATGGAATTTTCCATAACATAAAGTTTTATTTTTTTAAATTATTATTTGTCCCGGATCAGTTTCCTGCTAAGAGTCTGTGATATGATAGGTTCATCACATTTTGTAGGCCTGGATACGCGGAGGCACTTAGAAGAGAGCTGATTGTGTTAATAAGATATTAGTTAGTAATAAGTTAACCGCACAATCTGGCAAACTGCTATACAAAAGTGGTTGCTCTAAATCTAAGACAAGGGTAAAGATAGTCATATGACAGACACGCTGTTGGAGTGTCAAGTATTAGGCCTCCGAATAATCTAGGCCTGGAGGAATTCACATCAACGCAGTCTATACTACAAACAAATTATAGGCTTTTTGTTAACTCTTAAAGGCCGTAAAGCCAAGATTTGGGATTGTGGAAATATTTACAATCTTGAGAAAATAACTTTTATACTTTTTTGTTTCGT
This sequence comes from Cepaea nemoralis, assembly GCA_014155875.1. Classification (NCBI taxonomy): domain Eukaryota; kingdom Metazoa; phylum Mollusca; class Gastropoda; order Stylommatophora; family Helicidae; genus Cepaea; species Cepaea nemoralis. The sequence goes on from JACEFZ010019101.1 coordinate 1,560,516, forward strand.
TTTGTCTAGCTCTAATTTTTTTACACATCCCATTTACAGCATAACATTAAAAATGTAAAGGTACAGAGACTTGTCACAAACATCAAAAAGAGGCAATGATAATTTTTTGTCCACAGTGTGAGAAGACAACAACTGGAACATATTGCAACAACATGAAAGATTTGTGGAAAGAGAGTAGAAGGAGACAGCAAAAGATAATTCTTCAGTCTTTTGTCATGGCACGGAAGGATGTCAGCACATAAAGACCGTTACCCTAAGGACAACGATCACCGTCACATTAATAAGCTTGTGAGGGTAAAACAGCTGCTACTGGCCGCTGACTCAATCACAGGATTATTAATCTGAGCCAAGGATGGACCCTAAAATAACTTCTCCTTAAGGTTGAACGGGATAGGGGTAATGGTGACATCGAATCGAAAAGATATCACAGATAATGTGTAAGGTGTTAAGCCTTCGCATATTCTAAGTCACGACATGAGATGGGGTGGCCACCTCCCTGCCTCAACGACTGTTCTTCGCAAACAATTCCTAGGACATTTTGATGTACCAAAGAGGGTGTCTCGACCCCAGAGCACTTCTGGTCGAGAATAAAATAACACTGCCACTGCTAGTGATTGAGCTCGGACCACAGTCTTGGCAGGCACGCGGACTAACCATTAACCACTATGAAACCGAGACTTGGTAGCATCAGTATTTAATCTGCAGTGGTAAATTAAACCTTAGAAAAAGTCTTCACCAAAACAGCAGGTCCTTTACGAATTAAGATACGGCTTTTATTAATTAATTACCTTAACATCATGATTATGCCGGTCTCCCTGGTTGAGGAGTTAGCAGCTTTCTCAGTTACCCCGAAAACTCTCGTAGTTGACGTGAGCGCACGAGAAATGGAAGCGGTTCGAGTCGCGCCAGTGACTTATGAGAGTATGGAGCTGGTTGCTCAGAAAGTCGTGGCGTGCTGATGAGCGTAATCTAGCCTAGGAATCAACATACAGCTGAAAGATGCTGGTGTTGACCGCAATATCCTGAAACAGGATGGAAAAACGGGAAAAAAAATCATGATTATGATGGAGGCTTTCGTGGCAGAGAGGTCAGTCCGCTTACCTCGCACTCTAGATGTCGTGGGTTCGTTAACAAGCTCCGTCATTGAGTTCACAAGTTCAGTCTTTTTGGGAGATCCTTGGGTGTCATTACTGGAACTAAGGGGTTCGTGCTCTGTGCGACGCTTGTTGTAGACCGTTCTGCAGAAAGAAAATAAACCAAAAGCATTTCTGATGCGATGGAGTCAAGACTTTTGCCTTTAAACTAGGGTCATGATGTCTATAGTGATCCACCCATCCATCATGTGCCATGCCGATAAGCGTGGGCGGTCATGTTCTGCCATCTCACTCGATCACCAGAGTCGTGGATCAGCTCCGTGTTTCTGTCTCGACCATGCCACGTGACCAAGCCATCCAGGTATTTACTTCTCGGTCTTCCTCTTGGTCTGTTCCCTTCGATCTTGCCAGTTGTCACCAAGTTCTTCAATTCATTTCTTCTCATAACATGCCCAAAAATGTTGACTGTCTACATCTAATGTTTGTAATCAGTTCACGATCTTTATTTGTTTCTTGAAGGACTTGTTCATTGGTTTTTCCTATCTGTCCATGGTATTATTTGCAGTTTCCTCAGAAACCAAATCTCCACAGCCATCAGATGTTTTTTCAGCTTGACTGTTCATTGTCCACGCCTCACATCCTGTAACAGTGAGGGAATTAGGTTAGGAGTAAAGAGTTAAGAAATGCTGCGCATTCCTTGACTAAGGGGAAAACCATAGTGAACGTGTGTGCACGAATGAAGAAGTGTATCTAGGAAACACACACGTCACTTAGGGGTCAGCGAGATAGATGTCAACACCAAGAAGTGAGTCTCCATCATGTGTGCTGAAATAGAACGATTCAGCTAATAAAGTATGTTTCTAACAACGCGAAGACTTGTGTCCTGTACGATCACGTGCCTAACCTGTATGTAACACTATTATACAGGTTGATTTGGTGCCGTGAATTTATGAAACATGGGAGGTCGCGGAGAGAAAGAGTACCGCCATAGAAGATGGTTATGTCTGGCGTGTCTGGTGAAGTAAATATTGAGAAACGCAACAGATGAAAGCCGACTGTTGGTAGCTGTTCTGGGTTTTCACTGGATTCCTGGTTAAGAAGGAGATCCATTTTCAAGGACAGCGCTAAAAAAAGGTTTGATTGATAAACTTATTTTTTTTGAAAGACTGATGTTATTACATAATTATGAAATTAACTGGAGAACTGACCAACGCAAAATGGTATATTGAGCCTGGGTGTTGTGTAATGCTGTTCTGCATCAAAAATCAGTACAAATTTTGAGTTTTAACCCGTGGGACTGTTGAAGGTGAAGTCAAGGTTATGGTACAAATTCCATAATTATGAAATCAAGATCTGCAATACTCTCTACAGTCACTTCAATTAAAGGAAGGCATAAATGAAACTTGTCTCGGCTCGGGGTTTGGATAAAGTAATTTAAACTGACCATGGCGAGAGTCCCACATGAAAATAAGAGACTGGATAGCGTCAGCTTTAAGTCCAATTGTTGTTGACTGGATTACGTTTGCGCTGAAATATATATATGAAAATCCCAGATTGCTGTTGGAAAGTGAGTTTTTTTTTGCTGAAGTCGTGATCAGTTGTCGCTTGCGTGAAGGTGACCTTACTTGAAAGGAATCTACAGTAATCGAGCAAGTAATCAAATGGTCTTGTTGCGAGCCTGATATCGAGCATAATCAACGTCAGGGAAATAATTGGAAAGAACTGACTTCAACTTCGATTAAATTATTAAGGAAAGAAATCCAGAGGCTCTTCTTTGTTCTACTCATTTTAACGAGCTTGATTAGAGTCCTTTTTTATGTGGTGTAGGTAATTCTAAATCAGGAGGTCATTTAAATTCTTTTGTCAGAATTCAGGATTGAAACAGGAATATTTCTTCGTCAGGATCTTCGATTGGAGGCTTTAGTTAAGATAATTAGATAATATTAGAGTAATTAACAGATTATGTATTGTTGCTGAATTTGAAATTAATATTGTTTGAAATATTTGTATATTGCTTGATAATTTCAGTACAGGTTTTAGGATGGAATCCCAAGATTTTTCACAGGTACTCACTGGAGTTGGCGGGGCAATATCAAGGTTGGATGCAGTGTTAAGACAACAAAATATAAGCACTGATGTTGAAAGATTTAGTGGTCAAGCAAATCAGTTTAAGAAATGGATTATTTCTATTGAAAAACATGCATATTTAGTAAACGCTACAGATGGAGAGAAAAAGAATTTGGCATACAGAACAAGTACAAGTCCAGTTTCTGACCACATTAGAAGAAAGTTAGAAGCAGCAGGAGGTGAAACCTGGGAAGAATTTAAAGATGATCTCGCAAGAAAATATGCTGAAATTACTGATCCACAACACGCATTCTCAGTATTGCGACAGACTAGACAAAACAGCACAGAAAGTGTTCAGTTATACAGTGACAGGTTAATAAATTTAGCTGAAGAGTCATTTTTAGGACAGAATGTACGAGCAGAAGAAGTGGAACGGATGTTAGTAGGGATTTTTGTTGATGGGATTAGGTCAGATGGATTGAAATTTAAATTATTAAGAGAGAATCCTGCAAGATTGTCACAAGCGGTAGATATCGCTATACAAGAGGAAAGCTTGAGGAGGAGGTTTAGGCTAAGGGTAGGACGAGAGTTAGGTAGTAGTTCGGAAGATAGAATTGAAGAACCTATGGAAATAGGACAGTATAGACATGGATGGAGAGGAAGACGAGGAGAAATACAGATGGTGCAAAGAAACGAGAATGTATATAATCAAGATAGAAGAGGACAAGTGAGAAATACTGTAAGAAACATGGAAGGTAACACAAATAACTCGAATGTGGTTTGTTGGGGATGTCACCAACGTGGGCACATTTTTCGCTTTTGTGGTAACAGAAGTGGCCCATCGAATACGCAAAATAGTAGAGGTGTTCAGACGAGTATACAGAATAGAATTGCAAATGGCAGACCAGCAAATTGGAATTCTGGAGAAATACAGAGAAATTTTAGAAGGTCAGGAAATCAGGGAAATTGGCATCCCGCTTACTGAATAGGATCGGCAGTAGGAGGGAAGATAGTAAGATCCAAAAAGGGCATCAATATATTAAAAACCCAAAGGATGAGTATAGTAGAACATTTAGAAATAAAAAACAAGCCGAGGTAAAACAATTGTCATTAAATATGGTAGATCCTAGCTCATGTATAGTACAGATAGGAAAATATAAAGTTAGAACATTAGTTGATTCGGGAGCACAAGTTAGCGTGATTAAAGAAGCATTTTTATATCGAATGTTAAAAAATTGTAAAATATTTAGAATTCAGGAGAATCTTCATTCGGTAACGGGACAAAAATTAGAAGTGTTAGGACAAACGATGATAAATTTGAAATTAGGAGGGATAAATGTCAGGCATATGTTCCATGTGGTTAAAGATTTAAATAGAAATATGATATTGGGACGAGATTTTTTATTGAAAAATGGGGTGAGACTTTTATTTGATTTGCATAAATTAAAATTCCAAGATGTTTACGTAGATCTAGAAGAAGATATGCATGTGTCGACACTAGTTAGAGTCAAAACGACCATGAATTTAAAACCACAGTCAGTTAATTTGATACAAGCAAGACTGAAGAGAAACCCGTATTATGTAGCAGGAAACATAGTCAGAATCACGGAATTGCAAAATGAAATAATTGATGAGCCAGGTTTAGAAGTTCCGGATGGAATAATAGAATTAGATAAAAGTTTAACATTTCCAGTAATGGTTATTAATAACACAGGTAGAGAAATTAAATTATACAGAGGATGTGTAATAGCTAAGCTAGAACATAACGTTAGTGACATATTGGCAACAGATAGAGTAAATATGGCAGGCATAAGTTATTCAGAAACCTCTAATGAAAGAAGTAATAATAGACGCGGATACAGAAGAAAAGGGAACGTAAGAATGGATGAATTGATCCATCCATCTAGAAGAAATACAGCACAAATACATTCACTAGACAAAGTAACAAGAGAAAAAGAATTGTTAGCACAATTAAAAACTTCGCCAGAAAATAAGGAAGTGTTAGAACAACTTATAAAGCAAAATCAAGATGTGTTTGCGATAAATGATTTAGAATTGGGTAAGACACAAACAGTTACGATGGAAATAGACACGGGAGATCATCCACCAATTAGTTTAAAACCATACAGAACTCCATTAAGAAATAGAGAAGTCGTAGAAAAGGCAATAGAAGATATGTTGAAAGCAGGCATAATAACAAGATCAAAATCAGAATGGTCATCTCCGGTGGTAATTGTGGCCAAATCTGATGGTTCGAACAGGTTCTGTTGTGACTACAGGGCGTTAAATAAAATTACTAAGAATGTAGCGTACCCACTGCCAGTAATTGATGATATTTTGGGGCTGCTTAATGGTTCTACATATTTCACAACGCTGGACGCAAGGGCAGGATTTTGGTGTATTCCGATGTCGGTAGACGCGCAAAAGAAAAGTGCCTTTTGTACTCATATGGGTTCGTACGAATTTTTACGTATGCCATTCGGTCTGAAAAATGCACCGTCTCACTATATGTTCTTAATAAATGAAGTACTAGACGGTATGCAAAGTTTTGCCCTAGCATATATTGATGACGTATTGATTTTTACGAAAGGAGATGTAGAGAATCATTTAAAACATGTTAGACTAGTATTTGACAGATTAAGAAGGCATGACGTTAAATTAAAGCTTAGTAAGTGCCAGTTTTTAAAGACAGAAACAAAATATTTAGGCTATATAATAAATAGGGAAGGTATTAAACCAGACCAGGAAAAGATAAAGGTTATTAAAGAGTTACCTCCTCCCACTAACGTTAAGGAAGTGAGGGCTTTTATAGGAACGTGTGCGTATTATAGACGGTTTGTACCAGCCTTTTTCAAGGATAGCAATACCTATTACGAATTTAACGGGAAAATACGCTAGATTTAAGTGGGATGATGAGTGTCAAAAAGCGTTTGAACTTTTAAAAGATAGCTTAACGGTGGTACCATTATTAACACATCCAGACCTGAATAAACAGCTAATACTATACACAGATGCTTCAGACAACGCAATAGGAGCATGTTTGGTTCAACCATATGAAGGAGAAGAATCTGGAATACCAGGGGTTAAAAATGAAAGACCAATCTATTTCTTGTCGCATAAACTCAGCAAAACTCAACGCAAATGGCCGATTATTGAGAAGGAAGCATATGCTATACACTACGCGCTGCAAAAATTAAATTACTACTTACATAACGCCAATTTCATTATTAGAACTGACCACATGCCATTAAAGTCGATATTAGAAGCACCAATACAAAATAGGAAAATACAAACGTGGGCATTGAATTTACAAGGGTACAATGCTAAGGTTGAATATGTGTCAGGGAAACATAATACGTGCGCCGATCTTTTGTCTAGAATCCCGTACCCACAGTCATCAGGAAACACGGAAGATGAAGTTGAACCAGAGGTAGACGATCGAAACTGGCAAGTAAATATATTAGATTCTGCCATAATAAATAGGGAAGAATTTTGAGAGTTTACCATCAGAGCAAGAGTCGGAATCTAGAACAGAAGACCCACATTTAGAACAGTTTGATATGAAAACAGAACAAGAATTAGATCCAAAAGTAGTACAGATAAAAAAGAAATTGAAAGAAACAGGGGAAAATAGTTTTAAAAGAAAGTTTGTAGAGTTACAAGAAGACAATCAATTATATTATATCAGTGAAAAAGGTGAAGGAGTAAGAAAATATATTCCGAAACATTTAGAACAAGAAGTCTTAAAGGCATACCACGATAATAATGGTCATTTTGGACGAGATAAGTTAGTGAAGGCTATTAGCAGTAAATATTATTGGCCGAATTTATTCAAAAGCGTATATGAATATGTTGAAGCATGTGAAAAGTGTAGGTTAAGAAACATGAAGATAATTAAATGTCCTTTACAAGATACCGATATTCCTCAATTTCCAATGCAGAAAGTAAGTTTGGATATTTCAGGTCCTCATCCAAAAACATTATCGGGAAATGTATACCTACTACATATAGTTGATTCATATAGTCTTTGGCCAGAAGTGTATCCAATTCCAGACAAGAGTGCTGATTCAGTTATAAATATGCTTTTACAAGAATTTATACCAAGGTTTGGGTGTCCACAAATAATACTTACAGACAATGGGAAAGAATTTGTAAATAAAAAGTTTGAGAAATTGGTAAAAGATTGGAATATAAAACACATTAGGACTTCATATTACAGACCAACTTCTAATGCTAAAAATGAGAGACAACACAGAACACTATACAATATTCTAGCGAAAAATGTAGAAGAACACGATATGGATTGGGATCTTTATTTGGGGATAGCATTAGCGGCGATACGTACACACGAAAATGAAGGAACAGGTTTCTCACCATTTTACTTAGTACATGGAAGAGAACCAATATTGCCAATTGATAATTTATTAAAGCCTAGGAGAAAATATCTGGGGGAAGATTTTCAAGAAACAAGGTTGCAAGAGATGCATAAAGCACATGTACGTTTAAGAAATAATGTAATTAAGGCTAGAGAAAGACAGAAGAAATACGCAAATAAAAATGCACACTTACAAGAGTTTAACGTAGGTGATAGGGTATATTATAAAAAACATAGAAAAAACTCTAAGTTTGATGCTCATTGGGTCCCGGGATACTATATTTTAGAAAAAAAAGGTCCAGTGTCGTATACTATTAAGAATCAAATTTCAGGGCATGTTGCACGTTCACATGTAGAACACTTAAGGCGGGATAATGAAGAAAGGGATGCAGAGAATAATAATAATAATTATTGTTCCGAAGAAATATTGTCAGGTGGACAGATTGTCAGACAATCGGTATATCCAATACCTATAGAGAATGGAAAACAAGTAACAACAGCATCTACTACAGCTGAACAAGAAGAAACGGTACCAAAAACAGTCATGACAGAGGAAAATAACGTGTATGACGATTATATTAGTGAAGAGTCAGTCAGGGAAAATATTGAACCTCCATTTATGAATACAAGACAGGCAGTAAAAAGAAAGTTGGATAGACAGAAAGAAAAAGAAATTAAGAGGCAAAGGAAACTTAGAGCGAATTCTTCGAGTGAGGAAGAGATGCCACTATTTGAAAATTTGTTGAGACGGCAAGACAGGAAAATTAGATTGGATTTAGAAAGGAAGAGATTAGCGGTTGCTAGTAATGGATATACAGATGGGGAACAAGAGATGGATGAAAAGTCAGAAACTGATGAAGAAGCTGATATGAAAGAAGATAGCTCTCCTCGAGAGGATAGCGACATTGATGTAGATATTGCAATTATAGAAAAAAATTTGAGGTTATTAAAGAAATGGAGAAGAGATAGATGAATAGAGTGATACAAGGTTCTGCAGATGGCGGATAGAAGAAGAAGTTGGACACGATATTTTTGTGTTTACAAAGAAGGTACTTGATGGAGTTTTTCTAAAACGGAAAATTATTATTGGGTACTCAGAATATGGTCTTGAAATTTATAATGTATGTGTACATTGATTAATGTGTGGGGATAAATATGATGAGGGGATTGAAATGGTTTGCTCAATTGTTGGGACTTCAATTGTGTTTTATGAAATGTGAAAAATAAGTTAACTTAGATGGTTATTTTTACGATGTTTTGGGTTTGATTGAGTTACCCTAAGTGTGTTTAAAATGATTATTACTTTGAAGTTCAGTTAGAAGATGAATTAAAGTAGTGTTTAGTGAAGTGACTCTATATGGAGGAGTATGTTGTATTACATGTGGGGTATGCAATGTATATACAAGGTTTATAATAGGAGCTGGGTTGAACAGCGTTTAATGGGAGAATATGGGGGGGGAATGCCAGGTTGAGTTTTGGCATTTAAATAACTGCATATTGGAAGAAGAAGACTGTACTTAACAGTATAATAATAGTTAGGAAGTTTTTTTGTTGTTGAAGGAATGGTAAACGGGAAATTGATGAGCTGAATAATACAAAGGCTAGCAGTTTTGGATTAACATAATTTTTTTGATAATAACAATTATTATTGACGGAAACTGAAGATAAATTTTGAAACTTTATTTTTTGATAAAGTTTTGAGAATGTATGGGAAGAGAAAGGTGATTACTTCTTACTTTCTTACTTTTCCCTTACTTTTATTATTTTCAGGTGCGCACCTACCAATCTACCTGCCCAAATCTAATCTAGCTATTTTTTTCTGTCTATCCTAGAATACTGAGAGTGTGAGAATGTGAATAAGGGGGAAATAAAGGATAAGGGGAATATCTTCAGTTTTGTCAATCATAATTTAGATGGACATTTTAAAGTTAAAAGCGGTTCGCTTATGGAGACTTTTGTATTGTGGGGAATTTTATGGAGAGTTTTGTAGAAAGTTTTCTAGAGAACTTTATAACGAGTTTTGTAGAGAGTTTCGATATTATTGTCTCTGGTTAGCAATTGGCTATGAGGAGATAGGAGAATTGAGTTAGGAAAAATATGGAATTGTTGTTATTGTTGAATAGATATGTAAAGTTAACTAATTAAAAGTTGGGGTTGAGATTTTTTCAAGGAAAAATTCTCTTTGAAGAAGGGGAGGCATTGTAACAGTGAGGGAATTAGGTTAGAAGTAAAGAGTTAAGGAATGCTGCGCATTCCTTGACTAGGGGGAAAACCATAGTGAACGTGTGTGCACGAATGAAGAAGTGTATCTAGGAGAACACACACGTCACTTAGGGGTCAGCGAGATAGATGTCAACACCAAGAAGTGAGTCTCCATCATGTGTGCTGAAATAGAACGATTCAGCTAATAAAGTATGTTTCTAACAACGCGAAGACTTGTGTCCTGTACGATCACGTGCCTAACCTGTAATGTCACACTATTATAACATGATGTTTTTTCAGCTTGACTGTTCATTGTCCACGCCTCACATCCATACAAAGTACAGGTTCTATGTAGCATCTCAACACTCTTTTTCTCGTTTCAATTGATACATTTTATTGGTCAGTATGTTTTTCATCTTGCAAAAGGCACCTTCGCAATGGCAATTCTTGTTCTAATCTCTTCAAGGCATCTCCCATCAGATGTTATGACTGTGCCGAGATAACTGTATCGATTCACTTGCTTAAGAACATGCCAATTTTTACTCGTATATTACATTGTGGTATTTCCTTCTTCCCTGTCCATAGTGATAGTGTTGCCTGATTATTTAAATGATTCAGTGCCAAACAATAAGTCGGACAAGTTTTAAAATGTAAATTTCTACACACTGATCATTGAAATTGCGGAAGATACTACCAAACAAAGCAAATAACACGATGACCCTCATTCATTAATTCAGCAGCATATCATTTTCAGAACCTCGCTCCCATAACAACCTTTCCGGAAAACCTCTCGATCATAAGCAAGATGTCCCGCGTCCGATATACTCGTCTGGAAGTCATCCACCACATCCTGCACCCATTTTCTATTTGGCCTTCCTCTTCCTCTCTTCCCAGGCATATACCCCTACAATATTGTTCTCTCCAAACTTTCATGACGTTTCAAGTGACCAAAATAATCAATTTTCTTTGTTTTATCGTCTTTAATAGCCAACTCACTTCAATATTCAGCTCTTGAAGTATGGATGCATTTGTTCTTTTCTTTATCCAAGATATTCTTAAACCCGTTTATAACATGTATGTTCAAAAGCATGTATGCGCTGTTCAGCTTGTTTAGTAAGTGTCCAGGTCTCACATGCGTATGTTGCAATGAGAAAGATGCATGCTCTTAAAAATCTAATTTTTGTAGTTCTGTCTGTCCCACTCCATAATTTATACACTGGTTTTAGTCTTTGAAGAGCTGTGACGATGACCCTAGTATGGCAATATATCATCCTTCTGTCCAAATGGAAGAACACATTTTGCGATATATTATCCTTTGGCATTTAATCAGAAAAGTGTGCAAACGTGTTTATACTTTCAAATACACACGGATCCTTCTATAATAATTCAAGTTGCATCCTACAAGTGCCAATCAATGCCTATTACTTTATCATATAACTACGATAACATAATATCAACCCGTAACAATAATCGCAGGTCTTAGTGTGCCATGGTGAAGAGAGTGTATAAATAAACACAAATGTATTGCTAGGCGTTCATAGAAGTAGAAGAAAGAAGTAGCGATTAGAGGACACACTCAATCAATCAATCAATCAATCAATCAATCAATCAATGTGCCATGCCGGAAAGCGTGGGCGGTCATGATTCGCCATTTCACTCGATCACCAGAGTCGTGGATCAGCTCAGTGTTCCTGTCTCGTCCATGCCATGTGGCCAAGCCATCCAGGTATTTTCCTCTCGGTCTTCCTCTTGGTCTGTTCCCTTCGATCTTGCCAGTTGTCACTAAGTTCTCCAATCCATTTCTTCTCATAACATGTCCAAAAAATTTTGACTGTCTACGTCTAATTTCTCTAATCAATCTACTATGTTCATTTTTCTCCTGTAGTACTTGGTCATTGGTTTTTCTGTCTGTCCATGGTATTCTTTGCATTTTCCTCAGAAACCACATTTCTGCAGCCATCAGATGTTTTTCAGCTTGACTGCACATTGTCCAAGTTTCACATCCATACAAAAGAACAGGCTCTATGTATCCCCTCAACACTCTTTATCTCGTTCAAATTGACATCTTTTTATTGGTCAGAATGTTTTTCATCTTGCTAAGGGCTACTTTCGCCATGGCGATTCTTGTTCTAATCTCTTCAAGGCATCTCCCATCAGATGTTATAACTGTTCCAAGATAATTGTACCGATTCACTTGTTGAAGAATATTTCCATTTACTTGTATATTACATTGTGGCACTTCTTCCTTCCTACTGACGACCATAACACACAACACAGCATAAAAATTGATTCAAACCTGTCACCTCCAAATGACGACAGTGCCTTGCTGCAGGAACAAGTTTTCTTAATCGTATGAACAAGTAGGCATGAAGGGATAATAATTGAATATGCTACGGTGATAACAGTGCAGGCTACCATTGTTGACATGAAGAGCGCCACTAGCTAGAACGCTCATCATGAAGTAGGCAGACATTCTGAAGGACTGCTATTTGAAGATGCAATAACAGATGAAACATCATATTTAAGGATGCGTTAGCTTGCTTTGAACTCAAGCATAGTCAATACACGTGCTACTACTTCTTGTAGCACAGGACTGATCTCTGCTTGTGAATAAGCTTACCTTATTACAAGTGTCCCTCGCCATCAGCCGAACCCACTCCAACTTCTGAGGTATTTGCGATTTACGTCCCCAAGTCAAGGACGAGAAGTCAACATTATAGTCCAAATGGCTGGTGTAGGGATTAAACCAGCTCCTCGGCATCAGCACACCAGAAGTTTAAGAGCGAGCGTTCTCATCCATTCGGCCTTGCTGAATTTGGATTTAACTGCGGTTTCAGTAAAGAGTGATGTTTGAGAGAACGAATCTGACGAGTCTATAATCATCGCGTTATTGGAACGATCGGGATCTTCACTTGATGTGTGTTGGGGTGTACAGGACATCTGATGGTGTGCCACGAATGCTATGATATCGATTCTTGCAATTGTTTAATACAGTTATTAACTGAAGCACTGACATCTGCTTGTCACGGTAGAAGACTGCATAGTATCGTTTAATCAATTGCGATAGTTTTGGGTTTTGGTCTCTTCCTCTTCGACCCTCTTTCGAGGGGAAGGTGTTTAAACTGGTTGTGCACCGCAATGGTCAGTGTATCCATATCTGGCATGCATTTGTGTAAGGTTTACACCGTATCCACCAGGGGCGGGGAACGTCCTTGGAAAGTATCGTGACGGTTAGTAAGATCAGCGATAGAAGATGTCGCGGCAGTTCAAAAGAAATTATGGTGGACGGACTGAGGTGGTAGTGGGGAGGAATGATGGTGGACGGACTGAGGCGGTAGTTGAGAGGAATGATGGTGGAGGGACTGAGACGGTAGTTGGGAGTAATTATGGTGGACGGACTGAGACGGTAGTTGGGAGGAATGATGGTGGACGGACTGAGACGGTAGTTGGGAGTAATTATGGTGGACGGACTGAGACGGTAGTTGGGAGGAATGATGGTGAACGGACTGAGACGGTAGCGGGGAGGGATGATGGTGGACGGACTGAGACTGTAGCTGGAAGGAATGATGGTGGATGGCCTGAGACGGTAGTTGGGAGGAATTATGGTGGACGGACTGAGACGGTAGTTGGGAGGAATGATGGTGGACGGACTGAGACGGTAGTTGGGAGGAATGATGGTGGACGGACTGAGACGGTAGTTGGGGGTGGACGGACTGAGGCGGTAGTCGGGAGGAATGATGGTGGACGGACTGAGACGGTAGTTGGGAGGAGTGATGGTGGGCGGACTGCGACGGTGGCGGGGAGGAATTATTCTGGTTGGAATGAGGCGGTAGCTAGAAGGAATGATGGTGGACGGTCTGAGACATGAGGTGGGAGGAATGATGGTGGACGGGCTGAGACGGTAGCTGGGAGGAATGATGGTGGACGGGCTGAGACGGTAGTTGGGAGGAATGATGGTGCACGGGCTGAGACGGTAGTTGGGAGGAATGATTCTGGTCGGAATGAGGCGATAGCTAGAAGGAATAATGGTGGACGGGCTGAGACGGTAGTTGGGGGGGGGGGGAGTTGGACGGACTCAGAAGGTAGTTGAGAGGAATGATGGTGGACGGGCTGAGACGGTAGTTGGGAGGAATGATGGTGGACGGACTGAGAAACTAGTTTGGAGGAATGATTCTGATCGGAATGAGGCGGTAGCTAGAAGGAATGATGGTGGACGGGCTGAGACATGAGCTGGGAGGAATGATGGTGGACGGGCTAAGATGGTAGCTGGAAGGAATTATGGTGGACGGGCTGAGACGGTAGCTGGGAGGTATGATGGTGGACGGGCAGAGACGGTAGTTGGGAGGAATGATGGTGGACGGACTGAGACGGTAGTTGGGGGGGGGGGGGGGTGTGGACGGACTGAGACGGTAGTTGGGAGGAGTGATGGTGGGCGGACTGCGACGGTAGTTGGGAGAAATGATTCTGGTCGGAATGAAGCGGTAGCTAGAAGGAATGATGGTGGACGGGCTGAGACATGAGGTGGGAGGAATGATGGTGGACGGGCTAAGACGGTAGCTGGGAGGAATGATGGTGGACGGGCTGAGACGGTAGCTGGGAGGAATGATGGTGAACGGGCTGAGACGGTAGTTAGGAGGAATGATTCTGGTCGGAATGAGGCGATAGCTAGAAGGAATGATGGTGGACGGGCTGAGACGGTAGCTGGGAGGAATGATGGTGGATGGGTTGAGACGGTAGCTGGGAGGAATGATGGTGGACGGGCTGAGACGGTAGCTGGGAGGAATGATGGTGGACGGGCTGAGACGGTAACCGGGAGGAATTATGGTGGAGGGGCTGAGACGGTAACCTGGAGGAATGATGGTGGACGGGCTGAGACTGTAGCTGAAAGGAATGATGGTGGACGGGCTGAGACAATAGCTAGGAGAAATGATGGTGGACTGGCTTAAACGGTAGCCCTGTAGGAATGATGTTGGTCAGACTGAGATGGTAGCTGGGAGGAATGATGCTCGTTAGTGTCATAAGTCGGGGTGCCCCACCGGCTAGATGAATGTATTATTCACTGGCGAGCAACCCCAGATAGTCAGAAACTGACTAGGGACAAAATCTATATGGCTGAACTACAGATTAAGCCCATGAATATCCAACGTACAGCTCCAAGTGGCTCGTTACAAAATGAAATGAACTGTGCTGAATATTCGCCAAGGTATAGGAAAGAGAAGGTTAGCTTAAGATAGATGTTTTAAGTCTAAATATATTAGTATAGACGACTATCTCAGTACAGGTTTTCTCCCTGACTGCTCCTTTCCTTGGTGTGTAAGTGAACCCCCACCAATGTACACACACAACACGTATGCACAATTGGAATTAAAATATAACGACAGAACTATGAGTTACAATACTACAACATTTATTTGCTAATCATAACAATAGACATAGGATGATTGTCAATATGAGGATGATGAAATCATATACATATTGATATTGATGACAAACATTACGTAACTTTACTTGTTACTCCATCTATCTGGATCTGTGGTCCAGATCCCCACTCTCCAGTAGACACACACAAAAGAAACAGCTTGCCGGTATTCTGACGAATCTGGTCAGTCCTAGCTCTACCTAGTCTTCACTCTATCTTGAGATCTACAACATAGGTGCTCCTTGTGAGAGCTTGAAAGAAAGTCAAGAATGTGTTATATCAGTTCTACATCAGCGCAATCCTAATTAAAACATATCATAACACAAACATATACAATGACCAGTCTGGCCAAGTTTATCTTCCAGCTCTACTGTGTTCACCATCCTCCTTCTCCCTACTGTCGTTAGTCTGGGACGGGCTTTTCAAGTGTCTCACACGCCTGTAATGATTACATTTCTGCCGCCCCATGTCCATGTCGCTAATACAGAAATTGTGTGTCATACAGCCGCTCCGTCCAAAGTTGGGTTAGCAGCTCACAGGGTCGGTAATGGTATTATAATAATGCCTGATTATCCGGGCTTACAAGCCGGGACCCGTAGCTGTGCCAAGTTTCCATGCATTACCGTGGACGCACGCCCACAATACACTGAGAAAGTTTAGCACCATATACCCTATACTACCAATTGTGGGTAATGTCTGTACCATTACACCTCTGCTTCCAACACAATCATTGGCCAATGTGCCAATGCGCAGACAATAGCATAACACTTCATATTGGTAGGTTTGCATATGACAAATCAATATATCAAACATCCAATACACATAAACATATTGATTAAACTAGACATATTATGATACTTTAACATCATAGCATAATGCACTAGTTAGTTACTGCTGTTGTAAGAATTAAATAAATAGTCAGTTGACTATATTCTGTACAACAAATGCACACACCAAAAAGCAACTAGGATAGTGTACAAAGAAATGACAAGCATCTACCAAGACACCTAAAAGTATACCCAGACAAGATCTGTCTCACATAAGGCTCTATTTCTCAGAAGAATAACACTTTAAAGCAATATGATATTGAACACAGAACTTAGAAAGAACACTCAAGTAATCTATGACAATGATAGTTCTTGCAATAACCTAGATCAGATATAGACTGAAAATCAGTAACTAAGAATTAACTTTTGTAGTGAAATCTAACATAATAATCATGCGTATGACTACAGACATTGAGATAGTTCCTACCTGTTCTGAAGTCAGACTTAATCTAAAGGGGAAATTCCGATTCCGATTCCGATTTGTCGAAAAAAAAAGAAACTTTCCACCTCGTTCAACCCGTCTCAATGACGTTGGTTATAGTTGTGGTGGTTCATAGTGCGGTATAGGTTTTATGGTCTTTGTGCGTTAGACAGCTTCTATTACTGCCTATCTGGCCGAGTCCCTCTTTTTTGCCATCCTTTTTGCTTTTGACGTTGTTGCTGGTGTGTCTGCTATCATTATCGGTTTGCCCATCCCTCTCGTTTGATGTCTTCTTTTCCGGAGCTGACCTTGGGGGGTGGGGAGGGGCTGTCTTTTGTTCATCTGTTTTCTTGGGCTTGTCCTGGGGAGGGGGGGGCGCCTGTTATCGTCTGGGCTTGTTTTCTTGGGTCTTGGTTCAACGGTTTTTTGTCAAGCATAGGGGTCGGATTGTATCGTCTCTCTTGTCCATCGTTGGGGAGGTTTCCTACGGTCTCCTCTTGTCCCGCGCCGGAGGGGTTTCTTGCACGTCCCTCTTATCCATCGTCAGGGGGGTTTCCCATCGTCTTCTCCATCGTTGGGGCAATTTCCCCCCTTCTCCTTGTCTCCCGCGTCGAAGAGGGTCGTTTCGTCTCTCTATTGTTTGCCATTTGAGAGTTTTAACGCCCCCCCCCCCCCCTTATATATTTCCTATTGTCTGGTTTTCGTGTGGTCGAGTTTTTCCTCACTGTATTTTTATTTTGCTGTTGGCTTTATTTTATGTTGGTTATATTTCTTTCCCTGTTCTTGCAATGAATTGTTTTGTAAGCTTTTGTACTTCTTTGTCGCCTTCCACCTGTAGGCATTCCTTCATCGTCATCGTCGTGTTTCTTGTTTGGAAGTATTCTACTAGGTCCCTGCGTTCCTGGGCATAGGCTGTGCACGATAGTAGGTAGTGTTCTATAGTGTTTTCCTCCAGGCAGTCAATGCAAAGTGGTCGGGTGATTTTATCTTTCCAGTTCCCGATTCTCAATCTCCATAGTTTCTTGTACGTTGGTATTTTTGTGTTGTCTTTCACTTGACTTTTCAAACTTGGTTCTCTGAGCATGTGGTTAGGCGTGTCGTCCTTTATTGCTGTCTCTCCATTGTTGTTTCCATTTGTCGATTACTTGTTGTTTGATAATGCTTTTTGCCTCCAGAATGCCGAGTCCTGTGTTTACTATATTCTGGCTGCTTGTCCCGCGTTTTTGCGGCCCTGTCTGCCCTCTCATTGCCAGTTATCCCTCTGTGTGCTGGTATCCATACAATTGTGACCTGGCATCCCATACTTCTTAGTTTTGTTGTTAGTGTTAGTATTTTCTCTTTCAGGTCTTGTCTGTTCACTTTAGAATGGTTGCCTAGCGCTTGTACTGCAGATAGTGAGTCCGTCAGTATAGTTAGTTTTATAGGGGGGTTCTCTGTTGCTATTTCTAGTCCTTTCATAATACCTACTAGTTCTGCCGTGTATACCGATGTATTGTCTGTTATTTTGTACTCCTTTTGGATGTTCCGGTATGGTACTACTACTCCTGCCCCTACCTCCCCATTCTCGTTCTTTGACCCGTCTGTGTAGATAGTGAGGTTGTCCGTGCTTATTTGTCCTATGTATTCCTCCGCTATGTCTTTGGCTTCCCTGTCCTCTGTTGATTTACTAATTATGCTCGCGAGTGTCGTATCCGTCAATGGTAGTTCTAGCTCCCATTGGGGTGTTGTTTGTCTGTGAACTTTCGTTCGTGCCAGTGCCCTCGCTAGTTTCTCGTCCGCGTTCATCTCTTGTGCCGCTGTCCATCCTGCTGGTGTTTGTGTCTTTTGTATGGGTATTCCTCCCCATTTGCTTCTGTTTTCTTCGAATGCACTGAACGCAGGGTGTCTTGTATCCTTCGCAGCCTTCATCCAGTAGTTGTACACTAATTGCTTTCTTCTCAGTTGTAGTGGAAGTACTCCTAGTGCTACCTCTAGGGCTTCCCTTGGTGTTTGCTTGCCTGTTCCTAGGATAATGCCCAGCGCTTGGTTCTGTATTGAGTCCAGTCTTCGTTTGTTGTGTTCCGGTGCAGCGTCGTATACTATGCTTCCGTATTCTATTCTTCCTCTGATCAGAGATTTGTATAGCATTAGCATCGTTTTTGTATGGGCTCCCCATCCACTGCCTTTAATTACTCTTAGAATATTTATTGTCTTTTTGCCTTTTTCGACTGTCTGGTCTATATGTTTTCTCCAACTTAGTTGTTCGTCTAGTGTCATCCCGAGGAATCTTGTGTTTTTTTGTTCTCTTTATATTCTTCCCTTGGATCTTGATGTCCCCGTCCGTGTAGTTTCGTTTTCTTTTCGCGTTGAATATCATACTGACCGTTTTGTCTGTGTTGATCTGGAAGCCCCATTTTTCCATCCATTTGGCAATTCTGTTTAGTTGCCGTTGTAGTCGGTCTCTTGTGGTTTTTATGTGTCTTCCGCTTCTCCATATTGCACAGTCGTCGGCGAATTGCGATATCCCTATCCTGTCTTCTAGTTTTTCTTCATCTAGGTCATTTACTAATATTGTGAATATTGTTGGTGATATTACCGATCCCTGTGGTATTCCGTTTTCTTGCTCATAGGTTCTGGATTCCTCGTTTTTTATTCGTACGGTGAAGCTTCTGTTCTGTAGGAAGTTTTCGATATATCGATATGTCCTGCCTATTATCCCTATTTTGTTGATTTTGATCAGAGCTGCTTGTCTCCAGCATTGGTCATATGCTTTAGCCAGATCTAAAAATACTGCTATCGTTTTCTCTCCTTTTTTGAATGCCCTCTTTACGTGGTTTTCTAGCTTAATTATTTGGTCAATTGCGCTTCGGTTGGCTCTAAACCCTGACTGTGTGTCGCTAATTAGTCCGTTTTTCTCCAGGTGGTGTGTGATTCTTTTATTGATGACTGTTTCCATAATTTTTCCGAGGTGTGATGTCAGGGATATTGGTCTGTATGAGTCGATTCTTTGTGAGTTCTTGAACTGCTTTTTGACTGGTATAACTGTCGCCTTCTTCCATTGTGCTGGTATTTGTCCCGTGTGCCACACTTTGTTGTATAGAGCTGTTATTGTCTCTATTGTTTTTCTTGGTATCCTTTTCAGTATTGTATAGTTTAGGATGTCTGACCCTGCTGCTGTGTCGTCCTTTTCCTTGATTGCTGATATTACTTCGTCAGTCGTTATGTCTGCGTCCATGTAGAAGTCCTCTATTTCTTGTTGCAGTTCTTCCACCTCTTCAGCGTATTTTTCTCGTCTTTGTTTTTCCTGCTCTCCTAGTGACATGTTGGAGCAGACTTCGTAGAAGTATTTGCCGAACGCGTCTGCTTTTTCTTTGTCTGTTACTGCTAGTGTTGGTATTTTTATTGTTGGAATATTGCTGTTTGTTTGGTTTCTTTGTATAGCTTTTATTTGCTCCCATACTTCTTTTGTGGGTGTGTCTGGTGACAATTTCTGGCAGTACGTTTTCCATGCTGTTTCTTTGGCTTTGGTTATCAGTCTGTTGGCTTCATTCCTCTGAATTTTGTATTCGTTGTAGTTTTCGTCTGTCCTCATTCTTCTGTATTGTTGGAGCGCCTTCTTTCTTTTTTCCAGCGCCTCTGTGCAGCTCTGGTTCCACCAACCAGCTGGTTGTTTGTTCCATTGTTTTCCTGTTGTTCGCGTTCTCTGTGTGGCCGCTGTCAGGTATGCAGGCATATTTCTATTGGGGATGTGTTTTACCGCGGCCTGTAGGATGTTGTTAGTGATTCTTTCTGTGTATTTGTCTATATCTTCACCTTCTGTCTGTTCTATCTCCATCCCCTCCAGTTCTTCTCTAAACTGCTCCCATTTCGCGTTCTTGAAGTGAAAGGTCGGTTTATTACTTTCCTTACTCTTCTGTGCTCTCGTGTTTGTGTCGATGATTATCGGTAGGTGATCGCTGTTGGTGTCTTCTTTTACTTCCCAATGGCTCCTTGTTAGGCCCGTTGTTACTATTGTTACGTCGATTGCTGTGTCGTATCTTCTCGGGTTGGGGTCTATTCGTGTCATCGACCCGTCATTTAGCACTGTTAGCTGGTTACTGTCTATAAATTCGATCAATTTTGTTCCCGCTACGCTGTTTCTTGATCCACCCCACACTGGGTGGCAACAGTTGAAGTCGCCGACTATTATTGTTGATGTTTTGATTCTGTTCTTTATCTCTATTAGGTCTTCTTCTTCTATTTTTCCTTTAGGGCAGTATACGTTAATTATGGTTAGGTTGTTGGGTTTACTCGCAATCTCCGCTGTGATTCCCTCGAAGTTGGTTGTCCTGAATGTTCCATTTTCTAATATTTGTAGATTGTCTTGTATGAGTAGGGCGACTCCTCCTCCTGTTGTTTCTGTCCTGTCGTTCCTGAGTATCTTAAAGCCTTTGCATTTGTAGCTGTCCTTTGGTTTCAAGAATGTTTCCTGCAGGGCATAGATACTATTTTCCCTCCCTAGTTGTTCCATGGTGCTGGGGAGGTTTTTTTTTCATGCCTCTGCAGTTCCATTGTACTATTCTAATGTTGTTTTTTTCCATGGTCGTGTTGTATTTCTGTTTTTGATTGGTTATTGTTCTCTTCAGTTCTCCGATGTTTCGCTGTCTTCCTCGCTTGTCTCCTGTAACATCTTGTTTGCTAGTTCAGTGTATTCCTGAAGTATGATCGGGCCCTTCTTCGCTTTCTCCATTAATGCTGGATGTATTCGTGTGAACTCCTCTTTGTTTATCATATTTTCCACTGCTTGTTTAATAATTTTGATTTCTCTATCAGTCTGTTGCTTCAATTTTTTAAGGTCATGGCCTAGTGGTTGCGTCCTTTTTTCTACCTCTGTGTTTGATAGTTCGATGTCGCGTAGTTTTACTTTCATCTGTTCTGTGCCGTGTGGTTTTCATTCGTCTGTTTACTAATTCTCGTCTGGTTTACCTCCATCTTTTGGCTAATTCTTTTATCTTTCATTGGCTGTTTGGTTCTCTTTTAACTGGTTTTTCAGCTGTGTTTTGGCTGCCTCCAGCTCTTGGGTTATTTTTCGCGTGTGTGTTACTGCGTCTTCAAGTTGTTTTTTCATGGTTAGCATGCTTTTTTTCAGCTTCTTCCATTCGTCTTATAACTTTCTTTAGTTCGTTGTTTTCTGTCTCTTCCTTGTCTTGTGTACTGTCTCTTCCTACGTCCTTGTCTGCTATCTTGTTCTTCATATTATTCATTTCGGATTGCAATATTCTTATTTCTGATCTTGTATCTGGTTCTTTGCGTGCGTTTTCTTGTCTCCACCTTGCGACCCTCATCGGGGTTTGTGTAAGGACTGACTCTCTCCATGCCGTCTCTGTTAGTTTATATTCAGGGCAGCCCTTATATCTCGCACTGTGGTTACCCTTGCAGTTAGCACACTGTCTGGCTGGGTTTACTTCTTTGTAGTGTTTATCCCTTTTCGCTTCTGTACAGTCACTATACCAGTGGCTTTTGCTGCAGTACCGGCATTTTGGGTTCTTTTCCTTGCAAATTTAAGGGTGTGTCCATAGATTTGGCACTTGCTACATTGTTTGACAGGTGGCACATACATTTCGAAGCGCTTAGGCCTCTTCATACGTATTTTAGTTGGTTTGGC